>VZSC01006585.1:212556-247538 GCA_013398225.1 Steatornis caripensis | reverse complement strand
ACTGTAACATCGTCGTAGAAGGCCACCATATTTGTCAGGTACAATTTGCCCTTAGTGAAGCCGTGTTGGCTGTCTTCAATCACTTCCTTATTTTCCATGTGCCCTAGCATAGTTTCCAGGAACATCTGCTCCATGATATTGCCGGACACAGAGGTGAGGTTGACTGGCCTGTAGTTCCCTAAGTCTTCTTTTTTCCCTTTTTAAAAATGAGGGTTATATTTTCCCTTTTCCAGTCAGTGGGAACTTCACAAGACTGCCATGACTTCTCAAAAATGATTGATAGTAGCTTAGAAACTTCATCTGCCAGTTCCCTTAGGACCCACAGCTGCATCTGATCAGGTCCCATGGACTTTTGCATCTTCAGGTTCCTTAGACAGTCTCTAACCTGATCTTCTCCTGCAAGGCGTTGTTCTTTGTTCTTCTGGTCTCTGCTTTTGCCTTCTGCAGCTTGGGTGGTGTGGCTTGAGCATATCACTCTGTGAAATTCGGAATTTGCTATTTTACGTCTTAAAGGAAGCCAGAAATGTCTGATCAAAACCAAATGTATGCATACAGTATTTTTGTCCAGCTAAAATTCATCTTTGTCCAGCATTGATAAAACTAATATTTAAAATAGGATAAAAAAAGATTATTTTCATGCTGCAGAAGAGGAGAAGGCAGTCAGTTAGAGCAGGTCTTTTAAAATCTTATTTTACCCCATACATTTATCTCACTCTTCCTCTGCCCCTGTCTTTTCTTTAACAATAATGTTGTTTTACCAATAGGAGAGCGAAATGCTCTGCCAGCTTCCTCAGAAGCCCTTATTAGCTACTACAGCCCAGAAGATGGACAACGGAACACGTAGCTGATTAGGTAACATTTTACTCCATGTTTGCACTAGTATAATTCAACTTAAAGAAATAAAAGTTGCATTAACATCAAATTAGTGTGCAACAATGAAATAATGCTGTGAGATGCTAAACAGATTTAGGAGACCAGATCCTAACTTACTCCAGAAATCAAATTGTGGGTATTGTCATGGGGTGTAATCTCAAGCACTTGCCTAACATATTTCACCACTTTTCCCAGTGAGGACTTGACTCCTAGAGCTTATCCTCACCTTTCGCTTTTAGCACTCCCAGTTGCACTGCTGCCAGTTCCCCAGGCTCTAGCTCCACACCCACACCTGAGCGTGTATGTCCTGGCATATAACGAGTTACTGCATTGTGCTCTCTCATCTGGAGAGAACCAAGGGAAAGGTTATTCCTCAGATATGCGCTTAGTTGCCCTGCAGAAATGTCTTGTCAGAGTTATATTCTTAGATAATGCTAACATTTTAAAATTAATGGCATGCAGGACAGTTGGCTTTAGCTGATTTCCCAGTGTGAAGAAGTCCAGGCACAACTGAGACTTCAAATTTTGACAATATATGAATGTAACTCCTATATTTCTCTTGCAGTAAAAACATAAAAGTCTGCACTTAAGAGCTTTAAAAATACAAAGGAGGGAAGGGGGAAGTGAAAAATACCTTCACTGACCTCGTGCAAACTTTTTTCAGTTTATAACATTTTCAGGACTCTCATTTCTTATGGTGGCAGAGTGGGTGGGAGAAGAAAGAGAGAAAGAGAGGTTAACAGCATTTTTACAGAATGGGCAAAATGGTCTCCAATCCAACCTATAAATTAGTTAGCTTTCAGATTTTGTATTCTGCAGTTCTTCTGTAAGGCATGTATCGTCTGAATAACAAAGCAAGACTCATGTCTTTCAGTGCAACTTATTGCTGTGAATTCCTGCTTCTGGAGAACTTTCTGGTAGATCACAGTGCAAGGTCAGGACCTAAACCTGTTTAAGTTTTGGTAACTTTATTAGTAGAGAGACGCATATGCGTGAACAAGAATTTTCCTATAATTTCCATCTCTGGAAATTCTTTAATTCTTTAATGAATTGAACAGATTGTAAATATTCCCTTTTGTAACTGAACATAAAGATGCTATGCTGGGTGAAATTATAATCTGGGGTATTTAAAAGACTTAAAACATAATAAAATCTTAAATAAAGGCAGTAAGTTTAGAATATTTGTATATATTAAAATGCAGTAGTAGATCGGTATTTCAAAAACATAGATGTGTACTGTGACCTTATAATCTAATTCTTAGTTCAATAATTAATTTGCTGTTCATATTAATGTAGAGCAATAAGTAAATCCACATACTACTGTGGTTTATTGTAGATTTGTATTTTCCAAGTGACGTTCCAAAGAACTTTCATAATTATTTAACCCAGTTAAAAGTGTCAGTTTAATTTTGCATGTGTGTCTGTAACTTGTGTCAGCAGATAGTATAATTTATGAGGAAATGATAAATTATAGGAAGCAGAGGAGTTTTCACAAAAAGTTAACTTTGAAAGGAGTGAGATTCTTTTTAACATTGTTTAGGATCACTAAAATAAATGAGAAAAAGGAATCTAATTTCAGTCAAGAATATACTTCAAAGCGTTTTTCCATGTTTCTCATGAACAACTGTAATCAGATCTGCCAGTGAAGCCATTAAACAAATCAAAGTAGTTAGTGAAACAAGTCAAACTGACTACTGATAACACTGAAAACAACTTGACACTGGAAATCTTCATGGAAATAATCTGTTGTAAACACCAGCTTATGAGTTACCTTGTGCTTTATGCTATTCTGTGGCTACAAAAACCGGAGCATTATGACTTTGCTACGTAGACTTTAGGTGAAGTACTTTTATTTCAGAGGAAGAAGAGAATGAAGGAACTAAAAAAGAAAGCCCTTCTGTGTGAGTTTTGAAGTGCTTTTCCATGCAACCTCTGGCCTTAATAGTTGTTCAGGCTGACGTCTAAGGAAGTGATCACCTACTACTTGGTGAAAAGTGTCACTGACACAGATCCTGTTAAAGTCAAGATCAGTATTACTGGATTATTTTATGGAAAAATAAGACTTTTTCTTCTTTTTTACATAATTCACATTGGTGCAAATGTTCCCAGATTCCCTGTTGGTGCAGTGAGAGAGGCTGCCGGAACAGCTGTGGAGGTTTCCAGGCAGGTGGGAGGGAAGGCTAAGTCACAGTGCTGTGGGACAGAAATCTCATTAGGCAGATAGAGCCTTGCCAAAATATATTGGCCCTGCTACTTTATCACGGCAAACTCATTACCCAGTACTGGAACAATTTGGGTTTAACAGAAAAATAGATAAAGCTAGTAAGGAGATGAAGAGGGAGAACAGAAGTCTGATTGGAAGAATGTTGGTTGTATCAGATGCACACAAAAATAAATATCAAGATTTTTAAGATTCCAAAATCACGCAGCATTTGAGGTTCATAAAAACATTAGGTAAGGAAAAAGAAACGCAGTTGGGATACAGCAGATTGTTGAAGGAAATGTGATCTTCATGTTCTGCAGAAAGACTTAATTAAGAGAGGGAAAGATGCTTTGCCAAAAAAGTTCATGGCTAGATGCTGCACAGGAGATGCTTGGCCATTTCTGAGAGACAGAGACTAGCAATTTGCTGGTGACACAGACAGATTCATCAAGTATCCTCAGTTTACACATCAAGAGAACATGAAGCCGGGTGCAACAGAGAGCTTAGTGACAAAACCCACCAGATACAGTGTCACAGAAAAACTATGTGCAGGGATAATAAGTATCATAAGGATCTTGCAAGGTTTCTGAAAGTCCTGAGACCCACACCACAGCCGTACCGTCATGGTACAGTACTGTCAGAGGCACCCTTCCCGACAGTTTGTGTTCAAAGACGGTGAAAGTACTATACGTTTCCCAGTGTTCCTTGTAAGACGTACATGAATTCTTACCATACATTAATTTGTGCAGAGCACCTGGAAAGGAACAGTGGAATCTGAACTGCTTATATTTCGGACACTCCTTCAGCTCCTAAACAAAATTTTGATGTAGGTATGTCTTGGATTATCAGAAAAGCATATGTAATGGTTTAGATTATTGAAAATCAATATGTTGATATGGTTATAACATGTTTGGGTTTCCAAGACTGGGAAAGAAAAATAAGTCACCAAGAACAATACAGCTAAAGGGAAATACTAATGGACAAGAAAAAAAAAGGAATTAATAAAAAATTTATAAAATGTTCAACAAGAAAATAAATGAATGCAAGGTTGTCAGGCAGACTAGGAAAAGATAGTAGGAAAAGAGAAAATAAGAGAAATTTGCAAACTATTTCGATCACAGCTACAATGAATCAATATGACCCAACTCTCAAGCATATTGGCTGTCTATAGGAACATATGAAAAATGAGTGAAACACAGCACATTTGTTGCAGGTCATATGAACTTTCATCTGAGATATGAAACAGTTTAACAATACTCACCATGTGGAAAAATCAAATATTTAGTACGAAGAAAGAATGCGGAAGGAAGAAGGAGGAACTACTGGCAACTTGAGGCATTAGACAAAGGTAAAATATTTGCAGATCGGTTAAAAAAAGGTATTGAAAAGAACTTGAAAACACTGTTGCTAGTCTGGAAATGAGTATGGGGAACAGAACCTAGTCCAGAAGAAAAAGGAGTGTAAAACTATCTGAGGGTTATAGGCAGCTCTAAAAACCTTCCTATTACATGTCACCAATCTCGTGGAAATCCTTTAGAAATTATTTTGAGTCTATAGTGGCACCAACAAGATGGTTTTATCTCACCCCTTCCTGCATTTACCAGTTTTGGTTTGGATTTTTATGTTGTTCATTCTGTCAAGCCAAGTGATAAGTCTCAGGTAGGACTCAGCCTAAACATTCATATTCAGAAACAGGTACTTCGACAAAGTCTGAAAATCTATCCATTCCCTTCTGAGGAAACTGTTCCTTCTAGGACCTCCATTCCTGTGCCAAATATTCTGCAATTTACAACCAGGAAATCTACTCTCTGCTACCAAAAATGTTAGAAAAGCAAATTCTCTTCCTTTCTTTGATAACTGTTTGTTAAGGAAAAGTCAATGATGAAATAAGAACTAAATTTGAGTCCTTATTAGTATGCTTAAAGGTCTGGTGTCGTCTTATAACCGTCTTCTGAACACAACAGGAAGATCAACAGATTACTTGGAATGTCTAAACACATCAGTATTGTGATCTGTGCATCAAAAACAAGATTTATGAAAGTCCACATGATCTCAGGTATCCTCATCACTCTAATAGCAACCTTGAAACTTGTTGACAAATTTGGTTGCATAAATCTGGGGCATATAATAGTGTGAGATGTGGATTGGTTCTGGGTCTGTACAGTAAAGAGCATAACTACTTATTTCTCATGACCTATCCTACAGATACTCTACCTGGCATCAGCCTTTTGTGTTGTGCTCTTATTTATAAACATTGAAGATTTTGGGCTGAGCCACAGTCAGACAGGAATATTTGCATTATTTGAAGAAATACTAATAAATGATAATAAAAAGTCTGCAGACATACTTTTAGCAGACAAAAGAATTATATTCTCATTTAATAACTCCAAAGCTAGTCTACATAAAGATCTTTTATTCGGGAAATGAAAATTACCATGATCTTTGACATTATTGAAAATGTTCTTCCAAAGCAAAAAGTCCTGCTTATCTCTGATAAAACACTACTTAACACCTCCCAACGATGGCAGAACTGAATCAGATACACCTAAATGATTTTGCAGATTTTGTCTAGCCCTATGCTGTTATTTCTAGACATGCTAAATGGAGTCATGTTTGCTTAAGTAATGGAAGTTTACAGTGCAATATCAACTGGATTATGTCCCTTCACCCAGTAAGGATGTACCATATAAGGAACTAACAAAGCACAGAATCTGTTTTTGTGTTACCTTAAAAGAACACTTTCAGCCCACCTCTAATAAAAGTGTATCATATTGTGAGGCTACAAGGTGCGTAAAAAAATTTTGAGTATCTGATAAGTTTATCAGTAGCCATAAGCGTACTTAAATTCATATACTTACAGAATTTTGTTATAGTAGATTACAACTCTATCAGGCAACCATACAGTAATTACAACTTTCCTTTCTTAATTGACATTAGTTTATTGGATGTATATTAACTATGAGTATATTGAACTGTGAAAAATATCTAATTTCATATTCTGAAATTGCAGTGTTTGACTTTTTTAGAAGCACTAATGGGAGCTTGTGTTTTAATCTCAATTTTAACAGTATGAAATTTAAAATACTTTCATATAGTTAATCCAAAGTGCCTTTCAAAGAGCACTATATTCTTCAAGTGTTCTCAATCTCAGATATATAAAATGACAAGAATGGGNGATCATTGGCTTCTGTCTTTCACACCCACACCTGAAAATGCTGAGAAGAAACTAGAAATATGCAGCAGTGTATTATTTATAGTAATCTATTTTCAAATCGTCTCACAAGCATAGATGCCTGCTTTCATTGCAATAAAAAGATATATAAAATTACAAGAA
This sequence comes from Steatornis caripensis, assembly GCA_013398225.1. Taxonomy (NCBI): domain Eukaryota; kingdom Metazoa; phylum Chordata; class Aves; order Caprimulgiformes; family Steatornithidae; genus Steatornis; species Steatornis caripensis. The sequence continues at coordinate 241,128 of VZSC01006585.1, read as the reverse complement.
TGGGGATTTTATCTTAAGCCTGTATTTCTATTTCTACATACTATTGACTTATTTATTTACTGCTTCTTCAGATTTGCTATTAAAGACAATAATAAATATCAAAATAAAATTGACGGTGACTTGCAGAAGGGATAGACCTTTCAAATACTGAGAAAGAAGAATATAATCTAATTTTAGGTTTTAGTCATAAAAGCTTTTCTTTAGTAGAGCAAATAGGTACATTTGTAGCAGTTAAATCTGGCATTGTAGACGGTAGGTTCATGGGACTGAAGCTGCATAATAAAACCACATGTGTGATGCATTAAACTAACTTTAGAAGGAAAACCATTTACACCCCACATCCAGAAAGCAAGACTTTTTTTACCAGACTGTTCACATTTCTTTTTCTTTTCACCATGTATTTCCTTGACAAGAAGTGTCTGGTAAACATCTATGTACACCCAAAGTATTGCGTAGGTAGTATATAATATTTTTCTTTGCTTTTTCAGTTGAAGGCAACCAGTACTGTTTAAATTCAAAGCCCAAATATTTTCTATATTAACCATGGACAGTTTTTGCCTTAGCTAGCTTTATGATCTGAGAAGTTTAAAGGAAACTTTATGTATGACTTTAGCTGAGGATGAAGTTAGGCCATTATGCTTTCAGGGACAATTAGGCTTTCTTGAACTCTTTCCTCAGGATGCACATAAAGTCTTCCTAGAACGACAAATTGCTTCTTTGACTTTCTGTTTCCTATTTGCACTGCATGGTAGACTTATGAAGTGGTCTGTACAACTTTCACTGAGAAAGTAGTAGAAAGACAGTAAAAAACTTGTGTGGGGATAGGGACTTCTGATGCTTCTGAATATTTGGTTTGATCATCCATATGTGCAATCACTTATCTGGAGTAGAAATAACACATGCTCTTTCAGTGGAAGATCCAGGGGAAGACATGTCTCCAGAGAGACCAAAATACCTCCTGAGGTTTTGGTATGAAGGAAAATAAGATGAATTTATTATTGTGTTTTGTGCTGAGGGTGTGGGAAAGAGCTTTATACCTGTTTCTTCTGTCACTCTCACTGTAGGTGTCAGAGCTGATCATTCTTGCTCCTGTTCTCCTCCTTGCATGTACCTGCAGGCCTAAGATGTTAGAAGTGATGTCTGTGGTGAACAAAATTGCACTCACCTTCCTACAAGTTAAACCATAAGCTCTATCAGACCTTCCTCATTGTATTCAGCTACTTAATTTATTTGAGCTATTGCTTGGATATATATGTGTTTTTAGAAACTGGGTTGAAACAGGCTACCCGTTTCCACTTTTAAATTAGGTATACAATTCAATTAATTTTTACAATGTCTTTTAGCTTCACTCCTAGTAGCCAGCTTTCTGTGTTTGTTTTCTGCCCTTTAGTAACCTTAGACTTTATGTTGACATATTGAAACACTTTGTTTTGTGGCACTAATTATAAAGCAGCATGCTCAATCAGAGAGGCACTTTCCAGAGCATGCTGAATAATCTCAAAGCTGGAAAGGAAGAATAATTCAAACCGTTCAATTGAAAAGCTTTTTAATCTTGAACTTTCAGTGATTGTACAATAATAGAACATTCTAAAAAGATGTGGATTATTTTAGAGGTGAAGGTCTGTATCTTCAAAAAAAACATCAATAGAATTATGTGCTGAACTCCTTTGAAGCTGCTTTCAAATTTCCAGCTTACTTTTGTTTACTACTGTAGAGTCAGTCATCTGAGTAAAAGAGGAATACAAAATAAGGAGGACTCATCCTTTCCAAAATGTATATTCATGGCCTTAGGCAATTTGGAAGGAGTTCAGAGGGTTTTATCACCCCTTTCATCCTAGGGTGCTCCTTTTTCTCCATGGAGGTTTTAATGGGTCACAGCTTAATGGCTGTTTGCTGCTTCAACATCATAAAAAGAGATGTAGTAGTGTTAAGGTGTTGGCAAGCAAGACAATCCAAAGGCATGGAAGACAGTGATGTAAAATGTGGGGTTCCTATTCGTCCATTTTTAATGACATGTTCTTGCTAGAACAGAGGCAGAGAGAAATAAAGGCACAGTCTTAACTCTTAGCTCAGGATGTGGAGTGCTGTTGGACAAAAAAATCAAGTCAAGGAAAAGTGTTCAGAAGTTTTCTGAATTTAGGCAACACAGTAGGCAACTGAAAAAGACTATAAAACATAAACATCAGGAGCTGTGTCCTTCATTTGTGACGGAGATTCTTCTGCTACAAAAATTCATTGTTGAATAAAAGCAAAAATTAATTAATGCAAAAATTAATCAGCGCCATGAAAATCTCAGATGTTTTGCCTTAGATCTCTTATACTCTAAAATCCTAACTGTTTTTTAATTATTTCAGAGTGTCAAGCTGAGTGCTGTATCAGCAGACTGAATGCCTTGGAGGACAAAGGTTGTCCCAAATCGAGATTTTATGAAAAGCAAGAGAGCTTCCAGAAGCCTCTGAGACACACAGAATAACATTGTGCACAACATGTAGCTGTGATCCAGGCAGTAAACTGGCAATGCTAATTTATTTTCTGACAGAAATTTTAATGCAAAGCAAAAAAGGCTTGTAGTATTCAACCAGCAATGGCTTATATCTGTAACTCCTGGTGCAGTAGAAGTTGGATCCTAGTTACAATGGGCAGAAAAACACAGTCTCATTATTCATTACAAAAGGACAGGTTTTGTTCAGCTACCTCTTAGGCTAATTGAACAGTCAGAATAGATATTTGCCCAGACTCTGAAGCAGTATCAGAAGCTAAGATTTTACAGTACCTATATGGTAACAAGTATTTTCACCATCTGCATAATTGCCTATACATGAAGCTAGCTTTTTCAAAAAAGGGGAAAAAAGTAAATTTGAAGTATTTGAACAAAAGCCAACAAATTCCATTTTATTTCTTAATGGAAGCAGTCAACCAGAGTTTAATGGACTTGAGCGGTAGAATAGGTCAGTTGACTAAACGGGAGGTAAAGAGATCTTATCTTGCTTAGAGAATTTGTCTGCCCTTAGCTATTGCAATGGCCCCAAAAAACCTTCGGTGGCAGGAAAAAGCTATTAATTAAAGTTGTATGGAAACACACTGGTATGGAAGCATACACAATTGACTCCATTTAAGTCTTCTTCTCTTAAAATAGACAGAGACTAGAGACACCTTTATGTGCCACATTAAGGAAACACAGTATATATCTCATCAAAATTAGTACTCTGATAATACCAAAAAAGTGAGAAGGCAGGAATACTGAGTGACTACTGCATTAAAACCTATCCACACCAAAACAGCATATCATGTTTTGAGTATCTGTATCTCATTCTTACTTATCCAGGCACAAACCCTCTAGTTTCTCTTAGCTACCACTTCTATCTCCCCTCACTGTTCTGCAAAATTTGACCTTCCTGTGATGTTATGAACTTGCTAGTCCCGCCTGTGAGCTGATCTACACTTAGCAACTTAACAGCAACGTATTCTGAATATATTTGTAACATGCAGGAAGTCTTTCCCTCCTCATGTGCTCAGCTAGCTGAGATCTGGTGACTGAATATCTATATTAGTCATAAATTTGATAGGCTGTTCTGTGTTTTACTGCAGTTTTCATTAAAACACATCTCTCAAACAGCCATAAGCAACGAAATGTCTGCTTAATTTTTTCCCCCCTGAACAAAATACTGATTTTTTTAAAATTTCCTTTATATCTCTAATTATATTTTTCTTCTGTACAGAATGTCCTAAATAATGAAATTTTAATCTGAATTTTCCTAATTTGCAAAGTGGTCCAGTTTAGGACATCATACATTAGAAAACATGCTTTGGATCATTGGCTTCTGTCTTTCACACCCACACCTGAAAATGCTGAGAAGAAACTAGAAATATGCAGCAGTGTATTATTTATAGTAATCTATTTTCAAATCGTCTCACAAGCATAGATGCCTGCTTTCATTGCAATACAACAGATTGCAACAACTGACTGCATTTCTCCCAAAATGGAAGTCTGCTTCTCTCTTTGTTATAGCTGAGAAGGAAAGGCAATGATGCTCAAGAATTGATCAGTGAACCGATCACCCACTGCCAGGTGTGCTGTGAGTACATGCAGTATAGTCACCAACACAGATTGCCAGCGTCTTCTTCAGTTTGTTGCTTTTGGGTGGTTGTGTAAAAATGTTCCCTCCTTGACAAAAAATTAAACCCCCACAAGTCCAGGGCGATGGGGGAGAGTGTTAGATGAGAATTCCTTTAGCAGTGGAGAAAAGCAGGAGAAACAGGTACTGCAAATTTTTTTCCTTTTTATTCCCAGAAAAAATAGTATTCTTGTCCACAATTGGAAGTGAAAAATTATTTCAAACCATTGCAAGGCACAAAAAAAGATATTAAGAAACCACATTTTGTCTGAATGCTTCCTTGGACTACTCACGAGTAAAAGCTGCTGTATAAGGAGAAGAATGTGTGGAACTGCTACAGGTGGCAGCATCGTTGTGGCCATGGAACAGAGACTGAAAGTGCTTGCTGCAGAGCAGGCAATGCAGAAAATTACACAGACTACTGAGGACTTGGATTTGCCAAATTCCAGTAAGTTTGAGAAGGTTTGTATCCAGCAACTTGATTCAGTTTGGTCTGGCTAGTTTATTTTGCATTTTGGTTGTCACTGTTCTAATTAAGTTCGCTACCTGGTAACTCTTTAACTGTAATGTGAAAACCATAGAGAAAGTGATTTAAATTCAGTGGTTAGTTTGTGATTTAGTGGATTCAACACAATTAATAGTGAGGGAACTAGAAAAATACAGCTGAATGAGTAAACTGAAAAAGTGAGAAGTTAAATTCTATTGATGTGTTAAATAGCATGACAGAAAGGTTGATTTTCATCTCCAAGTTCAGAAAAACATGTTATTTTGAAGCTAACATATGTCATCAGAAGTATTCACCTGCTACAGTAGGATGTTAAGCAACCTTGATTTTTTTTTGAAGAATAGTTGCTATCCTCATATTTGAAATGCACCACTGTGGGTACTTAATGACTGTTCAGTTTCTCTTCAACACCACCGTTGTAGAAGCAGACTTTATTCTGAAAAATTGCTGGAGAAAAAGCATGGAGTAAGGACATAACAACAACAACGTAAGGATTGAAGCATGATAGGGAAGTTGCTACTTCTTATATCATCATCACCTTCAATGTACCGAGAAAGAGCACTAAGAAGAAATGACCAAAGTATTTTCTCCCTATGCACACTTCTTCCAGACAGCTACAACACTGGTGAACCATTAGCTGTTGCAAATAGAAAATTAAATGTGAGATCAATACTTTCACTTCTCAAACCCTAGGACTGACATAGTAACTACAGGTTTCCTATAAGGAGGTATACATATTCAGAGCTCTTTACCCTGTGTTGAAGCTAAAGTGTCCTTGGGGATATTTCCTGTGAGACCAGGCAACACTGTAGATGAAAAGACTGAAATAAATAGTGACAGGTTCATACAAAAGCTATCACTCTGCCATCCTGCAGATACCTCTTTTTAGACTGTCTTCATCTTCGCTGCCTACCTAAAACAGCCTGAAAGGAAAATTCCCTCCATTCTCTTTCTCATGCATAACATGTCTCACCCTAACCAGAAGCCTTGCTTCTGCAAGCGCTTCAGTGCAGATGTTTATGGACATTGTACCAAACATAAGCAGAGCAGGAATCCTAATCATTGCATATTGCAGTTTGGACATTTTAATGCTTCTCCCTATTGGACTGATTTTTTCTTCTGGGGAAACACAACAGTTGGTCCAGGCTCACTCTATAGAGGCAATAATGCTCCTGGGCAACAAATGAGGTGTAGAAAGAAGCAGCAAGGGTTTTGGAGGCAGGAGGAAATTGAGGAGATGTCCTTTCAAAGTACGTCTGTTTCCCAGTAGGATTATGGAAGGAAATAAAAGTTACTGCAGGATTATGAGCAAAGTCTACTAAAATGGCTGGATTCAAGTTTCTTCTGGTTATCTTCATGCCTCCTCAGTCTCTCACCTCGTCACCAGCACCTGGGAAAGATCTCTTGCCTTTCTGTCTCCGTGTTCATCACACAGCACATCAATGCTCTGATGTTTTTCATATGCCTAAAACAGGGCAACAGAAGCAGTCTTAGGCAAAGTTGTGTGGTACACTTCTAGCGTCTGCTCTGAAAGCCAGACAATGCTAGCTTGTTTATTCCTGCTAATGGCAGTTCCCAAGAGGGATAAACAGAGGGTTTCTGGGGTGAAGCCCTCTCATCCCTGAAGAAGCTGTTACTCAGAAACATTAACCTCTAAACTGTGCAAATGTCATCTAGTGAATTGCCTGCATTCTAGATTCATCCAGTCAAAGAATTTGTCTGATAAGATGCACTGCCCTCAAACTCCTCTTGGTTATCACACTCCTGTGATGTGTGCTTAAAAAGCTACGCAGTTCATCTTTTTGCAAAAGGTGCTAAAACATTTTCTGGCACCAGTGTTAAACTTAAAAGCTCTACAGTTTTCAGCAGAAAATCCTCTTCTGTATTGAAACTGGCACAACATTGACCTTCATCTACTTCTCTGCCATCACGCAAGTGCCGTATGTCAGGTTTCTGTGTAATTTACCTATTATTCCAGAGGTGGATTCTGCGCAGTCATGCTAATTTATTCTGTCAAAACCAAATGTGTGTTAAAAGGCTGTCCAGTGAAAAACCAAAGCAGATTTTTTTCTAGGCAAACAATTTTGGTGAATTTAGTTTCATGTCACAGCATCTTGCTTGAAGTATTTGTTTAAAATGTGTTGAAAATTACCCATTGTTACCTGCAGTTTTGTGAAATATTGATTCTGATTTTGTATCTCACCAAAAATGGAGAATGACAAACTTGGGTGCAACTTATACAAGAAAGATTTTCACATTACAAAAGCTGTAATTTGAATACAGTAATAGATAACTAGTAAAAGATTAAAACAAGAGAAAAAAGTATCAACAAAATTACGTGGCCTGTGAAATCTCTGTACAGATTACACTGGTATTGTGCATTTCCCTACAAGGAAGGACTTGTATTCCTCTGCCTATTGCTATTATGTCTTCTCATGCAAGTCTATTAATAAAATGGACCTTGAAGTCGGTTAGGACATACTCTAAGTGGAGGTTGCCCGGAGAAAATAATTTGTACAGGCTAACAGTGTGACAGTGTCTTTCCTATATTTACAGTAACAAACAGGAACTCCTATATTGCAAATTTTATTTAAAATCTGACTTTGTATCTGATTTGCATTGCAAATGCAAAATATTTCATAGTCAGAAAACTCAACAGATGTGTCTTTTTCTGCAGTCATAACTAAAGGTCATTAAAATATTAATTGAATCTTTAAATGGTTATGTCATCTGTGCCAGGTACTTTATTCAAATGATGAATAAAACAAAGTCAGCTTACTAGTAATATTTAAAACTATTTTATTGTCAGCTGTTGTAGAATGTCATCTAAATATAGACGACAGCATAGCAGGAAGCTGTGAAGCTGCACACTGCATTTGTAGCAACCTTCCTGCAAGACTGACACAAGTCCTCCTTCTGTCCTGTTTCGTGTTTTATGAAGTCATGCTGCAGATGAGGTGATATCACAGCCAAAGAAGTCAGCTTAAGACATGATGTGCAGTCCAATGAGTGACTTTCCACAAAGCACTGTGATGCTGACTACAGTACACAGCAGTTCATATTAGGAGCATATGATATCTCCTGGATTGCAAGTAATTCGTGGTCACAGCAATTGTAAAGGGGTTATGTGAAATGAGTGCATCGTATTATTTATAGCTGTGTATTACATATTGCAGTGTAAATCCAGGAGCACAGACATCCCCACAATAAATGTTTTGTTTCTCAGAGATATTCAAACAAGAGATTAGTTATTAGACATGCAGGTTTGTATTGTAGCTTTTTAAAGATACACAAATGCTTTACCATTGCATTTTAATACCACTAAGGTTGTACATGTGTAACAGTAGGTACTACTTGTCTTAAATGCCTTGTTTACTTTTGGAAAGCTGGAATGAACGCCTTGGATCCAAAGGAAGGCTTTGTGGTTTACTGGAGCACTTTAAGGGATTCTGGGTTTCAGTGATGTATTATTTTCACATATTATGTTTTTTCCATCTGGCCTCTGTGGTGGTAAAATGTAATCTCCATTCACTACTGTATATTCCTGGAGTCTTGCCTCAAAGCATGAGTCTGTTCAGAGTTCAAAACCTTACCTAGTAATTCCTCTCTGTCAAAAATGGCACTGCAGACTTGGCATTCAAAAAGAAGATACATAGCAAAATCTAGGGTAGCAAAGTAACCTGCGAGAATCTGCTTATTGCTGAGAGTTTTTCCCTGTCTGCAAACTCAACTAGGGTAAAGTTGCCCCTTTGTTCTCAATTACCCACCAGGCAGTAAAAAACTTAAAATGCTTCAGAAACTTTTTTTAGTTGCTCCAATGGTCTTTTGACATATTTGTGAATTGGGAACCAAATCCAGGTGATGTTTTGCTACATTGAGGTATATGAAAATTGCAATACCAAAGAGAGGAAAAAATCAGAAGCAGCTTATATAGTGATGAGGACATTTCAGCTAGTCTCACTTATTAGAAAGACAATCACACCATTTCTGGACTTGAGGAAGACTCATCTTCCCTGCTGATCCAGATGAGCTGCTGGTTTTGTTAAAGGTGTGGAAAGGAGGAAAATTAGGGCTTGTGATCTTAATTTGCAATATAAATGAATGTTGAATACCCTTAAGGCACAGTAGATACTGGTCAAGATTAGAAGGGGGACTTTTACAAACTTTCCATAGTACAAAGGGAGCCTACAGTGATACAGTGCTAGATCGTCAATCTTCATCATAGTCTTAAATTATTCATTTTGCAGGTAGTCTGGCTTCAGAGAAATGCCAGCATCTATCAACAGTTCCAGCTACCTGCAGTCACAGCCTATGTTTTCTTTTACAAACAAAAGAATTGCGGTAACATGCTCCTTTCCAGACATCAACAAATAAACCTGAAAGCTGCATTCAAATTTGCATGCAGTCTAAAAACCTCTCTCCGTGGGGAAATCTAGATTAGGCAGCCCCAGATACGTATAGGATATGGCCTGACAAAAATGTATTGATCAGTGTTGATGCCTAGGTACTGATGCCACACAGTGATATACCACAAAAACATATTACAGTGAAGTCACGCTGCCCTAGAAGAGCACAGAACCAGCTATTATGAATGACTTCAGGATTCAGTTTAAATGACGTTAAAATCAAGTTCTAAATTACATTTCTAGTTTACATTACCCCACAGTTCACATAGTTGTAAGTAATAAAATGCCTGTCACCCAAAACATTAACCCATTTCTATTACACGATAATAAAATTATTTACCTTGCCTCTGGTGGCAACAATATTCATCATGATATAAAGTACAAAAGTTACTTGCTCTTCTTTTTGAATCTGGTACAATTGTAGATAGCTATGCAGCCTGGAATTTGGTAAACATGCACGTAGTGAAGAAACTGATGCTACTTTGGCAATATTTAAAAGTCAGTTGGACTTAGAAGTCAAAATACTTAATGAGTGGAAGTGAATCAGGAACACAGTAATTTTTGTCTCTCTGTGGTGGGCCACTTATCTGGAGTAAATCATTGTGCTGTTTTTTCCATTTCAAAACTATTGCTAGTAAACACTACCAAACACTCCAGATCCTCCTACCTTAAGGTTTATTGCTTTTCATACTCTCTGGAACATATTTTCAGTCAAATGAGTTAATTTACATTGAGTGATACTAATGTATTTTAAAATAAATTAGTATGATAGGGTCTTGGGTGACACATATTGGAGTGTTCTTGGCCAGGACTAACAAAAAAATGCAATTCCTGGAGCAGGGTATTCCTGACTGCTCATAAATATGGAGAATAGGATATCACCTTCTTCATTATATTTGCTGTAGCTCTTCCTTCCTTCCTCCTTTGCAAAATACTGTTAACCAGAAATTGTGACACTGAATTAAAATATCTAGTTCCATACCCTGCTTTGTAGCTCCACTTAGGTGAGTAAAATACACAAAAAATCTCTTGTAGAAGTTGCAGTCAACATAGTCATCCCACTTTGAAAAAGCTTTTGCTTGTAAGTCTTCATGAGTGTCCAGGTCTGTTTTCTATCAGGAGTCTTCCACTCTGGATAAAAATAATCTATTTGTACAGGACTCCCTGCCAAATCAGAGCTCTGCAGAAGGGTTGTGTCTCTAAATTCTTGGAAAGGGTATTGGGAAGTTGAGATTCCTTGTGTTTGGAGGTGGTAAAAATTCTGTTCTTCATCAGTTACTTTTCATATGGAATTTTTATTAATAGTACTTCTAGATTTCATTCCAATCTAAAAAAAAAATTAAGTTATTGTAAATATATATGGATTCTCAAATCTCTGAACCAGAACAGTAGTAATAAAATTTTCATTGCCCTTACTTTAATACCTTCATATGGCATACCTGTTGCCAGTTTGTCAATTGATAGTATACTTAATGCAATAAATAGACTGTGTAACATGCAAAACTCTGAACTTTCATCTAATTATCTGTTCTAGATGAGTTAAATATTTGTATGTTGATCCTTCTTCCTAATTTCATGAGTGGGTCTTGGCATAGCTTTATGCTGAACCTCTGCTGAATTTGAATCTCCAAACACAAGTTACTCTCAATGGAAACCTGACTACTATTTAACTTTCACGGGTTCTGAAAGAAGTCAAATCAAATGGTTAAACCTCATCACAATACTGTCTAAATAAAGAAAGTTGTCTCTGATGATAACAGTAGAGACTTTGTGGTACTAAGACCTTATTGCAGCTTTTAGTAGTTGATAATTACAACAATGTCATGACATAATATTACAGCTATTAAATAAGCCCATAACAATACTGGAAAATCAAACCCATTTGTTCTTACTCAATAAGAACTGCCTTTTTCCTGGAAGAACAGCGATTTTATGCTTGGTGCATCTTGGTATCAGGTAAGCCCACTGACAGGTTCCACCTGTAGAGTGATTCTTCCCATGAAAAGACATCTTATAGCTTTTTAATGGATCCTGACATGAGTCACCTAATTTTATATCAGGACATCAGAAATACAGAATTCACTGTTCAGCTCAGGAATGGTTAGGTGGATTTGACTAATAACAGAACAATGTACCTCAGGCTTTTCTGATTTAAGACTAATGAATGGTGAGTATAATATACTCGTACAGATGTATTGCATTACCTGATATATTTTGCTGCTGTAATAAAAGTAAATATTTATTTTCAACACTACCAGGTATAACATCTTTAGCAAGATGTCCAATGCACTTGACATTGTTGATATGATTTCAGTTTTCTATAACCTGGTGAAGTAGAAGGCATTTCTAGTACTCTCAGCTGAGAGACTCAATGAATCCACTGGAATATTTTATCACTGGTTTTATTTATGGTGAGATGTAACTGCATCTCATGTTCAGAAATTCATTTTGTACATGTATATGTGATTATCCAGAAGTTGAAATAAGAAATTGTAATAAACCTCTAAGCTGATTTGTATAATCTAACTAAATAGTTGATTTAATATGACATTCATATACATTTGATAAAAGAGTAATTATGGATATCACTGCCAAGTGATTAATACTTATCTATGTATGCTTTTTTCCTGTATCAAGCACCACCAAAAATATTTTTTCCCTACATTTTCAAAAGCATTCATTAGTTTTGTTTACTGTTACGATAAAGTGGAGTGATGAACTGTTGTGGGAAAGCATCCGGAATTGGTGATGCTTTAAAAAAGTATACATTTAATAATCTGCAAACTTGACCAAAGTATTAGAAGACAATATGAACACTAGTACATATTAATTTCTAGCTCTGAATTAATCTCATGATTTAAAATTTATACTAATATAATTAACTTTGAGTTGCTTGCTCTAACATTATCTGTTTTCAAATTTGTTCTTGCTATGTCAGTGATGACAGGTACTAGATAATCTGTAGACCAATTTTTGAGTTTATTTTGAAGGGAGAATGGAAAAGAACTGAATGAGCAGAAATGGCTATTTGTGCTCTACTCCCTCTCTTTCTTCATACTTGTGCATGTAAGGGGGTGGATACTGGCTAATGAAGTCAAAAATCTTGCAGGATGAGTAAGGAGTTGTGATGGAGTGGCAGTTTGTTCAGCACATTAGCAGCTCTTCTTGTCAGGAACATATTTTCTGGGAACTCAGCTTCTTATCATACCTACACACTGTGGCTTTGCCTACTGTTTTTTATTTTTGTCAATGTTCTTGCTCCTCTAAATCTGGTAACATCAAACATTTGGTTTCCAGCTGACTGTTTTTCTCTTTGTGAACCTTACTCCAAGTTATTTTTTCTCTACTCCTACTGGGAAAGAAATTATTCTAAATGTAGCAAGCATACCGCATTTTCAGTTAACTGAAAGCAGTTCTATTTTACATGTGGTTCCAGAGGAGCTGAAAAGTCCTGCATTTCCCTAGAGCTCACATCACAAATTCTGGTTCAACTTTGTTTAACTTCTTTGAGGCAAATCCTTTCTGAGTCATTTGTTTACAAACATCATGAAATTATTAATGTCTCTAAAGGCATGGCTTACTGTGGCTCATTTGTGTGAACGTTTTGCAATAAACCCATGTGGAACTGAATTTAACATAAATATGTGTGGACAAACTACATATTGATGTTGAAACCAAAATAAGTGATGTATCTCCCCTTATTTTGAAGATTAAAACTTTGAAGAATTTCTCACAAGGTGTGGCATTTATTAAAGCCAGATAATGCATTTAATCTGGAATATAAATTCATTTATACTTGGTAAAGAGAAACTCCTCGTGTTCCTTTGTCCTCTGTAGTAGAAGGCAGAAGACTTACTGGCATTCCAGACATGAGACAGTATGAATATTCGCTCACCATATTTTACAAAGGTGTGTTTCTGTTCTCTGTATTCATCTGCTTTAACTGCAGGTCTCCTTTGCATTTCTAGACTGTCCACATTCCTTAGCAAGGAAGACAAGGCTCGTAAATTACCTTTATTGAGAGGAACAAAACAGCTGTCTGTCAAGCTGCTCCCTCTTGAATGCTAGTGGGATCAATCCGCTGCTCCTGTCATCAGGTGCATAAGGATGGTGAAACAGTACATTTACGCAAAGGAGGCAAACTAAAGTTACATCATAAACCTCAGTTCTGTCATTTTCCAGCTTCTAAGCAAGCTTTGCAATGCTGTGTTCTCTTTAACAGTTTTGTGTGTCACTTCCTGTTTCTTTTTTAAAAAGAAAACTGAAAAAAATGCTAGAAACTTTATGAAAATTGTATGATTATATAGAAAGTCATCTGTTATCTGTAGATGCCTGCCAGCTGAGCTGCTACTATAACTGAAATCAGTGGTACGTTATTCTCTTCCACTGAAGAAGTGAGCACTTTCCTCACAGATTTCACTGGAGGCACCCAGGACTCCTCTATGTCTCAGTTTGCCCCCCACATCCTTTTGCAATTTTCTCCCCACTCCAATGTGTTGTGCCACTTGCTTTGCTGAACCTGCTGCTCCTCGTATCCAACTTCTTATTGGAAAAAAGAAAACCATTCTGTAACAGACTCTTGCCTGGTTTTCTTTCTCTTTCTCCTACTACTGCATTTGCTTTCTTCTGTGCATCCTCTTCAATTCTGCCTCTACCCGGTCCTATCCATTCCCTATTCTTGTTCTGAGCCTGTTTCTTTTTGCCTTGTTCTGGTATTCCCACTGTCTTGTTCCTCCTTGCATTGCTTACCTCAGTTTCCCTTGTCCAGTCTGCTACTTCCCTTCTTGCCCTTGGGGACAGACCTGGGGCAAGCTATCCAGTTAGCTTGGTGCTTAGGGACATGGTTTAGTGGTGGGCTTGGCAGTGTGATGTTTACAATTGGTCTTGATAATCTTGAGGGTCTTCTCCAACCTAAATGATTCTATGATTCTATTCTATGATTCTTCCCATGTCAGCTCCCAGCACAGGCAATCTCCAGGATCCCACCTCCAGGCTGCAGTGTCAGTGTTCTCTCCTTGGCCAGGCACTGGTATTTCAACAGAAAAGGGATCACAGCTTCTCTTTAGAGGTGCTTTGTGGTGTAGTATTCCCTGAATAAAAAAATTGTCCCACAGCAGATAATTGTATTTCAACACAAGCTGGATTTTTTCCCCAGATTATATACAGTTTAAAGAAGTCTTCTAACAAGATACCTTGGGCAGACTTGCTAAGAAAAGGTGGTACCTGAAGGATCTGTACTGTGGGTTATCTGGACACTTTGTGTTGTTCCAGTGGTACTGAGCAGCTACAAATTTGTAGCTGTAGTGCCTTTTATACCCATGCAGCAAAGTAAAGCTGCAGAGTACTGATGGATCTTAGCTGTATGTTCTTCTAAATATAAATATATGTAATTATGTATCTGTTAAGGTAAGGTCTGTATTAATGATAACTGACCTATGAGTAAGTTCAGGGTGTTTTGACAGGTTACAGATGCGTTACAAGAGCAGTTGCTTTTCCGTGGTCTGGTGTGCAGCTTCAATAGTGAACTAAAAAGCAAATTATGGCAAAAGAACAGCTAGGTGAATCCGGCCACCAGACTTTACTGAACATAACATGACAAACATAACATGTGTAACATAAGCTGCCAGACTTTACTGACCAAATTTTACTAGGCAGAACAAAATTGTGCTGCATATCTCAGGCAAATGAGTATATCTCAGTTTTTGGACCATATAAAGTTTCCTGTTGTAAATAAGGCCTGGTTTCCGTGGGGCTGCTGGTATAGGCTTAAAAAAGAAACTAATTCTTCTCTTAACTGCCAGGATTGTTTGTTTAGTGCCATTTCTAAAACAGGACGTAGTGGGAACAGGTAGGGAACCCAGCTGACACTCAAGAGTGAGCAGTAGCTTCCTTCAGAAGCCTTTGGAATAAATGGGAGTGACTCTGTGTAAATGCGCGTGTTTGTATATTTCTCTATCAGACAAATTTTAAACTGTGGAAATACTTGTACTTACCAAGAGTACGAATCGTTAGAGCACATATACTAATGGTGTTTTCTATAGTACTTTTAATCTTTAGTTGACGTAAGTTCATTCAGAGCCAAATAAAGAAGCATTAAAATCACTGTAACTCCACTGATGTATCTAGGTCCTAAACTGAATGTTGTCTCTTTTTTCCTTCCCCCCTAAATGTCTAGTGTCTCTTCCCATGCAACAGCTGCACATAATAGCAGGCCTGATGCTGAGGGGACAAATATACGAGTTGAATAACTAAAACAAATTACATTTTTGCATGAAGCAGGGAAGTGTTTATTGTAATTACCAGGTTATTTCTTTGCTGTTTGATGAAAAGAGAGTGATTACTAGGCATTTATGTAAATGCTTGCTGATCATTAATGCTTTATCTGCTAACTGCCACCGTTACTCTTCTCGACGTTTATTAAAAATAATAAGTCACATAACTCAGCTGGTCAACCACAAAGTGCAAATAACAAAAAGGTCATACTTTTTCAAACTATACAAGTGCTGAGGACTTTCAACTCAATTATTGAGCAGGCGCCTGCAAATAATTTATTTTTCACTCTATGTATGTACATCTGTGTGGTTGCACATACAGGGTTGGGTTTTTTTTTTTTTTCATTTTGTCAGCTCCTTATTCCCCTTCAAAGAAATTGGTTTGTTCAGAAGAAGAGAGAATCAAGTATCTCTCTCATGTAAATTGTAGATATTCTAAGCAAAAAATAAGTTTAGCCTGACTGTTGCTTTAACTTTTGGCACAGAACTAGAAGGATTATATATTATATTTATTATGTAAATCATAAAGTATTACAAGCTTAAATATCTCTTCTGTCCTCACATTTGATGCATCAGCATTCTGGCGGAAGAGTGTGGTGGGGAGCCCAGCATCCTACGCTGCTGTCCCCTCTGGATGGGTACTGGCTGATGTCTGCAGCGGCATGGACGCTGCCCTCAGCTGCTCTTGCGCTGCCCTCAGCTGCTCTTGCTCTGAGCTGCCCTGGGATGCAGCAGCCAAACCCACAGCAGGCGGGATCCTCTTAGGCCCTGGCCAAGGTACATGCAGGCTGAAACCGTTTTTGGGGCGAAATACTCAGATGTTACTAGGCTTGAACTCCAGTTTGTATTAATGGGAAAACATTTGTTTAAATGTCCTGACAAAGCTTGGAAACATAGATACTTTTAACACAGGTGTTAGCAAGTCTATAACCAAGTATTTTCTTAAACCATGTTGAGCTATTTTGAGGTTTTTGCAATATTTGAAGCTATGAAAAATTTAGATGGCCAGCAAGTAAACTTGTCTCTGCTGATCTCCATGGACTTTGCATCAGGAGCTGTTCAGTTAATTTAAGCGGTCAGGTTCTTTTCTTTTTGCTTTAGATGGTGATGCTACATTCATTTCCTTCTGTGGGGCAACAAGTGGGTAGGAAACTTGTGAAAGTTCAAATATTGCCCATTCGGCACATTGAGACACACCAAAGTGGCAGGTAGCAAACAGACAACTTGGACTTTAGCTAATTTTGCTTCCTTCTGTACCCAGCTCCTTGAGGTGGAGGAGGACTTTAGGGCTACATTTAATGCATGTGACGAAATCAAAACCATTGAATAAAAGAGTCTCAGGTTTTAGGACATTGACTGTGCCTGGGAGAAAATCTCAGCTGTCCTGAGAAAAATGCCGCCTGTCAAAGTCAGGCTTTTTTTCCTGGTTTCAATACACAGCTTGCTCCTGTTTCAGTGCTGCTCATGGGCTCACTTCTTCCCTACTGCCCCAGTACAGCTGTTCATCTGTGCTCATTCTGCTTGAGATCGTCATCCTCAGGGTTTTGCCTCCAGTCCCTCATCACAGCAGTCCACCTTTCATGTAGTCATGACCTTACCAGCACCAGCTTTTTCATCACAGAGAACTCCAAAGATTTTTAGGTAGAACTTTAACTCTTGTGCTATCATAATGAAGTCTATAGGAAAAACAAAGACACAAAAGGTTGGTATGCAATTTTTAACTGATTACAATAGCATCTCCTTACATATATTTGTAAGTAATCTGGGTTTTTAAACAATCCATAATGCCTAAATAATGTTTCCTTTTTCTTAAAAATCTTGTAGGAAATTCTGGTTAAGGTAGAGCTTATTATCTGAGGGGTTCTTGTGCTTTTGCAGAGCATCAGGTTAGGTAGAACTCCAAGAATCAGAAAACTCAGAGATTTAGACTTCCCAACCCACCTCAGATCACAAAGCCTGTTCTGTGAAGCTAAACCAAGCGCAGTAAACACAGTCAAATTGCTTACAGATGTAGGCATTCCTACTTGCAATTCCCAGCTCTAGCAGGGTCAAGGTTAAAGGAACAGATATGTTCTTAACTCTTAATTTCCTGATTTTCAAATCTTGAGTTGTGCTAACGTCTGTATTCTGAAAGGGACACGCCGTTGTCCAGCCTTAATTATGTTTTACCAGTAAGTTGCAAGGTCATAAAACTGCAGTTAACTGAAAACTCAAAGTAGTGACAGTGAGAAATAAAATTAATTAATAATGCTATAAACAGCAACGGATGTTATACAAACTGGGTTATTCATTTTGATATACAAAGACATAACAATATAACTTTTTATTTTCAGAATTTCTATCAGGATGCTGAACAATTCCAGGATATTATTGTAGTTTCCTTAGGCTGTGGGTTCCAGTTTAATTGTTAGGGAGAAACACTGTCCTTGTCTTGCTAATAAAGAATTTACAGTTGAAAAAATAAGGTGGTTAGGTTTTGGGGCTTTGGTTTTGGTTTGGTTTTTGTTTTTACCGAAGAATACGAAATAAAGGAGTTGTGTACTATACCTTATGTTCCCCACTTTCTTCTGTAATACTGAGTAGCTTCTGTCTGCTTTTAACTTAGTAATTATTACTTATTATTTTAACACACATTTATTAATACTGAGTTATCTAATGATTCATCTAACACCAAGTTTTTTAATTCTGATGCACTGCAAGTGTGAGTAAATGGCCACACTTCTGCAGGAGCAATCATATTTTCTCTCTCATTTTAAGCCAGGTAAGGAGTATAGCTTTATTTAATTCGACCTTCAGGTTGTGATTCTGAAGAACAACATATCTTTTCACTTCAGATCTTCTTACCATCTACAGTGTGTAATTCCATGCCTCAGTTACGAAATATTTTTGTTTGAATGAATGTCTGGTCGCAGAACTTACTTCAGGCTGGTTCCTATAGAAACAATTGGCTGGAAACCATGGTTTTATCTCAAATGTCTTTTATTTTCATTAAAGAGAAACATCAGCTTTACTGATTGCTACCTACAGCTGGATAAACTTCATTGTTGCGTTCTCTGGTCTGTGTCCCTACATGCCCACTGTGGCATGGCGTCAGCACGGTAACAGTAGTGACCGCCCTGGCAGAGCATCCCAATCAGTCACACACAAAACTGAAGGATT
Source organism: Steatornis caripensis (assembly GCA_013398225.1). Lineage (NCBI taxonomy): Eukaryota > Metazoa > Chordata > Aves > Caprimulgiformes > Steatornithidae > Steatornis > Steatornis caripensis. Next base: position 222,671 of record VZSC01006585.1, on the reverse strand, counting down.
GCAGGTAGGGCTTCATGGAACTTGGTTGATAGATAATCTTCATGCTGTCTCTCTGCAAAGTGAGGCATGTGACCCTCTTAGGTGTCCAAAGTTAAAACAATTGTGCACATTTTGAAACACTTTAATTGGAAGGTGTGCTTTTCTCATTATTCTGCCAGGATGGGAGCTGAGTAGTAAGCATCCACTCCCATTGTCGACTCCGGCACAAGCTGTAATTTCTCTTACCTTTCTGATCTCTAAAAGTACCCTACTACAATCCCCTGTTTCTCAAGTTATGCATAACTGCAATTCTCTGACTATTCTTTCTACACAAAAAAAACCCAACAAAGAAGGCAGTGTGAGAGCCTATTGTGAATTCATGCTTTCTCAGAGCTTTCCAAAGACCTACCCCAGAGACGCTACTTGGAATACCGTCATGTGTGCATCCCATGTACAGCACTACAGGCATCACATGAACACCTCTACCACCTCAGGCATATCACTTTTCCCATCAGTCTGGGCTGCACACATTTCAAGGTTTCTGAAGTGTTTCCGCTAGGTGTAGCTCATCTGTGCCTTAGTTCCACCCGAGGCAGAGTCCTTACCTGCCTACACCTTCCAGCACCCATGCTGTTCTCCCTCTGCCATCATGTTTAGATGTCTGCCACTCCCGAGTCTGCAGAGAGCGAGGCAGACGAGACCGGCGGGGGCTGTGAATGCTGCCATGACACGGTATCAAGACCAGCACTCTTGCCCATTTCCTGTGCCTCAGATAGTTTACTAGCACCAGTCTCAAACTAGCAGTTCACCAGCACACCAGCACACTTAAAAGCTGGCAATTGTAGCAGGCTTCCTCAGGCCACACTGGTGTGCTACAAAACCTTCACCAGACTTCTGCTGGAAGTAAGTGTGAGTGGGAGGACACTGCCTTCTGCCTCCGTATAGACTGGAAGGGAAGACAGGGTACCACCAGACCAAGACTGCAGCTGTTCAGGTCTTCTTTAACTTCTCTGTCTTTTCCTTGCATCTCCTTCAGAGGAGCTTACCTTAATTAATTAACAATATAAAGAGATCCTTTTGCCACCTGAAAAAGTTAGGCATAGTGGTTCTGGGCACACATAAAGTATTTTATATCAGCATACCTTAGCATTTAACATCAATGTTGAAGTCAATTTTTTTAACGTATCATTGTGAGGAGGCAAAGTATCTCTTTTGATCAGTCTAAACTGTCCTTTACTGATCCAGGCAAAGAGGTTAATCCTTCACTGTCTGCGCAGCAAATGTCCTCCCTTTCTTCACCTCCTTCTTTTAAAACCTCTACTTTTGCAAATTTGTGTAACATTTGCTTCCTTATCACATAGACCTGCATCATTTTTGTGCCTGAGCCAATTACTCTTTCTCTGCCAGCTAGTTGAAACTCTTCTAGGTCAGGGACTTTTCCTTCATGAATTATCACTTGAAAAAAAAAGCAAATTATGACGGTCAGTAAATAGTAATTCTAAAAAAATAGCACCAGACTATTAATATCTCATGTACATGATTAGAGAAAAAATGTAGGACAATAGGAATATATTCCATAAACTCAGTGTCACGTTGTTTTTCCATTGTGTGTTGTATATGCTAAGATGTTTCATAAGATTCCTGATGTTGTTAAAGTTATGACATAGATTCTGCTATGGTTTCTACCACAGAGGAAAGTGCTGGTGCAAAAGCACCATCTGATGAACCGGTGGTAACAACTCCACTGCCTGCTGAATAACAATGCCTAGGTACGTGCTATTGGTAAGTAGCATTCAAATGGTGCAAGCAAGTATTGGCAATAAAGGATTATTTTAAATATAAAAAAGATGTCCTGAGGCATCTCTCTTGCTGTTGACTGCATGCCTGTACTTTTGGTTTCTTAGATATATTTTTTAAAAAGTGCCTGCATTCTCCTCTGCTAGAGGAAAATATAAAATCTCCAATAATTATTTCCTTTGATTTTTTTTTTTAATTCCATAAGTAAGAAGAAATTACTCAAAATCAGTTAGCCAACATGGGAAGATGAATATGGGAACAGTCTTGCTTATTAAACATGTTAGCTGCTTACAGAATGATCTCTCCAATCTTCACTTCAGCTAGGTTCTTACATATTGCTGCACAATGACATTTCGGTGGATTTATCTGTAAAAATCTGAATTCACAGCCAGAGTGTTTTCTACTCAGTTCACTCCTCAGTTAATGTGATGCAGCAAGCCCTCCTGTGGACCTAAAAAGACAGAAACAGGAAAATGTTCCAGCACTTCTGCTCACTGAAATGGCTTCCCGCTGAGCATTCTACCAAGCAACATCTCTACTCAGCTTCTGAAATGTGAAGGGGGTCTATCTGAACTATTGGTTGCCCAGCACCAACCTTTCATTCTGAGGTCTCTGCCTTTTCCTGAGCTGTAAAAGTACTTGTATTTAATAGGCCAAGAAACAGGTTTTATGGTTTTGGCTTACAAGAATTAGTCCTTTCAAGCAAGTCCTTTACTGCCAGAGGAAGTCAGCTAATCTTTAACTGTCTCTAGACTGATATTTGAATGTCATCCCATATAAGATCTAATGGTTGTGCATATATTGAAAGTACATTTAACTCTATTGCAGATAAACACAAGACATCTCTACTTGTGCTCCCATATTACTGGAAGTAATGCAGACATGGCTGATGCAATGTAAAGCCCACGCTAATAGGTTCTACTTCTTGGAAAAGGGTTGCGTCAGCACTAAGCAAGCCAGACTCCAACAGATTTCCAGCAGCTTAATGCATGTCCAGCAAGTTTCCATTTTCATACAAAGGGTTGTATGCATTTACCTTACATTGTGACTTAGGTAGTAGTAGTCAAATATATTTTTCCGCTTCTATATGTTTATTTGCTTATCCATATGTTTATAAGCTATCCATAGAAAATTCTGTTATCTACACACACATGTCTATTTTAATAGTCTTTCTTACAAAATCAGATAAGCGAAGAAAAACAAATTTAAAAGTCAAAAGTAGAAGGGATTTTCTTGTAAAGATATCTTTCTTTGGAGGGTAAGAAAAAGTAGAGATTGTATAGAAAATTGCTTTGATGAACCTGCATGGTCATTCTGAAGAATTTGAGACAGTTACAGGAAGAAATTGTGCAGTTCTTAAAACTGATAAGCCTATTTCAAACATCAGCTCATCTACATTGATGTGAGCTCTGGAAGCAGTGGAGGCAACTGGCTTCTTACAAAGTAAAATCTCACTGCATGCTGACACAAAAGCAATAAGCTTTTCTGTGCAAATTTTAGCCTCCAGTACACAGATCAGATATTACAGATCAGCAGAATTATTTACTTGGCAAATGTTTGGTGGGCAAACAGTGAATAGGAGCAGGCAGAGGAAAATTACATTCCCATTAGCTCATTTGTAAATCAGGTAAGCTTGGGAAGATCAATTATTATCCTGATAATCCTTTTACTTACACTAACATAACTCTGTTAACTTCAGGGAATAAGATCCTGCTTTACAACAGTCAGTCCCAAGGCAATTTCAAGTGCAGCCCGAACCAACTATAGACTTCGGCTAACACAGCTGTGTCAGTCCAAGGAGCAGTTCCAGACAGGTTTACAGTAGGTCATAGTGTTGACAGGGTTATGCAAGCTGTTAGCATAGCAGTGGACTTCCCTTTATCAGAGCTGAGAGTGGAGGTTTTACTCATACATATAACTTACAGCTTACCTGCTTTAGCTGTCTCTAGAGTACAAATGTTTTGTCTCTACAAACAAAAAATGGGTTTCATACGAACTGTTATTCCACAAAGTTTACCTATAATGTGGAAAACGATAAATTGGAAAATATAGATTTTATGCATCTAGTAAAACATTATATTTGCAAAGTTAAACCTGGGACTCTTCTCTCTGTGCAAAGAAAGTATGCAGCTGATAAAAGAGGAAATTTAATCAGTGTGGAGTACCAGCTTTGAAGAGATGCATTGTTGTTTCTGTCTGAGCTTTTTAAAAGCACTCTGAGGGTCTGTTTTGTATCCCTGAGAAGTCTGCATATAGCTGAGTTCTTGTAAAAATACCACTTGTCCTAAAAGGTCTAGAAAGCCTGAATGTAGTAATAAATCATGGCTACTTCGAAGAGTTTATATACTGCACTGGAAAAATAAAGTGTGTTTTCATCTCCACCGGCTTTTGCAGCGAGTGAGAAGTAACATTTCTAACCTACCTAAATTGCTTGGAGATGGTTTATTTTGGAAATTGCATTTCTTTATATGGCATCCATACATTCTGATGTTGAAAGATGTATTCAAAGGGATGTTCTCTAAAAATCAAAAGGGAGTTTACAGCAAGTTATTCTCTTTGAGGAGCATTAGACTTTGCAACGTTGTTCAAAAGGTTTGAGTCCATCACTCTCTGCATGTTGCAGTCCCATCCACTCTTACATACTCTGTTCATATAGAGAAACAGTTGTGGAGTTTTCTTTAGCTCTATGGGATTGGTATGTTAGGAGCTTGAAATTGGAGTGTTCTGTCAGACTTTTACATGACAAGGAGAGATGGAAACCTACTGCTTTAGAGGGTTTGCAAACATTTTGGTAGTTAGATTTGAATTAAAATTAAGAGTGCATAGAACTTCCAAAAAGTTGTATTTGTTGCATTTAAGATGAAAAATAATGTATTTGAATTAAGATAATAGGCATGTAATGCAAAGAGAACTCTTGTTTCATAGCAGTAGATAAATGATTTTTCAGCATTCACAACATGTGGGGTGTTTTTGTTGTTTTTGTTGAAGTAAGACAGGAATTGAAGTTGTGACAGAGTTTCTTAACTGTAGAAGAACATTTGCATCTTCATACATCTACCAAGCTGGTTTTCTTATCTGCTTTGAGGATCCTTGAAGCAATATTTGATTGAAAAAAGGTCTGAGCTACCATGAGTTTTGTGGGAAAAGTGTCTTGTCTTTGACATACACATTGTCTCCATGAGAAAAAAAAATAGATCTAGTAAATGGGGGGATGCTGACAGTTGCTCATGAGCAAGTTGATACACAGAACCTGTATGAAAAGCAAGAAAATTTTGCATGTGGAGAGAAGCAGTAGGAGCTACATTATTTGTAGATAACTCTGGTTTCTCCTCTCTTTATGGCTTACTGGTTTCACTTCTGTTCTTCTGTGGGTTGCTCCAAAGGCACTAACTTGGAAATTCCTCTAACTTGGAAATGGAAATACATGGACAATCTGGTGCTTAAGTTTTTTAGTCTTAAATGTTGACAGGAAAATATAAATGACAGTATTAACTATCAGATAGCATAATTCAAAACCCTGTTCTCTCTGCCATTGAAAGCCATGCTTTTTCCTGTCAAACCAATCCAGTAGAATGAGTGGAAACAGACATGTTTGAGAAAGTTTTTTTTGCTTTTATTTCATAATTACAGAATATGGAATGACTTCTTGATAATTTGGATGTCATCAGTATCAACCATGTGTTATCATTACTGTACTGTGTACTAAACATACCTTAAAGTCTAGATTAAGTTTTGTGAAGTGGCTCTTTTTCTTTGTTTTCATAGTACCATTGTTATGTAGTTGTATATATATGCATGTATATAGTACTGTTGATATATAACTCTGCTCCATGACACCTCTCTTTTTGTGTCATTGGACCCAGTTCTGTGCCACTTAACACTTCCCTGTGAGGTACGACTTGATACCCCAGGATAATCACATTTTGTTTACTTAAGCAACTATAATTTTTTGAGTGACAGGATACCCTGTTTCAGGGTTTTTTTTTTCATACCTTCTGTAAGACTATTGTCAAGGAAAATATATTTTCATGTTTTTCATCACACTTCTCCTCTCAGAACTTCATAGCAGAACTCACTAAGTCTGTGGTTTGAGATTCTTTGTTTTTCTTTTGATGTCCTTTCCACCTCCTTGCTGTCCCCTCAGCTGAGCAAGTTCAGCTGCTTGCATTACTGCACACTGAACCAGGCTGTGGAGACAGAGTAACCTGAAAATACCTTTTCCGGCCATCTTACTCTTACTTAGAATCAGGGCCCCAACCTGATTCTCCTGATGGTCAGCAAACACTTGTAAAACTTGCCACAAAATTAAAGTACTTTTAAGTATTTACTTAGATTTTTTTACTATTTCCAGTGAGCACTCTTCTCATATCAATCTATTTGGTGGCACTCAAGCTGTAAATTCACTTCAACACTCCTTTGAATAGTTGAAGCTCTCTTGGCCTTGGAGTGGTACTAGGGTGAAAAAGGAATAAAATGGAAAGATAGGACTGGCTGATCATCCTTACAAAAGCAAAAAGACCCAGGAACATATTTTCTAGGAATTCACTCAGAACCAGTGGCAAGTCACTCAGGTTGTTATGTCCTGCTTGGCATTCAAGAAGCGTATCCATCTTCCCAGAGTTCAATAAAGAGTCCATACACAGGCAGAGGTGACCTTTTTCCATCCAGAAGTGTTGAGCCTCAGACATTCCACTGAAGCGACCTGAAGTTCTCCAGCAAAACCTGAAAATAAGTTCCTTGGATTGCTCCATGACATTTCCAATTTTTCTTGGAGATTAATCTTATTCTCTCATTTTGTTACTGTTACTTCATTCCTCATTCGTTTAACAGTTCCACTGAGCTGTGCAACTTCTGCTTATGATTCTTGAGTATCGTTTCTGTTAAAGAAGGGATATCTGTGTGTTGTGCAAAACAAATGTTTGGAAAAGTTTAAAGGAAGATCACTGCTGAAGAATATTTAATTGGAAAAGACATACAGCCTGGTTTTGTCCCTTCACAGAAACATGGATTTCTCTCAGTTGCGTTTGTTCTTTCCTTTGGATATATTTCTCTGAGTATTTTTCATTTCTGATAAATCTCCAAGCTAAATAAAAGGGAAATTTGGTTTTGGATAGGGCTACAATGTTAGTGAGTTTTTGGGAAGTTGGAGGTGTTCAGACAAGGCTCAGAATTGTTATCCACTTGAGCTACTGGAACCAAGATAAAGACAAAACCTTGAGATTTGAAAGGTAATACAGACATTGTAGTTCCTGCAGGTTCTATATTTGATTGGATTATTTGTGGCTTAATTCAGCTATTTAGTATCAGCCACTTAGACACAGAACGTGTGCTTCTAACTGTTCAGTCTGCAAATCAAAAAGCATTTCATAGTTTGCTTTAGTCTTGGTCTCAGAGCAAGATTAATGCTGTTTCGATTAAAGTATATTTAAATTTCTCCTCTTGAACTGATTGATTTTGCTTGCAGTTCCAGAAGGAACATTTCAGGTCAATCAAACAAATTTCAGCAAAATAAAGTTTAAATTTATTTGGAATAGAAAATTCACTTCATTTGATATAAGATGGTTCATGTGGATTTCGAACATCCTGTTAAAGCACATTCAGAGGGATAAAAATCTTGCCTCAAATTAGAAAAATGAACTGCTTCATTTGGAAAACGTTAATACTTCACAGACTTCAGAATTTTTGTTCCTTGTAGTGCTACTTTTTTCACTCAAACAGTTCAAAGAAAGATTATGAATTTTCAAGGAGTCTGCTGCTGCCAAACTCTCATTTTTAATGAAAAAGTTTGATGAACATCTTTGCTGCACATTTGTCTAATGAACACGTTTTCATGTATGTATAAGTTATATAACAATCTATGGTATGAATGATTTTTGTAAATTATTTTACATGTGTTACAATGTTAAAAAAAAAATCTTAATAATTATCAGCTTCTGTTACCATTTTTGTCTGAAACAACTTATCCAAACCTCTCTTTAAGCTTCTTAACTGCCTACTTTTTTTGTTTTTTCCAACTACCTGCTCAGAGCAAGACCGATTAGATTAGGTTGCTCAAGGCCTGAGAACTGATTATCCCCAAGTAGAATCCACAGCCTCCTCAGGCAACCTTGAATCTGGCACCAGAGTTCGTCTCCTCCAGGTGAACATCCTGTTGACTCAAATTTAGCATGAGATTCTGGGATCAGTGGAGAAGGAGCCCTTCAATATTTTTATCCCTTGTTTGTTGAAAGTGTTCTTCACCAAGGTCCTCCAACAAGGAAAGGCTTCACATCATGACACCATGCTTAGTTATCAACATAATTATGAAATATCTGTTGATATTGGGTGCTTTTGCAACTCAGTTGTAGAGCTCAGATGCTCACCTACTATGATCCCTTTCTTGTCCTGATTTATTGATTTGTCTCTGCAAGGGAGGGATGATTGATCATTCACAAGACATATTTAGTGTAATGACTTCCTATGATTAGTTGCCTTTTCATGATCATCACATAATCTCTAGGTAATTGTTTTTCTTCATGCCTTGGAGAATGATACATAAGAGAGGATGTCATATGCATTTTTTTAGAGTTTTCAAAAGTAGACAGTGTTTCCCACTGCTAGTGTTTGAAAAATACAGGAATCTTTCAGGGCCATCAAAAAAAAAGCATCTAGAACCGGTTAGTTTTCTTTGCAGAACATCCATGCTCCAGAGAATGGATAAAGCAGAATTCCTCTCTTCCTGCCTCTAATATCTTTAGAGGAATAGGTCTTTCTTCTTCTCAATTACATCACCTTTCCGGTTGTGCAGCAATGCTGATATGCCTGCTAGTCAATAATGTGAGCTACTTAAATGGTAGGCGTATGGAAATCAACATGTATGTCCCAATTTACTTCGCTCCTTTCCTGGAATTAACCATCCTTCATGGGTACCTCTTTCACAAGAGTATTTTCAAGCATAAACTGTATAATCTATGTTTCTGGGAGTTGTGGCTCTACACAGCACAGAGGTAGAGAGGGAATTTAGTGCTGAAAATGAAAGATGAGATCATTCTGACTTCTGCAAGTCCAAGCTAAATAAATATTATATTCTTACTTTAGTCTGGATCAGTACCATTAATGGAGTAACACCTTTTATTTCAGATTTTTCTCCATCTGGCATAGCTTCAACAGAGCTCTAATTATACTGGCTGATCATCACAGGTAAAACAAGATTTTATTTTTTTTATTTGGTCAATTGGTTGATGGGAGAACTGTCAAAGGAACTTGTCTTTCTGTTCTTGCAAACAAAAATATGGGATTTGAGATTAAGTTTCATATGCATCATTCATTCCCATCATACCTCCTGAGCTCAGATAGGCAGTTGTTGACTTCACATCAGCGCAGTGCTTCCTGCCTCTAGACAGTCTTGAGCCCAAGTCAGATCTGCTTCTCTATCTGGACACTTACCACATACCTGTGGTAAAATTCTACCCATCCCTGCTGTGGCATCAGGCCTCCCACACTAGCGAGATACTTCACTTGTCTGTCTTGGACTAATTCAGAATATTCTTCATAATGAAGGAGTAATCTAGCATGAGCTCTGCCTTTCTTTGCAGGACATTGAAGGGGAAGCAAGTGGTGGAAATGGGATGCATTACTGTTGTGGTGTAGGCCCCGCTTCCCCCTACTAGCAAGCCGCATTGCAATGTCAGATCATTCATCAACATATAAGAACAAAGAGCTGGGATAATTGGGCACTCTACGACCTTGCCTGTTGGTACAGTGAGCCAAGATATGAAGTAATACGGTACCTCTCTGTCCCGGGATGAGCACAGCGAGTTGGGACAATTAGGCACTCCCTGATTGCACCTGGAACTCCTGCTGCAATCACAGTGAGTTGAAGTGATGAGGCGCTCCCTGACCATCTCCAGAACTCCTGTTACCCAGGAAACGTACCTAAATCTTCTCCTGCATGGGTCGCAGCCCACATCTGAGAGATGCCAAGACTAATTATCTGACAAGACTTACGGCCAGAAATGATAACATTGACCAAAGTCAATCATCTTGCGATTCTATAAATAATGATTCTAAAGCGAGACCCTTTGAGCTCTCCGGGACCACAGCAGGCTGTGACCGTGTATCTCCCTCTGAGCTGGGACGCCTCTCAGAGCAGTTTTCGCGAGGTTCCGCGAGGTATTTGGATCCTTCCCTGACAGACGGCAGCGAAGGAAAAAGTGAGTAAGTCACTGCGTTTAGATTTTCGCGAAGTATTTTCACAGGATGAAATAGTGTGTAGCTCACTATTTCCTGACCCTGTGTGATTTTCGAAGGATATTGGGTACCAAATTTAACATCTTAAACAAAGGTTAACCTCTATATCT
>VZSC01006585.1:199479-212372 GCA_013398225.1 Steatornis caripensis | reverse complement strand
CTGACTCAGTTTCCCCTACCCGACCACTGTAAAAAATCACTTCTCTCTGTGCCCCCCTCCCCCCGCCATTCACTGTGCCAGTTGCACCTAAGCACCACTCTGACCCAATTCCCTTTCACAATCCCTTCACACAGTAAGTAATAGAGTGAATCTTGCCATCGAATTCTGTAAAGTCGCGCTTCTTACAAATTTATATTAAAAATCACCTTTCCCTCATATCTTTGGTGGTGATTCTTTGAGCGACCATTAAACCTTAACCACTCCCCCCCCGCGACAATTACAGAGAGAGGGACTGAGAAAAGGGGCTTGGGAAGTTGTAAGAGACTTTGGAAGGCAGGATCTCACCTTATTCCCCAAGTAGCCTTCAGGCATCTGCTTCTGCCACCAGACAACATAGTACCAGGATTATAGACCCCCAACTCTGCCCTTCCTCTGAGTACCTACCTCTAGCCCTATCCCATGAAGAACCAGTCTTGTCCTTGATTTTTTACACAAGTGCCTATGATAGGAAGAATATAAACAGGGTTAACTATCTTTTAGTGCTCCAGCTACTAATAAAACTTCTCTGTTTCTTCTGGCACATTTCAGATCACCAGAAACATATGGGATTACTGCCATCAGTGGTTATAGGAATGTTACATTTTTGAGTGAAAACTGATGATAGTATATTTTTAAACTCAAAATCGACTCTGTGTTTTGGAATACTGCTTTCAAAAAATGCAATAATTGCTCAGAATTAAACATGATTTTCCCTGTAATTGTGATTCAGGTGGACAAGATTTACTGTAAGCAATATATTGCTTAATAAGAAATTGAAGGAGTTGGAAGTTTTCAAATAAAGTTTTTTTTTCCATGGGAATATTTCAGTTTGCTCAGCCTGAATCCTTTACAGAAAGATATCTGCTTCAATAAAACTCAGCTCCAGAATGCTTTGTGATTAAGACATTCAGCCTGTATAAGATATGTTTTATACATTTTTTGTTGTTGTCAACCCTTCTGCCAGTTTTTTGTCTTTGCATTTTGATTCAGAATAACATCTTAAATGCTGAAGCCATGATTTTTTTGGTGAGATGAAATGCTTCCATCCTAGCTGGCTTTGATCAAGTCTGTACCTTAAGGCAGTATTTGAAATGCAATAAATTAAATTTCAATGTAAGAAAGGGAGCATAAACATAAGAAATACTGCAAGCATTCTTTTAAATACCTTGTCTTACTTTCTTTTTATTATGCTGATTTTGTATATTTGGGTAGGTACAAAGAATACTAAATAACATGCATCATCTGTTTAGTGATTATTATCTGAACATAGCATTGAAATAAACTGCTTCTTACTGCAGATTTTACATTTTTTTTCTTGCTACTTTGTTTTTCCATTTCAAAGGCCACTTCCATTTAAATCATACTAACATGTGTTAATAACTTTTATTTTTACTGATTCAGGTCCTGTACTGAGTGTTCAGCACAAGCAGCCAAATTCTGTCTTCCTTCATTCTGCTCATTGAGTTTGTAAGTCTTTTATCACATACAGTTTATATTCTTACTGGTACTTCTCTCATCAGGATTTGTTTTCATACACAATTAATTAGAAAAGAAAATTGCATGCTTCTGCTTCGTTAGGAATATTATTTTTTTTAAATGATAACTCAGAGCACTAGTGGAGAAATTAATCCTAATTTAAATAAAGTGATGAAGATTGTTATTATTGTCACATAGACTGAATGTATGTTCATTCACTCACATAGCCAGATTCTACCTTCTCCAATACCTGTTAATAATTCACCATCTTTATTGTGGTTAAATACCTGAGAGAAACCACAGGACAACTGTAATCACCAGAATTTACAAAAATAATGTGAAAGATGAGTCTAGTCTTTAAACTGAGGTGCATGAAATCTAAACCATAGAAATTACATGGCAAATTTAAAATAGAAAGCATGAAAAATTAAAATATGGACTTTCTTACAAACAGAGAAATACATGTTATTAGCATTTCAAATTTGAATTTCTTTATACTCTTTATACTGTGAACACACAACCTCTTTTGATGACTCGTACTTTTCTTCTAATGAAGTATTGCCATTGATCTGTGTAACCTATTAATATACCATAAAGGCTGTCTGCAGGGAGTCCTTCACATGTCATAAATTGTGATTTGATTTTCTTGATGTGTAATTCGTAAAGAAATGCAATAAGTTGGAATTCCAAATGTCTGCAAAGGAAGGAAATTAATGAAATTTTAGTTTGTGTGGTTTCTTGTCACGATTTAAATCTGGCCTGTCTATTAAATGGAGGACAGATGCACTTTGTTAACCCCCTCCTTCCTCAAAAGGAGGGAAAGAGAAAACGCAAAGAGACTTATGGATTGGAAAAGTTAAAACAGCTTTAATCTAACTACAATAATAACGTATTGTAATAATAATAAGAAGAATAATGAAATATACACAAAAGTATACAAAACTGATATTGAGATCCCCCCTCCTCAGTGACAAATACATCACCCTGTCGCTGTAGGGCACGCCCCAGGAAAGTCCTGGACTGTACTCAGCAGCAGGCAGGAACTGGATTCAGGAATGCACGGATTGGGATGAAAGGCAGAAGAATTGGACAGCGTCCTCCGTAGATGCTTGCACAAGGAGCTGGGCAGAGCTGGAGAGTAGTATCATGCAACACCACTAAGACCCCCACTAATAGCCCCATTCTGGCCTGAAATAGGCTCCTGAGCCATAACTGTGGGTGGAAACACCACGTGAGGCTGCTTAGGGCCGTTAAAGCCCGTTAGTGCCCTCAGGCCCTGACCATAAAAGAAGATGGCGTGACCCTTGTGATCTCTCAGCTTTATAATGAGTATGGCATGTATGGGATGGAATACTGCACTTGGTCAAACCAGGACACTTCTTAAGCCACCAGGAAAATCTAGAATGAAATTCCAGCATAGTAAGAAACCTCTGTGTATCAAAAATCACCCAGCTTCAATCAAATTAGAACAATTATTTATACGTTTCCTCCTCCAAAACAAACCACGTCTGCAATATAACCAGTTTTCCTTCATTATTTAACTTGTAAAGCCGAAGGATAAAATGTCTGTAAAATTCCTTTTTCTTGTAATGATGGTGTTATAGCCGCGGTTGTCTAGTAATAAAAGTGAGGCAAGATTTGCTGATATTTTTAAATAAGATGTATAATCCCAAACTTGTTTTAGCTGTCACCCAACAGCACAAGATAACATCCTGTGTAACTTGCTTAGTGGAACCAGGACAGGGCTGCTCCCTAAAATGTAATATTTTGGAACTGGAAATTATTTCTTTTCTTCAGTCACAAGGAGCCTTTTGCAAGCTTTCTATGGCAGTTAGTCCAACAGTGATCAATGTGAAGTGTACTTTAAATTTTAGCTTTCCTGTGGCTAACTTCCCTTTTTCAATTGTTTTTATTATTGAAATAATTAAACCTTTTACTCTACTAGAATCAATTTCATTTTCTTTTTAAACTTCCCTAGCGGTTAAAAAGATTACTTTAGACACAGTGATTGTACATACAACTGTATGAGGTTTTTCAGGTATGCAAAAATCTGGTTCGTAACACAAAGTGTGCTTACATTATGGGGTATCATGCATTATAAGAAAAAATATTCCTGTTGCATTAAGCATTTTGCTCAAATTTACATGAAAATTTGAAATAGCAATTTAAGTTACAGAATAATGATACTAATACGTTATCACATACATCCTACATAGGTATAGGACAGTGGGATTTTCCTAGCTTCTCGATTGCTGTTATCAAGGATGCATTCTTCGTATGCAGACACAATAAGAGTTTTGCATGAGACATATTAATTCACAGTGCTAATGCACTGCTGCAATTTGTTCTCTTCTTTCATGGCATAGCAAGTGCAGGCAGAGATAGGACTTCTTCATATGTGGCGGGGGCGATCATTACATTTCTGCACTAGAATTGAGCATACCATGCATGATAATTGCTTTAAAAGCAAATGTTTTTTATTTTTTAATTTATTTTAATTTATTTTTATATATTTTATTGTATTTATTTATATATATTATTTTATTTATTTTTATATATTTATTTTATTATTTGAAAAGTTTTTTCAGATTTTATTGTAGAAAATTTTTGTAATTTAGAAATAGACGCACCACAAGAGCTAGAGGATTACAGCATAGGCAAGCACTTCATTCAAGGATACAATAACTGAACCCACAATGTCTCAGGATCCTCTTGTATGTTGCATTTATGCCCTAGCACACCCTTGAGTCTCCCGTTTTTAGATAAGAGTATCAGGGTAAAATACATGTCTTTCTCTAGTGCAAAATTGTCAAGTGTCAGCCCACACATGAAAGCAAAACCTGGTATTTGCTCTTTAGCCTAATAGAAATCCTAGTGTCAAAGAGAATGAAGACTAGAAGGTTAAAAGACTGATTTGCATTTTTGTTAAAATGAAGACTACAAAAATTAATATAATGTGGTCAACCCACAGAAATCATGGTTGTGCTTTGTGCAGAAGCGAGGCACTTAACACTTTTACAAAAGGAGTATGAAACCAGTGAAAGCAAAACAACTGAAGAATCGTGTTATTTGGGCACTTTTAGAGTCAAAACTTGTCAGTGTGTAGCCTGAAAAGTATAAAGTCTGTTGTACAGTTCCAGACAATAAAACCCCACTATTTAACAAAAACAAAACCCAACCCCCCCAAAAATAACTTCAAACAAAACACAAAAAAAACCAAAGAAAAAGAAATAAAGCACACAATCACAGACAGGCAGGGGTTGGAAGGGACCTCTGGAGATCACCCAGTCCAACTCCCCTGCTAAGGCAGGTGCCCCCAGAGCAGGTTGCACAGGAACGCGTCCAGGCGTGTTTTGAATATCTCCAGAGAAGGAGACTCCACAACCTCTCTGGGCAGCCTGTGACAGTGCTCTGGCACCCTCACAGTTAAGAAGTTCTTCCTCATGTTCAGGTGGAACTGCCTGTGCTCCAGATGTGCCCATCCCCCCTTGTCCTGTCACTGGGCACCACCAAAAAGAGTCTGGCCCTATCCTCTTGACACCTGCCCTTTAGATATTGATAAACATCGATCAGATCCCCTCTCCAGGCTAAACAGACCCAGCTCTCTCAGCCTTTCCTCATAAGAGAGATGCTCCTGTCCCCTCATCATCTTCATAGCCTGCCGCTGGACCCTGTCTGGTAGTTACCCGTCTCTCTGGAGCTGGGGAGCCCAGAACTGGACACAGTATACACAATATCTCAGAATCCTTTTTCTATTCTAAAAACGGGTTCAACCAATTCCATAATATCACCTATCACCAATGCAAAGCAGAAAATGAATACAAGAGGTCTAGGCTTTAGAACTCATGAAGCTGATGAAAAGCTTTATTTGTCATCCTGATTGCATGTAATGTGGAATTGCTGGGTAATTGCCTTCAGAACTGGTTCTTAATGTTTAAATTTCTGCTACTTCAACATTGATTAAAGACATAGAAGAGATCCTTGGAAATTCTTAGGAATAATTCACACAAGCAAAGGAGCAAATATTTATTATTCAGCTCTGTAGCCTAGTGCTTACCTAATCTATAGCTCATGTTTCAAGAGGATTGTTAAGCCTGACCAAAATTCTGTAAAAATAAGACCTAAGGATTTGCAAGCACTTTGCAGTAAAAATACACTTTAATTTCTGTTCAGCCACTCACTAAAGCATTCTCTGAGTTTTGAGGGACAAATTTAAAGATAATGACCTTTATGGAGAATAGGGGACCAATATAAAAGATTTTTTTGACTAAACAATGCATCAGTACATTTTTCCAGCTCCCAGGCTCCTTCTATATACTTATCCATTTGAAATCTGTTCATTTTCCTGACGTTACAACTACATTATTACAACAGTGACAATTGCAAATGAACAATTGAAGATATTCTCATACAGTAAACATATCCTCTCATGATTTGTATCTTAACACATACTGAGTCAAATGACATCATTTTGTTCAGTAATTTTGTATTACATAAGATAATTCCAAAAGGGCAATCTGGAAAGCTGATTTGATGTTTGTGGTAGTATCTGCCAGAAAGCTGAAACAGGAAATGGTGGCGTCATACATGTAAAAGGCACAATTCAGAAAAAGATACTGAGATTTTCTAAGTTCATGGCTGATCTTCTCCCAAGAGAACTTTTTTTAAACTATATTAAAATTTGCTTGGGTGTTTTTTGGTGAGGGAAGACTCAGACAGTAGTTACAGTATCTCTGAAAATAAACCCTGTGTGGAGACCGACATTTAATCACAGTCCATCCCTGTCACCCTTTCCTTGCACCACTGAGGCAGGGAAAGCAACTTCCTTTGCTTGAGGGTTGACTTAGATATGGGAAACTTTGGAGGAATGGGATGAAATACAAAGCTTTCAAAACCTTCCAATGTACAGAAATCTCAGTGTAGGACTTTCAACTTGGGCATAAACCATACTGTTTTCCATTTCACGTTCTTATCCAAGAGAGACTGAACTACTTGTGTGAGTAAAAACTGGTCTTTGGGGCAGAAAAGAAAAGCAGAAAGAATGTGAAAGTTAGTAGTGGCCCTGGGGGTTATAATTTGAGCAAAATGGAGCAAATTCCACAGAAGATAAATACGACCTTCTGGAATCAAGTGCTGTCATGGTTGTATGGAATGGCTCTAAGACATAAGAAACCTTTTGTCAAAGGCTTACTCCTTTCAGGCAGAGAGGGGATTTGAACTACGATCATTCCATGTCAGGTGGTTGCTTCAAACATAGACTACTGAATTAGGTGGGACTGAAGGGAGAGAGGTTAGGGATTCCTCTATTTCATGTGAGATCAGGAGCACTGAGCATGCCTACACAGCTGAATGCCCAGCATTGTACAGACAGGGAAATGCCTTGCTGAAACTGTGATGGTTTGGTATTAGTTGTGAGAGATATATGGAGTAAGTCATTGGTAGTTAAAAAGCTGAAGACATTTGGGCCCTTTTTGGAGGGAGTGGGATGGGGGAAGAGTTAAAAAACCCACAAAAACAGAAGTGACGAAAGGTTGTAAATATTTCCAGCATTAGGTGAAAGTTGCAAAGATCTAAATTTTACACAAAAGTACCTGAAAGTACCTTTTAGAGGACCAGCACATGAGAACCACAGTGGTATTTTCCCATTGAAATCAGTGGCTTCATGCAAGGTTTTAACCTGAAGCACTGGATAACTGTTTCCAGGAAGAGGACGAAGAAGTGGGACATCAGAAATACCTCATGTTCACACTTCGTGTTTGAAAATGACAGAATGGTCCATGGGAAAAGGAGCAAAACACTGGTAAGGGCTTTTGAAAATCCCACCAGAATCTTTCGTGATAAGACATAACAGATGGGAGTCCCATAAACTGCTGTGTTTGGACAATATCAAATAGAGGCCATCCACAAAAAGAAAGATATTAGGTAGGGTATTTTAGGATTTAATTTTTTTTTTTTTACAGGCAAGGACAAATTTGCTGCAGGAGTCCAGAATAAAATAAGTCTGTGTCACTCAGCAAATAATAAACTACATTTGAAGTTAACCTACGGTCTGAAATGAGCCTGAAGGATGCTATAGCAAGTATGTAATAACTGCTGCTTTACTTTCTCAGGCATCTGAAAACATCTTTTAATTAACCTGCACTGTGAGAAACTGCCTGTATCATTAAAACAGCTTCCCAAATAATACAAACAAACAAGAAATAGTGAACTCATTTTAGAGATGTTTGTCAAGTCATTTTCTTTCTTCACTTGTGAATTTAGAGTACTGTCAGCAAAGCATTGTCATTATCATTGATTTGCCATTGAAACATATATTATCTACTGCTAACTACTGACACTGAAAAATCCACTTACATAAAATCTAGCTGCTATCAGAAACAACTGCATAATGGAAAGGATTTGGGAAAAGTATGTCTCAGGTGTTTCCAGTTTTAAGATAGCGTCTTTGAAATAACTTTTTACTTTACAGTAACTGTAAACAAGGTTTGTGTGCCTAAATTCTTAAAAAAAATTGGATTTTCCAAACATATATAAATAATTTTCTGTCTTGCAACAGCAATAATAGTATTTAATCGAGAGTAATACATTGAGAGAGATGAATGTAAGATAAAAGTTTGAGACTGGGAAGGAGCAATTGTGGAGTTTAATCCAGAATATAGGATATCCATAATTTCCTCTCCTACTTTGTGTCCAACAGTGGTTTAAGGAGAATGAGGAAATATTCTGTCTTAATTGCAAAGATATTCAGAGAGAGAATATCCATCATAGCCTTGGTAGATTTTTATATGGCACATTTTGTCATTTAAAACCTTCTAATCTTATTATACATTTGTCTGATAACATGCATACTATCACATTTTGGTTCCTCAGGATGAGCAAATCAGCCCTTAATCTCCTATGTGGAATAAGGATACAGAGTTTCCTGAACTGGTCACTAAACTGATGCAACTGCCTGAAAGGTCTTATACTGAAGAGAGGAACAAATTCTGTGTATGGTTAGCTTATCTGATTCCCAGAAAACACTGTAAAGCTTACAAAATTAAATTATCAACTGCAATATTAGAAAGATCTCATCACTGACGTACTTCAAAAGCTGGAACTCAATGGATTTGGAGTACTGCAATCTAGTGGATTAGATACAAAGCTGAAGCCAGCAGAGGAGCCGCTGGGGGTTTAAGCATGGACCCTACAGGGAAGCCCGGAAGACAGATGCTGCTATCTGAACCCCATACTGTACAGAGACGCAAATATGACTCAAAATTGTGGGACAGCAGTGAAGACGGGAGGGCCAGCACACATGAGTCTATTTGGACAAAGAGTGCCTTGGCGCAAGCAGGTATCCCAAGCTTCGTCTGGACTCACGAGTGAACACAAAGTAACAGTTATTCAGCAAAGGAAGATCTGGCTTGTAATTACAAGATGGGAAACTACAAATTATTACTTTGTCAACTTGTTAACACCAGCCTCATTTAGGTCTAGCAGCTTGAGACATGTCCCAGACATTAATCTGGAGATCTGACCTGTGCAGCACCCTTTTGACTTGTACAAACTGCACCCAAAGTTGGAGTCTACAACCCCAGGGTGGACTGTAATTTCCGGTTTCTCAGAACTTGTGCGTAGTATTCAATACACTAGCTCAGAATAAGGAGATTTAGGATTTAAACTCATGGGATTTTGTGTTTCTGGGAGAAGAGGCAATCTCTCCCTCTTTGATAAGAGAAATAAAGATTAAACTGAAGCCTATAAGGAGGCCGAAGAAAGGCTATGGTACGTTGTTAACTTATACAGTAGAAGCTCTATAACACCATCTCTGGATGTAATTGAAAAAAAAGAAATACTCTCAAAAAAAAGTGTACTCCAGCATTCAAAACCTGCCCCAGTGTTGATGGTCAGCTACAGACACAGATAAATAAGTGTTTATTAAAACACGATCGCATAACAACTTTGTTTGTATTCTATATTCATCCACAAAATCAAACATTCAGATCAATAAAGGAAACTTCCTGAAAGTTGGAAACATTCCAGAACTTATTATTTGTAAATTAATCCAGTTGAGAATTTACATCATTTAACAGTAAATTATTACAGACTATGATTTACCATTGATTCCAGCATTAGAATTAGAACTGAAAAGGATTTAAAATACATTCTCAGAGATTAAAGTCTATCAATAAAGTTAATGCTTTAAACAGCAAATAAAGTTAAGACTCCTACTTCAAGCAGTCCTCAAGAATCTAGATAAGAAGTCATAATTAATACCATTTGTAGTTTCCAGGAGTGTTTTCTTGTAAGGAAATTTTGCTAAAATACAGGGTTGGGAAGATGAGGGGAAGGCAGGGGGAGAAAATTATTCTGACCAACTAAGTGCAAACTGTATGATTCACCTAGATGTTTCTGTGTTACAAAAAGCACTTTTTGCAGGTACAAAAGCTCTTTTTCTTCTGTCAGGGTAAAAACCAGAATGCTTAAATTTAGGTCCTAAGAAACTATAGGGAACACAGCTTAAACAGGACACATTATCATCATCACAGGAGTCTCTCAGATGTTCTGAGAAGGTGGTTCCCAAGCTGTTTTCAGTGAATGTTGTTTTGGATCCCTTTCATTCCTTACCTGGGTTTCTACTTCTACTTGGTCTCTACTTTTATTCTGCCCTAAATACTTTCCTTTTGAGCAGCAGTTTTTTTCAGTAAAGAATAAAAAGTGACAACTCTATTCTCAGAATGCTTTCCAGTGATTGCAATTGACTTTTCTAGCTTAACAGCCATCCTCCTCTTTAACCCATAGTCAAAAATGTTCTCTGTGTGGCCAGGTAACCATTGTTTACTGACATTGATGGTATCCTTGATTTTACTGAGTTGTCTCTAAAGTTTTAACTGATAAAGGTTATCTCCCTAAATTTTTTATAAGGGAGAACAATTTTCTTAGATTGGGGTTATCATCTTGTAATTTCATTTCTCAGTGATTCATTTCTCATCCACCAGAGTCCTAACTCTGCTATGCCTGTGCTGCTTTTATGGAGAGGATCAGTTCAGGAGAGAAGAGCAGCTGTCTAAAGCCGAACCGAAGCTGGATGGAGTTGGTACTAGAACGTAGGTGCCAGAAGACTACAGAAAGTTCGAACCCATGGTACAGTCTTCTTTGGTGTGGGATATAGCGCTTTGCTGCTTGATTGAGAAGTTCAGGAATAACTTGGATTCAGACTACCTGGTAAATAGAATGTAGAGGTATTGTGGGAGCATTTTATATCCATAAAAACTGGGATGGGAGGAAGGCAGAGAGGAACTGTGATCAAACTCTATTAAATGGAAATATCTTAAAATGTCTGTATCTTTCTGTCTGTATCCGTGCCCTTCAATCTCCTTCAAGGCATCACTTGCAGAAATGTTGCCAAGTTCACTGGTCTCAAATGATCAGGCCTCACAGTATTCAGAGTCGGATTTAGCCCAAATGTATTTTAGCAAAGGTTTCTACAACTCAGTAGAAATTTGATGACTTCATTAACATGCTCAAGACTTGTATAATTTTGACATATGACAGTGTTTTCATTATATCTTTACACCTCATTGTAACCAATAAATGAATGTTGACACATTGACAATTACGAGAGGTGGTCAAACTCCTGAAAAAAAATGTAGGTCTTCATAATGACCTGTAACAATTTGACTAAAATGAACCCCAGAGAAAACTAAATTTGTGATTATATTTTCACCTAGAATTTCCTCTGAAGAAGCAATGCACTGACGGTCTCTTCCAGTGTCAGATGGTATCGCTTCTCCTTCTTGGTGCAGAAATTGAAATAAGGGAAAAAGGAAGGTTAAACACAATTTAATACACATTAATCTAGAATTAATTCAATCTTTTGTTCAAATAATTTTTTAAATAAACTTAGGATGTCTATATTTTCACAGGAAAAAAATGTCTTTTCAATCCCTGGAAATCAAAGCTATCTCTGATACTGCATGGTTGGACTAATATAAATGACATGGATAGAACATGGCTCCAGTTCTGCACTATTTGCGCAGTAGGGTTGCTGTGGCTCTAGGCAATTTTAATAACTTCACCGGATTTTCATAGGACCGTTCATATAGTAACTCATGTGGAAAAGCAATATGAAACCTGACAGGCAGGAGATATTTATACTGGTGTACAATTATTTTAAGTCCATCGATTTCAGCAGACTTACTCCTTATTTATAATGGTTTCAGTTAGTGAAGGATTAGTCTTTGTAACTTTGCTGCAAATGTACATATTTTCAACAAGTTTAATAAATCTCTGTTATTGCAGAAATACAAGAGAGTCACTGGAATCATGAGTAAGCCAGACCTTGTTACCAATTATGGAGAAAATTGAAATCACCTGTCTTTATTTTTGAATTATTTCTTTGGATAAAGAAATCAAATTATATGAACTTACCTTGATGTCTGTAACAGACAATTATTTCTAATTAAATAGCTCAGTCTTGTTTTAAACATTAATTGGAAAATGCATCAAAACTTTTGTGGTGTTCACTGAAAAATAATTTGTCTGAAGAACCACTACCAAAAAAAGTAAACACAACATCTTGTGATAAAATAAATCCTTTTTAATCTGAAAAGTGACAGGAAGTCAAATCTTTAATGAAAGCACTTCTCACCAAGATGATCTCTTGTTCTATTATGAACTTGTGTAAATTTAGTTAAAAAACATACACCTTCTTTACATCAGCATTATTCGCTCACAGTGTAGGTTTTAAGTATTACATAATTTTTAGTGTACATGAGGAAGTGGAAACTTCCCAGGGCTCAAATTCCAAGAAAAACCATGGAGCAGATTGTGAAACTATCTACATGGTGGTCAACATGTTTTGGCAAGTTCCCAAAGGTCTGGGTTTCCGCTAAGCACGTGCACACTGTAAAAACCCTGCATAACACCAGTATAGCTAGGATGACAACCAAACAGCAGCTCCTTCTGGGAGGGATTCCACCTCTCCAATAGACGTTGCCATTCAACATCAGGATGCAACCACTTCCTAATGTGAACTAGATACCTGATAAGCTAGGTCTCATCCACTTTCTAGCAGTACTCTGTCATCACCCTTCTAATGTTCTCTATTGCCAGCACTGAGTTTGAATCACGCAGTCAGATGTCATCATTTTCCTGCTGACAAACTTGTACACTGCGGCCTTTCACCCCAGGAAAGGTGTCCTCCGCTCCTTGGTGAACCCTGAACAGTGAATTGCTTGCATGGTCTTCAAACTTTTTCAAAATCTGGTGATTAAGGACCAGAGTTTTGGTGGGTCTGCTGCTAGATCTTTTGAGTGGGGAAGAGTGTGGGCCAGAAAAGATGCGTTACTCAAGGAGGTGTTGAAGATTTTGTAATTATGTTTTATATATTTTTA
>VZSC01006585.1:177843-199096 GCA_013398225.1 Steatornis caripensis | reverse complement strand
AGTGGCAGACTTATGTATAGGTAAGAGGCTATGTACAAGAACTGTTTCAGTCCATCTGCTCTCCATTGTGAGCTCCCCACCATGTTAGACTGCATCTACTGATCTGGTAGGAAGGGACACCCTTGCCCCAGGTTTTGACATTCAAGCCAGAGGGCAATAAGTATGATGAACCTTGTAATTTCTTGGTACTTCTCCGGTAGAAGATGAGGCTGCATAAGGTGTACTGCCTCCTAGATGTTCAGAATTTTCTGAATATTGCAGAGAAACATGTATTACACCAGACCATGGAGAAATCTATCCAGAGGGAGGATGATTGAGCAGAATTAATTAGTTCAGTAACAAATGCTCCAGAATAATCACAAGCATTGGGAAGCATCATGCCACCAGTGCCTGTTGGCTGAGGAAAAGCAGTGGTGAAAGAAGTAGCTGGAAATTCTAACAGATGAAAATCAGCCTGCAAGGTATCTCCACAGCCTAACCAGGGGCAGCCTCACAACACCAGCTCTAGTTAAGGTACAGACCAGAGGCTGTCATCACTAGTTCCTTGCTCAGACACTGAAGATATATGTCTTGTCTTCCAGGAGGTCTGAATCAAAGGAAATTGAGAAAAAAAAAGAGCTCTTTTCTCTTGGCCTGGCAGAGAAGGCAAAGAATATAGATGAGGCTGCAATGATATCCTTCAGGTATTTTCTTTGCATTTTTGGGGGGTTTGTCCTTTGTGGAGTGGGAATGTGGGAACACCCTGATAACATTTCATATAATTCATAATAATGGAGATTTTTAATGAATTTGTGGGCAAATAACCCAAAGTCTGAACACATACTCTGCAACTGAATACTTAAAGGAAAGTTTACATTTTAGTTTACAGACGAAATATAAACAGTTATTGTTGCTGCACGGTACTCTTTCTCAATTACCTAAAGAGTCAAAACCAGAACATATTTGTGGCTTTAGCCTTTCTTAATAATGTGCCAAAGATGCTTGAGGTTGATACAGTGTGTAAGGGCTCTGAGTAAATTCTGAGTACAGCATAAAAATATTTGCTGTTGCTCAAAAGATCTTTCTCAGGCAAGCCCCAGCTCTACATCAGTTACTCACCTTGTTATTGCAGCCTGTGCAGCATTCCCCTTTGCTACAGGACAGATTTCCAGTCAGCTTCCTTGAGACAGTGCTCTGCCCACCTGTGCAGTTCTGCTACTGTCAAGAGCATAGACAGACTCTAAGGCATTCTTGGCCTAAGCAAGCAGGCAAGGGATGAACAGTCTGAAAACAGTTTCAGTTACCAGCTTAAACCAGTCCACACTCACCTCAGTAACTGGACTATTCTTCAGTCTCTCAGTGTAGCAAGAAATTGCTGGACTAATGCTTGCTTTCATGGCTTGATTTTCGCCTGCTGGTCTAGCAGGAGACCAGTGCATTGTGCTTGCACTTGGCAAAGGAAGAGGCTTTTGTGCTTTACAGCAATCACCTATGTTTGCGCGTTGGTAAGTGGACTTGTTCCCTCCAATTATGCTCTTTGGGAAAGATTTTAATTCTGTCATTCCCATCATCCCTTCCATTTGCTGACAAGGTGCAAGTGTCACACTCTGAAGCCTGCCCATTTGCAGGTCTCATCTGGTCCCCCATGGTCTCTGACAAGACAGAGACCACAATTCCCCATCATAATGTTGTAAAGGAAGGAAGGAGAATATCAGGAGGTGAGGACTCGGGGAAAGGGAAGGTGCAGCCTGGCCTTGAGGTCAGATGAGACATAGGGAATGGGGAGGCTTTGGGTCATTCTTCAGACTTGAAGAGAGTAACCAAGAACCTCAAGACCTGGAAGTTACAGCTTCATGCATAGGAGAAGAAGCTGCCCACAGGTGACCTCACACTTCCTGGCATGCTGAGACGGCCCCTAAGGAAGTTTTGAATTTAAATGCTCACCAGAAGCTCTGTTTCTCCAGCCATCACTCAGATAGCAAAGGCGTCAAGTTCTGCCTTGAAAAAAGGGGGGGAGAGGATTAAAATTGTCTCATTAAAAATAAAATATTGAAATAGTTCTGAAATTGCAGTTACACAAAATCTTGCCGAGTCCAGAACATTCTAGGAACATTGGCAGTTGTTCTGCAGATCTGTGCTACCAAATTCTCCATGTCAAAGATGACATCCAAAGTTTTCAGCTATAACATTAGGAGCCTGGAGCACCAGGCAGGTCAAGTTTTCACCAGAAAGTGTGGAAACCTGACATCTGTAGGTGATACTAAGGCACACACTAGAGGCAGATGTCTGGTTAGAGAGAGATTGTCCTTGTCTTACTGGCTCATATCTCACCACGGATCTGAGAAACTGGAAGTCTTGGCTACATTTAAAGCCTAGAAGCTAAACTTGGAGCCCTGCAGTGGCGAGGAGAGAAGCCTTGTGGGAGAGAAGCTGGGATTGAGATCATAGAATCATAGAATCATAGAATGGTAGGGGTTGGAAGGGACCTCTAGAGATCATCTAGTCCAACCCCCCTGCTAAAGCAGGTTAGCCTAGAGCAGGTTGCACAGGAATGCACCCAGGCGGGTTTTGAATATCTCCAGAGAAGGAAACTCCACAACCTCTCTGGGCAGCCTGTTCCAGCGCTCTGTCACCCTCACAGTAAAGAAGTTCCTCCTCATGTTCAGGTGGAACTTCCTGTGTTCCAGTTTGTGCCCATTGCCCCTTGTCCTGTCGCTGGGCACCACTGAGAAGAGTCTGACCCCATCCTCTTGACACCCACCCTTTAGATATTTATAAGCATTAATCAGATCTCCTCTCAGCCTTCTCTTTTCCAGGCTGAACAGACCCAGCTCTCTCAGCCTTTCCTCATAAGAGAGATGCTCCACTCCCCTAATCAACTTTGTGGCCCTCCGCTGGACTCTCTCCAGTAGTTCCCTGTCTCTCTTGAACTGGGGAGCCCAGAACTGGACACAGTACTCCAGATGCGGCCTCACCAGGGCAGAGTAGAGGGGGAGGATCACCTCCCTCGACCTGCTGGCCACACTCTTCTTAATGCACCCCAGGATGCCATTGGCCTTCCTGGCCGCAAGGGCACACTGCTGGCTCATGGTGAGCCTGTTGTCCACCAGCACTCCCAGGTCCTTCTCCGCAGAGCTGCTCTCCAGCAAGTCAACCCCCAATGCTTTGTGTTTTATGGACAGTGCTCCCATGTGGACTACCTAAGGGCCAAGGACCCAAACTTTCCCACTGTGCAAAGCAGCTGGCTTCCAGAAAGTCATTTGAAGCAACTAGCCCCAAGGTGTGACATTTTTGCAGCACTGTACAGAGCAGAGTTGCATTCAGGCCATGGGCCTGGCATGCCGACATGCTTCGATCAGCAGCATTTAAAGAACTGGGCAAAAATGCAAGAAGCATTTTGGAAACATTTTGCATTAGTATTTCTAAGGAAGGTTTTGTTCCATTAATAAGCAGAATACTAAAAAAATTTGCAGTATCAGTAAGTTCTATAAACTTGAAATATCAGAGTTTCAGGCAGCTCTATATTCAGTGCCAAAACAAGAAAATTATTTCTTATGGCCAAAGGTGGGCTTCTCTCAGTTTACAGGTTAACATTCACAGGTTCTATGTTCCAGTAAATACATATCCATTCACTAAAGTATCTTTTCTCTAAAGTCAGACCTTGTGGTCTCAAAATACCAGTTTATAGAGAATATCATGTAAAAGAAATCTGGAGTTACAAAATGGTGAAAGACCTGTTTTTTAGTGGAGAATAGAATGAAAAAAATGGAGGTTGAGTGCAGTCGTAGCTCAAATTTTTATGGGAATTCAGTGCTGTTGCAGAAGATAGTATTAACTACTGTACAACATTAAGTTGCATTGATTTGGCATTTAAACACAAAGCAGAAATAATTATTTGTAGCATAACCTGCTCATAGAATTTAGCTTATTCCATTACAAATTACATTGACTGTTATCTCCATTCTCAGAACAGGGAATAAGTACTGCATCAAGGTTGGGTAATAACTTTCACTGTCGTGCCTCTGACTTGATCCGGTGCCTGAATGCTCAAAGCAGCAGGTACTGCCTGTCAATAGCTGGACTTGAGCTACCAAATAATTGCACTTTAGCCATTATATTTCGTCTACCCCTTCAAGGACATCTCTAAATGTTTCACATTTAGAACATGCTTTCTGCAGCAATCAACTCTGTTATTAAGGCACTTACAATTTCTTGATTTTATATATTTAATGTATATAAAACACAGGGATTTTAATCAGAAAAAGAATAAGGGGTTTGCTTTCTTTTTTTTTTTAAATCAGGTAAGAGGTTTTATGTAATAGAAGTACAGAGTAAAGGAAGAGTAATGTTGACGGCTCTACTTAAAACTGAGGTAATAGCTTTCTCTTTATGTGTCACTCTGTCCTGTGGGAATCAGGACCATACCGGCCGGTCAAGAAAATCTTTTTAGCAGCCATTCAGTTTTCCTGTGTGGAATAAACCTTTGGAATGATTTTTTTTTCATAAAGCTATTTGAAGGTACTTGTTAACAAGCCTGTTCCCCTCTTATTTTATGTCTCCTTATGCAGAAGCTGATCTGTTTCTGGCAGCCCTAAACCCATGTGCCTCTGTTACTCTGGACTGTTCCTGCCACCGCCAGTCTTTCTGAAGCTTCACCTCAGCTCCACGCACAGAGAATTCTGCTAGGAACATATGTGGTATGTCAAATGTTTGGAAAATCAAACTGCTGGAGTTTCAATGATGATGAGCCCTCATTAAGTGAGATTTGAGTAGTGAGGATCATTTTTCAGGTGAGTTATCAAGCCCAGAGCTAGAAGTTGGAATGGAAGGAAGCTGGTAGAGAAGACCGGAGGCACACAGCTAAATGAGTGTTAAACATCTTCCGGTTGACCATGGCCCATTTATGAAAAAAACAATCTGCTTGGGCTTGGACTGCTACATGTTCTGTCCCATGTCCCCTCCAAATGGCAGGGTCCAAACTGACTGTTAGGAAGAACCCCAGGCACATGTTGTTGCTCATCTGTGCTTAGGCAATGTCTGGGAGAGCTGGTGCTGCAGCAGCCTCAGTGGCTTTGCTACAGGCAAATGACAGACCAGTGCTCAAGCACCTGGTGCCCTGGTCCTGTTTTATTTAGTATTATGACATACCTACCTACATATTTATCTGTGGACATCATGTATTGAGTATATATCAGAGTCTTTACGCTGCAGTACTTAATGAGTTCAATCCACTACATTGCCTCTCCCTCCCACTCACAAGAGGCTTTCTGATTTCATTCAGTGCATTTTGAGCCTGCATCATGAGAGTGAAATGTCAGTTTCTGGGACGTGGCAGTGCAGCACTGAAAATCCACATAGAACTGAACATGTAAAGTACAGAACAATAGAGAGGTCAACGCATTTGTAAGGTTTGTGAGATGTCCAGGTAAGAGGGTGGTCCTGATGACACTTTGAGGTCCTTCCTTGGCCCCTTTGCTCTGACCTACAGAGAAAGCATAAGAAAAAAATCAGTATCTGATCTTAAAGTTGTCAGTCACTGAAGTTCAGTCACAAGTCCCTCCAAAAAAACTTGCTGCTTTGAAAATACACCGTTGTCACCACTGAGGAACCGTTACAGAAAACTAATGTTTTATTCTCTTTGAAAACTTGTTCTCTATAGTACAGTGACTAACACCTTTCGCTTTGGGAGCAGTGGCAAAAACCAATTCCCAATTAAATACAAAGACTTTTCTTTCCGTCATTCTAAAGAGTTAACAGAAATTTGCAAAGATTATTGGCATTTCTTTATTTCAGAAATTATACTAATATGTCTATATCATCTAGCAGTTACTATTATTAATACTGAATCTTCCTAAGATTCTTCCATAAGAAGAATGAAACTTCCATAAGAGAAGTTTAAAAATTACTACTATTTGTAGCATCAGCACATCTGGCTGTAAGAAGGATAGCTAAGCCTGCAAGAGCTGTATTATGAATATTTTGAAACAAACTTAAAGTAAATTAATTTGATCTGATGAGTGTATACTTATTCAGTCTTGAGAGACTGAGTCTAGGAATACAATCCACTGCTCATTGTGCCAGATCAAATTGATGAAGTAGAGCCAATTTTGCCCACATATGCAATAAAACCAGAATCTATACTTAATAAAGTCTACTTTCTCCTATTTGATTTAAACACACATATGTCTTATTTACTGTGCAAATAAGACAGTCTGATCTTATTATTTTTAGCCCTGGTAAACACTTGCTGACATTCATGGGATGCTGTATATGCTATTCTGCAGTATGAGGCATGAGAGGTTTTTTTCCTAGCATTATGTAGAACAATGGAATCATAGACTCACTTACTTTGGAGTGGACCTCATGAGGTCATCTTGTTCGATCCCCTGCTCAAAGCAGGGCTGACTTCAAAGTCAGGGCCAGCTTCAAAGATGGATTGTGTTGTTCAGGGTCATATCCAGACAAGTTGTGAATACCTCAAAGAGTTATCAATATTTGAGGAGTTATGGAATAAGAAGGAATCTTTTAATAATTTTTAATTGCTGAACAATAGTCATATTGTTCTTCCAGCTGCAAATCCTGCAAGTTAATCTATGTGGAAAGTATGGTGAACTCTGAACTATTTAATGTAAAATGTTTCCAACTAGATACTGTATCTGAATGACACAGTCATGTTCTTGAAGGAAAGAATGACATAGATTTTGTTTGTAGAAAAACAACTTAGACACCTCACTCCAGGAGAGGGTTGAGAGCTCCAAGTGCAGAGGAGGAATAAGTGCCTTACTGCTCAGTAAGGTGTCTAAGCCCTGAAGTAAGGCAATGTTTTTTCCATTGTCTACTGTATGTAGCTCTCACTTAGCATATCAGTTCTCTCTTCCCACACTTTATAGACCCTGTGTAATTCAGACCATGGATTTTGTTATGAAGGCCACACCAAGTCCTAGTAGACATAAACCCTTGTAGGCCAAGCTGTATGGGAAGGACATCGCTAACTCAAATGTAGGAGGCAAGGAGGGCAATGAGAAGACTGGGTGGAGGAGGTCAGGCAGCAAATCACAGTAATTCATGTGAAACAGACGTGTTTGTTTGACAATTTAATGTTCAAGATAAAGTGATGGAAATACAGATACTGAAGACTCTGTCTCAGACTTGCAATATTTACAATTGTGTGGTATGGGTGTAAAATTAAACCCTTGTGTTAAGTACAAAGAAAATCTTACTACATATCATGTAGAAGTCAATCTTACAATATATTACTGACTTGGTGAATGTCAGGCTCGGAAAAAGAGGTCTGAGCAAGTTGAAAAGGATGTGAGAAAAGAGTGGACAAGGGACGGTAGGAAATATATGAATTGTGTACATACACATGAGTGCACACGCACACAGAGTTTTTCTTTACACAGACAATAGTGGAGCTCTGCTTCAACCAAAAGCAATATATTTATCCATAACATTCTTGACCGTGGACACAACTAAAGCTATATTGAAGAAACTCCACATCCAATGCCCAGAGTATGCTGATGGAAGCTACATCCAGCTGCCTGTCAGAGGAAACATAAAAGTGGTGGGAAGACTCTGAGGTCGGTCAAAAATACAGGGTTCCCTTCCTCAGAAAAATAAAGCATCAAAGAATGTCTGCTTGGCAAGTAGTTTTCTTTGCCAAGTTCTCCCAATCCTGCTGCTCTGCAGATACCACACTGTCTGCACTGCTTTCTTTCACCATTTATGTATAAGCCACACCAGTTGTCAGATGCAGCCAGGCCTTAGGAAAAATGGGATTTCTTTTGACTAGTGACTGCAGACTGCAAAGTGGAAAAATCACTAACAGTCGTTAGTCTTAGGAGCCAGGGCAGGAGAGGGAACTTTAGTTCATTTTAACTAGAAAAGAAGACATACTAAAATATCTGACAGTAAAGTATCTTTCCACATTAGGTAAAATGGGATTTTAAAACAATGAATTTTATGAAAAACACAGAAATCCAAATTCCTCTGTGCGACTGTGGTGTGTATGCAGTGCTCTTAACAGGTAGAAATGGATCTCCCTGTAATACTCTATGTACAACTTTTATGTGGCTGGAGAATTTTGGGCTGATTTTGTAACTACCTAACACAAATAAAGGTAAGAAGAGGAGGCTCATAGTCTGGAAGAGGCAGATTGCCCAAAAGAAGACATCCATTGATACAAACTAAAAGTTAATTAATTACTGTAAACCGACGATATGAGTCACCATACTTGCTGTCTTGGGTGTTTAGAGAAGCTCTTCTAGTTCTGCAACTTGGAGGAAAAGAACAGGGAATACAGTCTAGACACTAGAGCAAAAAGGTCATGACGGACGGCTGTTCTACAGCTTCTTATTTTCTAGCTAGAATAAAGTTACTCAAAATTAAAGAAGTGAGTCAAATAAATTACAGTTCTCAGAGAAAACCATTACAGAAAAGTGTTCACATGCCAGCTCCAAGGTACTTCTGTATTAGCCCCAACCATAGGGCAAAATTTGGGGTCAGTGGGATATAGCACATTTCTGAACCACGTTCTTGAAGTTGTTGCAGCTAGGAGTGATGAATAAAGAACAGAAGTTTGCTATTGAGGAGGAAGCATAGTTGACGACCTTAAGGCCCAAATTCCTGATTCCTGAGGTGATGTTTAGGGAAGTATCAACTACTGTTTATGACAGAAAAAAAAGTCAGTGAGTTCAGAAGTAGAAAGATACGAAACTGGAGAGTGCTACTTAAAGAAACAGGACTCTGATCTTACTAAATTAAGCTGGAAGTGTTTGAAGAAGAGGATTTCTATAAATGCTCTCTTGTGTTTCCATTCTCTGGAATTTGAGAACTCTCATGAAGTAAGACAGACACTAATGATAAATTTGATTGAAAGGATTCAATAACTGAAAATTTGCATTTTCCCTGTTCAAAGGGGTTTAGATTTCAAGGCTGCTAAATAGAATAAATATGATTAAGAGGAAAACCAAAGTGCCTTACCTTCTACCAGTACTTTGAATATTAACAAGGTACATTTGTAGGGGCAGCTAAGCCAATGGAGAGTTATTTATGAAGAAATCCTTACATGACAATTTTATTTCCACTAACATATTTGCTCTAATGCTACAAACCAGGAAAGGATTTCAATGCCAATTAAACATGCCACACATTTTGAAATAAGAGGTAGAACCATTTAGACGTTAGCCATAAGATTAAGAGATTTTGAGCAGAGATTTTTCTTACAGGTTGGGAAAAAATATGTAAATATAGCTCTAAGGCTGGGGCATTATGTTCCAAGTCAGCTAAAAGGAAATGTGCATGGACAAACCTTAACTTGTAGGAGTCTAAAAAGGAAGTGCTGACCCAAGTTTAACTATAGTGATGTGAATAATGCTACACTAATGTAGCATTACCATATGTATTATAATTCTGCAGCCACAGATTTTCTTGAAGAAAACAGCTGCAGTGCTGAAGTTTTAATCTCCTCAAAATTACAAGGCAGAAAAATTACTCAGGACTCAGAATCTGAGTATCACAAAAGGAATGGTTATGAAGACTGTCATTATAATAACAATTTGCTTTTTCTTTTTACTGAAAAGGCTTTTAATCTTCAAGTTTTGTTTTGATGTCTGCTTTTACTAGACCATTGCTATATGTTTTCAAGTGTCCACCTATTCTTTTCAAAACAATAGCAAATTTTCTAAAGTCTGTTATAAAGGGAAAGGGGTTAGGGGCATAGTGTTGCCAGCTCAATTAATGACAGATTTCCTGCTCAAAAGGAGATCAAAATACCTGACCTCTCCATGACCTATCAGAGTAAAAAGAAAAAAGAAAATGCTGATTAATCTTCATGTATGCTAAAGGCCAGATGCAGTCCATAATGTATCCCAGGGTCATGTGATTGTCAGGTGTAGGATGTTTTGGAAATATTACAGCTTCCTTCTGACTTGGCTATCCAAGTTTCTCTGAAGAAATCAAAGCCCAGAGAGATTCCTGGTTCTCATTTAGTTGTGGTCCGGGTGTGAGAAGGTTCATTCTTGGATCAAGAAGCCTGGGAATCCTTTCAGGTCCACTAGGTTAAATGTAGCCATAGTGATGAGACTCCAGCTGGGACCAATAAAGTTTCAACTATCAAAGTTATCAACCACTTAATGTGTGTGTCATCCTTCTGTACATGCAGTGTTACAGTTCCTTTAGTGGCTTGGGACATCATATGACAGATCTGTCTGGTCAACATGATGGGGAAATCTCACAGAAAGGGAGAAAACTTCTAGCATTGTATAGCTGCTATTCTAGTCACCTCATGGAATTCTGTAAAGAAAACATACACAAAGTATTTTTTCTTTGTCTTCTGTATTTGAGCTACCAGGATTCACTTGAGTCGTGTTTCCAGATTTTCACAATACTTCTGTTCTCGTAAGGTCAGTTTTCCCTAGGACATAAGTTGTTAAAAATCAAGAAAAAAAAAAAAAAAGAAACAACATTTACAAGACTCCCACTATAAGCTTCAAAGCAGACTGCAGGACTTTCTTGGCCCACAGAAGACTGTGAAAACTTTATATGAACTGTAGTCTTGGTTGGACTAGAACTGTATTAACGGGTTTTAACTACAGTGTGGTAAAGCAGAAGATCATAGTGTGCATACGAATCTCTTACATGCATCAATTTAAAAAGAAGAAAACAAAAGTCACTGTATTTGAAGAGGCTCACTGATAAAACCAGACTTTTCTACATTAACTTCTTTAAGCTAAACCTGGATTCTTCCACTATCTTAAAGCAATCTCTGCAATGGCGAACCACAACTTTACAGTTGTTAAATCCAAAGAAAGTAATCCAAAGATAGTAACTATTCAGTTTCAAATGCCTTATTTTTATTTTATATAGTTATACAGGTTTGTATGTTTGGAATATTGTATAGCAAATAGTCATAGCTCGTGTGTCCACACAAGACAGAGCAGTAATTACTTTTATCTCCATTTTGTAGGTGGGGTATTTGAAGTACAGATAACAATTCCCAGAAAGCTGGCATTATTGGAAATTAGGTTTTCATGACTCCCAGTTTCATGTAATCATTCGACCTCCAAGAGAAAGCAGTATAAATAGAATTCCAGAGTCTTAATCTCATATAATTTAAGTTGCAGTGCAAAATCTTTAGTGTCATGAACTCCGATTTCTGGAAACATATCTCACTATTCTTGGTGCATCACTAATCCTTCTGGGGTTATTTTGCACTGCGTTGTCAGGACAATTGTCTGTCCTTTGGAGCCCCTGTAATAACAATGTTTGTAGTAGTCTATAGAGGTAAAAAGCAAGAGTGACTTAGTTCAGTCTGCTGTACCCTTCTGATCATAAAGGGCTGTGCTGAGAGAGGGATCCAGCACAGGTCATTCAATACGAGATGCAGAGATTATGGGTCAACACCAGAGGCGTTTTCAGCAGTTGGCATCTACTGTGGAAAAGATAACCATCTCAAAACACCCCTAGATAGCCACAGTTCAGTGACTGGCTCGTTTGATGGTAGCAAGGAAAACATGTTAGCAAGTGGTACAGCAATGAGGGCTTGTCGGATGGTGAGTGTTGTAATTAACCCATAAGTAATGGGCATTACTGCAGGTCCAGGATCTGAGCACCTGTTCAAGACAATCAATTTCCTAGCTGTGCTTCTGCTTCTCCACTTTTATCTTCTCTCCTCCTTTCCTTCTCCCCTTCATTGGAGTAGTCTAGCAGTCAGATGTGTGTC
Source organism: Steatornis caripensis (assembly GCA_013398225.1). Taxonomy (NCBI): domain Eukaryota; kingdom Metazoa; phylum Chordata; class Aves; order Caprimulgiformes; family Steatornithidae; genus Steatornis; species Steatornis caripensis. The sequence continues at coordinate 187,395 of VZSC01006585.1, read as the reverse complement.
CAAGCCTGCCCATTCCTCGCAGTCATCCCTCTCCCTGTCAGACACCCAACATTCTTCTTGATTTATGTCAATAAAGAGTAATTCTACCAAAGTCAGTCGAGTGAAATTAATGAAGAGATCTTGGCATAAGTGAAAAGAATAAACCTCTCTAAAGATTTCAGTGAACATTCATCAATACAGCCTATCTATTTCATGTTGCTTCACTTATGAGTGAAAGCACTCATAAAGTCAGTTTAAATCACATGTTAGCCTGGTTTATAGCTGATTTGTACTGGAGGAAAAACAAAGGGAAGCAAGTGTTTTTGTGTACCTCATTCATTAATTATTTGAGATTAATTAGTATTTATCTGATATAATTTGTCCTTTATTTTACACACAGATAAAAGCATAGGAGCTACATTTACTACAACTTTTATAAGCAGTGCTGTTTTCTCTGAGGAATCATTTCTATAGAGAAATGCCTTGCATTTTACTGCTGATGATCTCTTTTAAATGCACCAAACTGATCTAGAGATAACCTTCCAAATGACAGGTTAATGACATACTCATTAAGAAATCACATAACTGATGCATCAAGCTTTGAAATGACCATAACACATTTAAAATATCTCAATCAGTAGCAAATCAACCTAAAAAAGATGTCAAATAAACCATGTATAAAAATCGACCCTGTTGATGAAGAGCCACTGTCACTAATAACACCATTTTAAACCATGTTGAATCAATAGATTCCATTTTTAGTGGAATATTTTAAAAGTATTTTCTGACCTTTATCTTTCAGTGCAGACAACAAGTCCTAGTGGTTACAGATGACAGCACTGAAGACTTAACTACCACTAAAGGTCATTACTTACTGGTACATTATATGCATAGCATTGTTGTATTTATCCACTACCTCTTGTTTATTACACCTGCTCTGTGAAATATAGCCTAATGATCACATCCTGTTTATGCAGAATGTGTGCACTTAACTGATTAATTTTTACAATACGTATCTCTTTCCTTAGCTCATGTAATATTGTTTCATGTGAAACAGCGATTTTGTGAAAGTACTTTGCCAGTAACTCATTACTCAAATTTTAGTATTCAGTAGGATTGAGAGGTAATCTTGAAGACCTCATATGAGTAGCAGACACCCTCCTAGTGACCCAAGCACCCTGGCTGCTGCCCAAGGCAGACATATCCAGCTAGTGAGTTCTGCCTGGAAAGCAGAGTTAAAGGAGACATTCAGAAACATCATCCTACAAGAAGCAAGGAAGAATTACACAAGCCATTCTAGTTAAGGATATGATAGAGGTAGCACCTCTTTCGAGAGAATTTGCTATTTGCTAGGATATCTGAAGTATAATACTGATGGTTCTACTTGAAGATAGACCCACTTGTTTTTCATATTTCAGACATTTACAATTGCAGTTTTATAGCCTGTATATTAAAGGGATAAAACCTAAATCCAATCGACACATAACTGTATACAGCATCTGGTCAACCAAGTTTTGGCAATATAGATTATTGAGGATGATGATTATACTATGAAATCCAAGTGAACACAAGATCTTATAGGCTCAAATGAACCTACTCACCAGTCATGTTCTGCAGCTGATCTTGGTTTTGGGGTTTTTCATCTTAAACTTGAGAAGCCAATTATATAGAAAGGCTTTGTGAAAAATGACTTCTGCAGCTATGTCCTTTGCTAAAAGGCCAGCCAGTTTACTGGGCAGAAATACCACTAAACCTTGATTGTCAAAGAGGCAGTGTTGGATGACACAGATATGAATAGTTTGTCATGAATGCTGAAAGACTTGGTTTATCCTTCACTTGTCTCCCCTGCAAATATAGGTAAGGAAACAAAAGAGGAGCCAACAGAAGCTGTCTGTTGAGGAAGGAGCCAGTCACCCATTTGCACAGACTGAGATTGGGACAGGCTTGAGCCTAACACAACATGGGTGCTAATTAATTGCTCAAACTATATCTGCTGTCATAGACCCTCTTGGTGAATAAACATTCACAGAATGATGTCATGAAACATACAGGAATGAGTACCCAGAAGTCTGCTGGCAATACCAAATACCAAAGCCCTTAATTACCAGGAAAAGCAGCTTAGGTGTGCCAGCCACAAAATTACCATACCCCACAGTGATAACATGAAGATCTGTTTCACATGGCTTCTACAGCCTCATCAGCCCATTTTTCCTGACATCAGTCCTCCCACTTTCAACATCTTTGATGATTTTAATAGACAAGTCAGCTCTTATGTTGTCAACTGCCCTGGTTTGACCAAATGCAGTATTCCATCCTATACACGTCATGCTCAGTATAAAGCTGAGAAATCATAAGCTCACTCCCTCTCTTTTTATGGCCAGGAGCCTGAGGGCACTGATGGGCTTTAATGACCCTAAGCAGCTTCACCTGGTGCTTCCACCCACACTTGTGGCCCAGGAGCCTATTTAAGGCCAGCATGGGGTTGTCAGTGGTGTTGGAGGATACTGTTCTGTAGCTCTGCCTAGCTCCTTGCTAAAGCATCAGAGGAGGGCTCTGCCAGAATATTCTACCTCCAATCCGTGCATTCCTGAATCCAGCTCTTGCCTGCTGCTAAACACAGTCTGGGACTTTCCTGGGGCATGCCCTGCAGCATCCAGGTGATGTATTTGTCATTGGGGAGCAGGGAGCTCGATATTTGTGTTGTATATATTTGTATATATTTCATTCTTCCTATTATTATAATGTGTTATTACTGTAGCTTGATTAAAGCTGTTTTATTTTTTCTAACCTGTAAGTCTCTTTCTTTTTTGTCTTTCCACCCTTTTGAGGACGGAGAGGGTTAGCAAAGAGTACCTGCTATCTGTTTAATAGTCAGCCCAGCTTTAAACCATGACATCAATTTATCTATTATGTTTGCAGCTCTGGACATAGGCTATTGCACCAAAGAAGATTGTTTTAATGGAAGGTTATGAAGTTTTCAGACACTTCTGAAAGTTTCTCTGCAACCAATGTGTACTGCACAGGTTTCTGAGGGGGTACGTTCCTAGCATGTACATCAGAGCTGATTGCCAGGGCAGTGTTTTTCCAGAACAAGGTAAGGTACTTAAACTAAAAGCTTTGCAATGAGAAAAAGAAGTCAGTCATTGAAGAAGTCCATTAGCAAAACTGCTGAGTTTACAGTGACTAATATACTATAATTAGGCAATGAGAACATAATGTCATGATACACAGCTTTTGAAATTGTATATGACCTGTTATGAGATTTGAGGTGGTATATCCTTTATGGCCTCCTGAAATAGACCACAAACTGGGAAAGTCATGTTTAAACACTTTCTTTAAAGGATTCTTGCAATGTCTTTGCCTTGAAATCTCTTCTCAATTTTCTTCTTCTTCATGCTGGAGGGATAATGTTCTCTTCTGCTCATAGCGCTGGTACAAGAAGACATGTCAGAGTAGGGAATCACTTGGAGGGTGAAGCCAAAAGAGACTATCAGACAGCATTAGTCCCAAAGAAGGAGCTGGTCGGATTACGCAGGGAGGTTGTGCTTGGTCATTTGTGGTAGTGTCTGGCTGTAGGAATGGGAGTTACTCAGAGTTCAGCTTTAGATAAGATTAATACAGCTGTGAAGGTTATTTGGGGTAAGAATTGTACCTCTGCTTATGACTGGGGAGAAATGACTGATTTTCATAATATAGCACAGGGAGGCTGCAGTCACCAAGGTACAATCTGTTTCTCCTGTAAGTTTTGATGAATGGATTTGCCAGTTTTTTTATGCAGGAGTGTGCTGCTGTTGAAAGTAGAACTGACTTCCAGGTGAGTGCTAAAGAATGTGAAGGATCATGGCCATTAAAGCTGGACTGCAAGATCAGAGCCATCAAAGTTTCCCGTTTTAAGTTGGGCTGTAAGGGTGTAGGGACATTGAAGATGATTGCTAACAGTTAGTGTATAAACCTGTAAGAATCTATATTGTTCAGTAAGCTCCATATCCTGTGACTGGAAGCAATGATGGAAGAGATACTTTAGATCTGGACAAACTATACGCATGCCTTTGTGTCTCACAGAATACAGAACTTCTCAGCACTTCATAACAGTCTAAAGGCCTGCAGTGAAACACCAAAAGCCAGAATCACAGCCATGTATCACAGATCAACTGTAGGTCCTGCTTTTGTTGTAGGTCTCCACAACAGCAAAGAACTTCTTAGGATCATCTCTACCAGAGAGCCAAAGGGAAAACAGAAAACACCAGACAGCAAAGGGGAAAGCAGTTCTAGAGTTGCTAACAGGCCTTTAGGTTAAAAGTCTTTCCTAGTTCACATCTGCTGCCATCTGGTGCATGAGGAAAACATACCAATTTCACCAATAAAGCAAAGTTTTGCAGCAGATAAACAGTCTCCCACAGTATTCTTGACTCTGAACATCAGCTGGGAAAAGCCCCCATTCCTAAAGTGTGACTGCTACAGATAAATGTAGTGCTTGCATGAATCCACGACTGGATCATGACAGCAAAATTCCAGGCTTCATTTCTCAAACCTAGGTTTTAAAATTTTAGAGATAGAGACTAGTTCTTGTCTTAAACCAGTTTTCTGCTAATGGGGTTTTATTGAGGTTACTTCTAGTGAACTCCACGTAGTGTAATTTGGAACACATCTACAAGTTGTGTTCATGAGTAAGGACATACCACACAGAGGCCAAAATCATTCCCAGTAAAGTAAGACCTTCTCTGGCTTTGAAGGGTTACAGAGAACAAGGGTGAGAGGAATAATAGATAGTAAGGTTGTCTGTTTGCTAGAGAGATCACTGGAAACCTTGAGCTGCTAGTGAGTTAATTTTCAGAGAAGACCTAAGTTAAAAATGGCTTGTTGAAAACCTAGGAAAGTTTGAACTCTGCAACTGTAGTGAGTCTACTTCTTCAGTTTAAACTATTATTCCACCTTATGTGCAGTCAGTCTTGCTATTTCATCCTTGAATGAAATCTACTCCCAAATGGAAAATAAAGAACCTCTCAATTTTGCCTACACTTAATAAACTTGTTGCCACTAAGCTGTACACTCTCTGCAGAATACAGCAACTATTAAGGTCATTTCAAGGGCTAGTCTGCTCATTATTTTGTCTAGTGTAATTTGTGTCCTTGTAACATAGATACTTCATCTAGTATAGTACCATTGATCTAGCAATAATGCAGTTGAATGTGGTGTTGTAGTTTAGTTAAACAACCAAACACCACTGACCCTGCAGTCGGTGTATCAGCATTGCACACTGTATTTATACTGCCTTCTGGCATTAGCATTTAAGCAGTTTATATAATGTGATGCTTCTGGCAGCTAGTAACTAGACATGATGATTCAAGAGCTGTGTTCTTTTAGGGAGCTGTGTTGTAAAAAAAATTCCTGGCATGGGAGGAGTTTGCATAGGAAAATGTACCTAATTAGTACTCATCTTCTTCCCCATAGGATGACAAGATGTGGTATGAGAAAAATGGATGTAAAGAAGTATGCCTGTGTCTATCTTGTATTCCCTACATTTGCATCCCTTCCAAATTAGCATCCTCTGACTTTTTATGCCAGTAAAACTCTGAAGCAACTTCAGTGATAGCAGTGGAAATCATGGGAACAATGCTGGTGGTGAGAGGATTCAAAACAGTTTGGGGAATTTGTAGTGAATACAAAAAAGAAACCAGCCAAATCACCACAGACTTTTGGACAGGCCCCATTCCAGCACAGTCGATGAATATCATCCTTGCAGCCTATAAAAGCTTAATTAAAATGTAATAAAAAAGTAGCATGATCTTGGCAATCCTAGTGGAGACTTTCAGAAATGCTGTTCTGACTGGCGCAAGCAAGGAAACAGTTAAAATTTAGTATGTATAGCAGTTGTTTAAAATGCCAAACAGTACATCCAAATGCTTTTGTGTCTCATTTAAATGGTTCAAAAGCATGGATGTCAACTACAATAAAAAGTATAATTCACTGTCTCTCTTATGCTTCCTAATCATGTATTTAATGTTCATTACAGATATAATCTGCAGTACACAAAAAATACATCTTGACTTGACCATGGAGCTTATAGGTGTTTTTAGAGTGGCTTGCAGTAAAAAAAAATTATTCATCCCCAAATTCATATCATTCTATTTACATGATTTGAAAATATCTCTAGCCCTTACAATGCTCCTGAGAATTATCTACATCTACTTTGGAGTGAGAGCAAACAAATAGTGACGATGTGCGGTTGGATTCACAGCATGGTTGAGGATGGAAGAGACCTCTGGAGGTGCTCTTGTCCAATCCCAGTTCCATCATTTAGAGTGGATTCAGTTTGAGGCTGACACCTGTATTTCCGTAGCAATGTATTCCAGTAGATATGTGAGCTATGTGTAAAAGCTCCCATGGTAATCAAAGGAGATGTTGGGCTCAGTTCAACTGAATGCACAAGTCTAGTGCATTTGAGATGTCCTCAGATAACTCACCTGGCCTCCAGCTATCCCTCTAAAAAATCGGAGTTTGAGGTTGTGTATCACTTTTTGGTCCTGCATCACATGTGCCAGCAGTCTTAATCCAGGGAGTTTTATTTATTGAATGTAATAGCTTTTTAGGATCTTAACGGTATACTGCCTAGCCTTTGACTGCATCTCTCGAAGGGTGCAAATCTCCCATGTATCTCTGTCATATCTGTGAGCCCAATGAAGACTCAGATCCCCTTGGAAACTTCAAGTGTTTCTAAACACCCGTGTTTGCACAACAAAATTAGTATTTCATTGGAGTTGCTTTGTACTAGAATGCATGAGTCGTTCACAGAAATAAACATTAGAAGACACTAGCTTGTCATATTGTCTGTAAAGCCAGGATTCTGTAGCTTTGGATCAAACTATCTTTTTTTCTCACCTTTGCTTAGCCCATTATAGATCTTGACCTCTTGGAGTTGGCATAGATTTTTTTTGTCTCTTGATTTTTCTTGTCTCTTTCTTTTATTGTCTCTTAATTTTGTTTCCCAGTTGTTGATCTGCCTCATAGACCAAGACAGAGTTTCTCAAATTGAGGTCATGAAACTAAAGTATGTTTTCAGAAAAAAAGATGCAATATATCCCAATATACTGACTGCAGCCCACATAGTAATTTGTCCTCAGAGCCATATGGGCTGCCTTTGAGGACACATGCAAGTCACCACGGTGCCAAGCTGTCTTCCATCAGTTCACTTGCAGGAGTTTCCCATTGGTTAACCAGCTAATTTGAGTGAAAGAAGGGTGCGTCATCTTGAGTGTAGCACGGAGTGCCATAGGTAAATATGTGTAGTGGACAGTCACAACAGGGCTACTGAGGCATGGTAATGTATCAGGTCAGAGGATGGTACTTTGGGTATAGTTGCAATTTCTTGAGAGTGTAGGGCTCTGTTGTATTTCATTCCTACTCAGCCATCAACACTGGAGCCACGAGTGCATAATGAGAAATGGGACAAACAAGTCCAGGAATCATCTTTCATACTCGATCTCCAGTTACGTAAAAATTGAGATTGTTTTTAATGAGAAGCATATGGTATGTCTACTTCAATTTCATTATGACTTTATATGAGTACTTGTGGGTAAAATTTCCCAAATCTATTTATTTTCAGTACTAAAAAAAGGAATGTAAGTGAGATAGTCTTGGCAAACTCTGGGTAGGTGGTCTTTTTTTGAGTTCTTAGTGTGAATTTTTATATTTTGCACTTGTATCATATATATAAAACTTCCACTGTATGAATTCAACTGCTGCAGAAATGAAAATGGCATCTATGCTGTGGATCAGAAAATATCCCATTTACTCGAAAGTTTCACCCACAAAATGAAAATTACCAAAAGAAAGACATGTTAATGGAGTTGTCTAAATAGTACTTACCTGAAACTGAAACAGAAATATATTGTGATATTCAGGTACATAGGCCCATAGCATTCAAAATCAATTTACAATGGAAAAATTCGTAAGACTTGATAAATTTGATGGCGAAGGAGCTCATTGGAAAGCTAAGGCAAAGGGGAGACTACAGGAGGTGTCAGACAGTAGCAGCTCTGGTCCACAGGGGAGCAAAAAAAGGCAGCATGGCAATTGCTAGGAGATGAGGAAGAGCAGCTTCACTTTTCTTAGGAGTAGTACATTGCCAAAGTCTTCATGTGAGGCCCAGCAAGCCAAAGTTTGGAAGTCCCTGACCTAGAAATCAGTGACCAAGGCTCAGTGGACAACAGCTAAAATATAACATGGGCATATGACAAAGTGGAGCTCAAATTTTTGAATCTTTTGACGTTGCAGCAGCTAGACAAGCATCTAAAAAGTTATTTTTTTCCTAGCAGTGGCAGGCGTTGTTCATCTTATAAGTGGTGCAGTTAAGCTTGTAGGTTTGTACTATATGCTCTTCTGAATGCCTTTTTAGAAGAGTTTTGTTTCAGTAGCACTAAAATACATAGAGTTAATAAGAAATAAATTGAAAATATATCATGGATTTTAAAGCTTTTTAGAATTTTAAAAGGCACTTCTGGATACATTTCAAATTAAACCAGAAGCACGGTAGCTATTTTATGTTTAAGCCAGTACCTGAAGACTCAAAAAAAGAATCTTAGCTGTCACTTTCCTTGCAATAATGGAAAGGCTAAACTTCTCAAACATGTCTGTTTGGTGTGGGTTCCTTACCGACTGAGTGCAAGAAGATGGCCATCTGTCAACATGTCAGCTGGGAATAATCTTCACCAGCAATGAAAATGACACCATTGGGTGATCGTCCACACTACCTGCTGTTCAAAATGATGCTGTCCTCAGACTCGAACTGTGGAGCTAAAGCCTCTTGGAAACACAAGTATGTGTTTCATACAAGTAAAACATAGAAGTGTTGCTTGAGGCAGGATAAAAATGCCTGTCAAAAGCAGATCAGTTTAGCAGGGAGGGAGGGGAAGGGGAAGAAGCAAAACATGGCCTCACTCAACAAAGATTTTTGAACCCAGAAGAGTGAGTTATTCCTACATAAAAAGCCACAGATATTATGGTAATTCCTAAAGGTCAGAGATCTCTGTCCACCTGAGCAAATTGTCATGGATGTTTCAGAACTAAATCCCCCTTTCAAAGTTACTGCTTGATATTCATTTCTCCTTATGTTTGTCATTAATTCAGTTGATATCTTGGCTAATAACTTTCCCACCTTTTTTGCACCTCACAGACCCACTCTAGAGGCCCCAGCTATCAGCCTTCCCATTCCATTCTGCCATCTCTTTACATTTTTGGACAAGTCTAGACACCCTTCAGGTTCAATATGCAAAAGCCTGGGACTTTGCAGTGGTGCTTCCCACTTACTCTGATCCTTCCTGGACATTTCCTGGGGAGGAACAATCCCATGTGCCAGTACAGGCTGGCGGTTGACTTGCTGGAGAGCAGCTCTGCGGAGAAGGGCCTGGGAGTGCTGGTGGACAACAGGCTCACCATGAGCCAGCAGTGTGCCCTTGCGGCCAGGAAGGCCAATGGCATCCTGGGGTGCATTAAGAAGAGTGTGGCCAGCAGGTCGAGGGAGGTGATCCTCCCCCTCTACTCTGCCCTGGTGAGGCCGCATCTGGAGTACTGTGT
>VZSC01006585.1:152590-168370 GCA_013398225.1 Steatornis caripensis | reverse complement strand
GCTGTAGGATGTTGTGGATGTCACACAAGTCCAAGTGAGGATGGAGCAAGTACTTACAAGAGAGAGCTATTGGGTTACTGAGTAGATAAAGTAAAATAAGCTAAAAAAAAAAAAATTATTGCATTGAAATATTGGAAGGCTGGAAGAATCTTAGGGAAAAATACCATTGATGCCAGTCCCATATCCCATAGGCATCTATTCAAGTGCAACTGTTGGAGAAAGAAGACTAAGCATGACAAACTCTTGATATGAACCTGTGAAACTATATTTATAGCATAGCTATAAATTTTAATTTAAAAAGTTGCAAAGACCTTTAATTATGGGTCTGAAAAAGAAAAGGTGGCTAATAGAAAGGTTACTTTAGACAGTGGAATAGGTGGAAGAATATTCTGAAAAGAGACATTTGTTCCCAATACTCATCACATGTACTTGGAGTGCTTAAGTGAGAAGAGCACTCAAGCAAAAAAAAAAAAACCTCACAGCTAATTTGAAAAAACTTCAGTGTGCTTTAATGATAGCCAGGGAAAAGATATCTTTCTTTTTTTCCTTAATTTTTGAGGGATTAGAAAGGTTTTGTTATTTCACCATTTCTAAGTTTTCACGTGTATTTTGCCTATTGTAGGTTTAAAATATGCTAAACCATGCCAAAGCTTCTTTTTATACTAAATTGAGCTTGACTTAAATCAGGAAGTATTGCACATCTTAAGGAGAAATCTGATCTCCTATTCACTCAAACTCTAAAGAAAAATATCTTAGATAAGCATTGATGCTTGCTTCGCAACAACTTTGAGTCATCTCCTCTTCCTTTGCCAATTCTTTGTGTTGTAGTCCACTGAAAATTGAAATGTCCTGGATCATTTGGGTAAGTTTTCATCTTGATATAAGAAAGATGTTTTTTACAAGAAGAACCATCATTCACTGGAACAACCTCACCAGGGATGTAGTAATAGCTCCTAAACAGGTGTGTGATAAAAAGGTCCCATTTTCTAAGGACTTGTGAGTTCAGTATGTGTTATACATATTCCAGATAGCAAAGATGTTAATAGAAAGCACAGTTTGTAACCTACACAAAGGCTTACTACTCTCAGTTATTTTAGTTTGACCAAAATCTTGTGAAATTATAACATTATCATGGAAGTGATGATACATAGCTATTTAATCTCACCACTCTTACCACAACAGGGCATTGTCTACGATAAGCACTGTTTTGCCACAGCTGTAATGTAAATCAGCTTTAATCAAAAGCCGCATCTGGTCAGGTTTACATGGTAAAACATCATGTCAAAATAGGGTTTACTCCATCTGCTAGTCTTCCACATTAGTTCTATTATTTCTATATGAAAATATCATGGTGGAGATCACCACGTTGAAATGGTTGTATGCAAGGGACAAAGGCAAGTTCAGATATCAGGCTGAAATTCTCATTTAAAAATGCATCCTTGTATTGCATGCTAAGCAGACAATTACTTGGGTTTAAGTGTTTGCTTACTATGCGACACTCCCACTGCTATCTTTTAACCAGAAGTCAATGCCAGTTGCCTGTGTCACATGCAGCAGAGGACAGCATTATGCTTGCCTTTACAATCCACAGATGGTCACTTGCAGGGCAAAAATATTCTGCCTGTGTCTCAGGAGTAGTGGGGTGAGTATGCACAACTGTCGCTAATGTAGTGGCATGGTACACCTGCACAAAACAAAAAAAAATTATCAAAAGAGTAACTGCATGTTACTCTAGATAGAAGGAAGAATTTTTTTTTACTATGAGAGTGGTGAATCACTGGAACAAGTTGCCTGTGGGGGTGGTAGATTGCCCACCCCTGGAAACACTCAAAGTCAGGCTGGACAGAGCTCTGAGCAACCTCATCTACTTGAAGATGTCTCTGCTTACTGCAGGGGGGTTGGACTAGATGACCTTTAAAGATCCTTTCCAGCCCAAACCGTTCTATGATGCTATGATTCTGTGTTGGTGTTACTGCAGTGCACCTTGCAATAAAATGCTAAGTGAAGGAGTGGGTTGTAGTATGATTTAAAGGCTGTGACTTGGTGATGTGACAAACTGTTAGGCATATGCAGTAGCAGACAAAAGCAATGGGGTCCCCCACTCTCTTTTTCTGAAATTAGGCAGCATTTTGTCGTGGGCAGATTTGACTAGGATGCCACTTTTCGCCAAATTAGAAACATCTACTGTCCAGTTTACATCTAGCCTTGGCCAGTTCAGTCTCAGTTGTTTCTTGATAGTGTTTTCTTTCAGCCGAAATAATTATTTTCCCAATAGGCCCTTACTACCTTCATGTATTTACATGATTGTTTTTAGCTCTTGCTTTGCTAAACCAAGTAGGACACTGTCTTTGGGAGCACTCTTAACTGAATGCAGCCTGCAGGCAAGTGTGCAAATTCCAGCTGTGAGTTAGCTCAGGTGCAAGAAACTGTCCAACCAAAGCAGTTCAGGGCCTAATTTAGGATAATTTGCCTTACTTCACAGCAAGACTCTTTAGTCTTTACTGAGTTCTTATCTCTGTTTCCTCTAGTTTGACTAATTCCTGTGTGACTTCATATCAGATGTTTACTCATATTCAGGGAGAGGTTGCTTTTCTGTAAAAAAACTTTGATTTTCTTATAAAAGATCAATACTGACACAGTCTACCTTTGACCAGCCCATGTGTATTTTATGCTGTTTTACATATCTTTAGCCATTATTCTTCTCAATATGTCCTAATGCTTTGCATGCTATTGAGATCAGGTTGATTGAGTAATAGTTACTTGGATCTCTTCCCCTTATACTCTTCCTCTTCTAAAATATAACTATTTTATTTGCCATTTTGTAATCAAACAATGTTATACTGTGCTGACTAGGGGTTTTTTAAACACTTTTTTTCCGTGTTTGTGATTCAAGTTTCTGCTTTGTTAAAATCCAAATCTCTCAAAAGCGTTATCTTCTTTAAATTTTGCTTCCCTCTCAGCTGAGATAAAATCCAGTGCCATACACTCTCTTACATTCACCAACCTACTTTGTCACCACAGGACTGCTATATTTGTTGAAAACTGGTGTAAAATACATATCTTGTCTTAGGACCATTTCTAGGCTGTTTTTATCTTGTATCCCACCCTCAGTGTGGCCACATTCCTCCATTTTGTACCCCTTTCATTTATGAGGGCAAGCGAACCTTTGTCACCTGTTCCAATTTCCTTCTCAAGACCAACATCAGCTTCACATTTGACAGGTGCCACTTTGCCCTTGTATGTCTTGGTCTAAACATATGGCTTCATTTGGTGGTCAGTTCAGTTCTTCCTTCTGGGACCTTGGTTACTCAGCTGTATGTCTTTGGGTGATTTTTCTTCTTCCTACAAGCCCTTTCCAGTCTCTGGAACCTGAGTCCAGCATTCCAGCTTTACAGGGACTTCATCACCAGCATCAGGGAGCCAGGTTTTTTAGTATCACTGGCAGGAACAAACAGAAAAGTCAAAGAAGGAAAATATGCTTAAACTTTGAAAGTAAGGAAGCTGAAGTATTTGCTCCTAATAGATGATCATAATGAGAGTCCCTTTGTCTGGAAAACTGTCTGGTTGCAGAATGTTGTTCTCTGAATATAGATAATAGAAATTTTATTACTTCTTATAAAATGAGATCATGTTCTGTTAAATCATCTTTTACACTAATGACCTTTTCAAAAATGTATAATATTGCTAGTAGAAAATGTTCCCTTTTCTAGGGGATAAACCTTTATTATTAGTAGGCTTCTTCAGTGCAGCATATCTATCTACAAACAAAATATTATTGCCAGTAATCTTTGTGGTTATTAGACAAGCAGATTATCATTGACTTCAGAGGAAAGGCTGTAGTACTGTCGACAGATTTGTCAAAAACAGCATGCAGAAAGATCTTTTCATATATTTCATTTCAAAATTACTTCTAGATTATTAAATAATTTTCTGATTGTTGTTTATAGTTGTCTATTCTGACAGCAGTAACATATTTCTTTTAAAGACTTTCTGAGAATAGTAAGTTTGTAGTATTTTACACATTTCTCATTAACTTTGGGCTATTTCTCTTTCAATTTATTCCAATTACTGGTCATCTAAGTTGTCAGATGAGTTCACCCAGAAAAGTTAGTTCGGAAAAGGTGATATAACCACCAGCTGGTCAGATGGGTGCTGGTCAGCAGGAAACTTCCCTTTGCAGCTTACTTGTCAGGCTAAATTTAGAGTGGATTCAGCGGTGTGTTCATCTCCCTTAACCATTAATGAGCATAGATAGTTCAGTTCAATTTTAGCATGATTGCAAATATCTCCTTAGGATTAGCCAAAAGGCAAGTTAATGCGATAAAAGCAGTTACTGCAATTCAAGATTAAGGATACAAATGGAAAATTGTACAGGATCTAATTTACAGTGCTTTCCTCTACATACTGCTGTCAATCCCTTCATGTCAGTAAGTTTTATTTAATCTAACCTGGAAAATATGAAGGAAACACCACTGTGAACTCTTACGTGAATGAAACTAGAAGTATGAACATCAGTGATGATTTGATGTTTCAACCTGGGAGGTTTTCAAAAGACTTTTTCCCCACTTGAAAAAGAGATAGGTAACTGGATGAGAGATAAGATGGCAGAAACAGCAGTCAGTATGAAATTAAGCCCTAAAGCATGTTTTTGCTATGTGAATGGCAGACGTTGTCCATCAATCGAGCATCTAGCATCTAGAAGATGTGCTGAGGAGGAGCCTATAGGACATTAATACACCAATGTCTCACAAAAGTAATGCTTTTAATAACCGTACATGCAATGTGAGATAGATTCTTTCTACAGCTGAGAAATGGCCCCGGAGAATTACTTGCTAAGGAGAATGTGATAAAAGATTAAGAAAAATGTTCTATGGAAATCATTATAAACGCTTCACTTATTAAAGGAATAGATAATATTCACTGGTTTATAACAGATTTGTGGCCAGCCCAGAAGCATTTGAATACAATGAGGATGGCTTCAGTGGGAAAAACAGATTACAGACCAGGGTTTCCTTTGTATAATATGCATCCTCACAAACAAATCTTTACACAAATCTGTAGTATGAGCACCAGAACATAGAACTGAAAATAGAAGGCCTGTCTGAAAGCAAAAAGCAGTAATGAATTTTTCAGAGAACGTATTTGAGCTGTGATGTCGGATCACCACAGTGGTGCATTCATGTCCAAGGTGGGATCACAGCAGGCACTTCATTTCACTCTTTACTGCAGAATCCACCTGAATGACTGACTCTGGTGACCCTGGCTCAAGTGCAAGTGTCTGCACTGCTAGATCACACTGATGTTCGCTCTGTGTAGTGGAGGTGGGCAAGAGACCACAACTTTTCAGAAGAGCATGTGTGTGCATGGACGTGTGGGTGCATCTATGGGTGCAGAGAATCATTATCCTAGCACTACAGGATGCTAGCACAAACAAAGAATCATTTGGGAAACTGTTGTTGGAGAACATGACAATTTATTCCAGATACATGAGTGGTAATAGTTTGCCAGTAAAATATAGGTACCACGAGCTTTTTGCTTCTATTATTTTCTGTGTTGCTGCTTCTGTTCCAAATTCTAACAGTCTTGGAGAGAACTTGTTCCAAATCTCATCATTAGGGTTAATCCCATTTCAGCGAATAGCTATAGGGCATGTGATGTAGCTGTGAGCAATGTGTCCTCTGTTTGATATTGGGGAGAAAGTGGTGAAAGTGCCATGCAGAACAAAAGGCCAATATATCTGTATTTTTGCATTCAGGGAAGATTAATTCAAATAGTTCAGTGAGCATTAGATTAAAGATGACTTTTTGAGCTATATTTTCTACACAGATTTAGAATACTGATGGATAATTTGTCTCATAAGCATCATTTATAGTGCCTTCAGAACTAGCTGTATCTCAGTGCCTTTCAGAATTAATATCATCACAAAATCACCGGGTTTGAAGGATTCTCTAAAATCATGAGTCTGAGGAAAGATGTAGAACACCAGATATAAACTTCAGTTCTGTCACTAAGCTAAAGTTTATCCATCATGACATGAAAATTCAAACAGCAGTGAGTCACTCTCTGGAAAGTTGGTTGCACAGACCAGTTCTCATGTTAAAAACCATTTTTTTCCCAAATTAAAATTGTTCTGGTTTTGATATGGCCTATTCTACATCTTATTATTATTTTCAGTTTGGCTGTTGTGTCTTTTATTATCACTATGAGAATGTCAATTATAAAGACTGGGAGGAGTAACTAATGCCTTACAAGAACGTGTTTAAAGGGTAGCATTTTCTTTCCCAACTGTATGTTTCATTAAACGCTGTCCTCAGTGATCCACTGTAAGTAGCACTCACAGGCACTGTTTTCCTCTGAGTAAGTATTTTTTAATCCTATTTTCAGAGCTTTCCTGCTAGGGATCCTGTTTCCTGTATTTTGTGAGACTTGTACCCACTCCCAGTTGGCTGCTCAGGTTCCGCAGCTGAATTTTTACCTGACCATTGACTCCATTCCTAAGCAACACGATTTAGTCCAGCTGTAGCTGCTTCAAAGTGTGAACAGGTGTTATCAGTCCACTTACAAACTCTCATTTGTAGTGCAAAAGCTATCAGACAAAGTTAAGAAAAAGATTTCCTATCTCTGCTCTTGTAATTTAAATTTTTTGTTTTTCATTCCAGTTGGTATATCCGTTTTCCAATTGAAGCTGTATCTCCAAAGATCTCAGAATCTTAAATCTTCTTTTGAAATGGATCAAGTGTGCATTTTTGGCATTCAGTTTTGTCTATTTCTTATTTGCATTTAGCATCAGAAAAATTTCTGAGAAAATCTTTCGTACTGATTCTGTCATCTGTTCTCATCAGTTATCTGCAGTGACTATGTTGGCATGGACCACTTTCTTCATTTTACAGTCACTTATTGTTATTACTTGCTTCTCATTTCTGAAGCTTGTCTATACTGTCTGCTTTTTGGCCACTTAACCACAGAATCAACTGCAAATGATGTTCTGTATTACAAAAATTGGAGTACTTAGAGAAAAACCAGGACTGAAAAACTCAGGACTTGTTTCCTGAATTCTTCTGTGAGTGAGAGACTCACTATGAAATTGTACATTGGCAATTTTACTTCCTGTATTCCAGCTCAAGGAGTTCACAGGAGAGCATGCATACAGTAAAACTATCCATATTTGATGCCTGTTAATCTCTTCTCAGCCTCATTTAATGTCATTTGCAGGTTGAACTGTTAAAGTCCCAGCTGATGCTGTTGGAAAGGGACATCTCTGTACAGGCATACAGCAAATCCCATTGCAACAAGTGGCACTCAGGTTCCAGGTGGTAAATCATCTCACTTCATACACCAGGGAAGAGAATTTACCTTTTGAATTTCAGATTACCAAGACAGGTAACTGTACATTAAATACAAGAGTGTCATTCTGAATATATTTCATCTGGAAAAAAACGTGTTTTTTTCTTACAAGTTCACAAGGTGTTTGTTTCTGAGTGGGATAGCTGTGAAATAAGATTGTAAGGAGTGACCGCCAAGAGAGAGAACAGAGGACAAAATTGACCTTGTCTTGTAGAAGAAACACGAAAGATGATACTACAGGTATTTTCATTATGATGATCACATCTAAGCCCATGTTTTTTCTGCTTTGTCTACTTCCCTATTCAGCTCTGTTTTTGAGAGGAACAGGCAGGACTTCATTCTTTCATATAATCATATGAATAATCATATAAAGCATGGTTAACTTTGTGGGACAGTGAAACACGGAAAGAGTTTTAAACTTCCTTTCACAAATTTCTTGATAGTGAACAAGCTCAGATTGCAGAAAAAAATGTGTTAAATCTTCAAATATAGGGGCAGTCTGTGTGGATTTGGAGTATCCTCCAAACACTTGGAGCCTCAAGAGAACAGGCTTGTGAATAGTAAGTCTGTACTTTGGCCATGATCAAATGCGTTGGTGAAGCCTCTTTGCTGTACATAGATATGGCTGTATATGTAAAAATACAGCTTGCCTGTAAACACAACATATGTGGGAAGTTGTTAACTGTCAATATACACTCAGTGAAACACTGGAGCTTGGTACATAATTACACAGAGTAATGAGTTGCGTTTAAAAAAAACATCTATAGCAGTGATTACTACTTGTAATGGAAACCCAGTTGGGAGATGAAGGTTTCCACAGAATATAGCAGTTTATTGGTAAAGTAGAATACCCTAATTTGAATTAAAATTATTAGTGATCCACAGTCTGCTTTGACTTCCAAAGGGACTTGAAGCTGTTTTAAGCTTTTGCTTTCCACCGGTTTATAAGAGCTGTTCGCAAGTTTCTTAATGATGATTTATCAATATGGGAATTAACTCGTCCTCCACAACTTGTACAAAATAACATCCGTTTGTTCCCTAATGAACAGGCTAGAATGTTTCTTCTGGTAAAGGTGTTTCTAATGCAACATATGCAAAAAAACCCAGGGAAAGAGCAATTCACCTGGTTTCATTCTACTGTGAAGTTTGTTGTCTGGGCAAAAAGAAGGCTTTTATGTTTCTTAAGGTTTGTGTATTGTGTTTTTAATTGGTTGAAGCATACTTCAAGCCTTAATTAGACATCCTTTCACATAGACTGTTGAAATAGGGGCAACCTAGTTATTTACCTGATTCACAGTGAAGAACTACCAACATTTCATACATTCTGTTTTTCTATTACTGTCTAATTCATCCAGGTTCACACCATATTTTTAACTTGTCCCCTCTTCTTAGGTGCCTAATCAACCTAAGGCATATGCTTTTTAAAAAAACTATTCACATACCCTATCCTTTCACATTTTAAAGTGGACCTATTATTTTATGCACTAAATTGGAAGAGTAATTTTTAGCACATCGCATGAAGATTTAATTGTGCATCTCTCATTAAAGTTAACAGAGATTGTGTTGTTAAATCACACCGTGTAGAACATTCCATATTCCCTTAAGTGTCCTTATGTTGCTGGACTGAAAAAAGGCTGCACTGCCAGAGACCTGTGCACATCTGTTTCACTGAGGATCTGTCTAGCAGGCTTAATTTCATTTTCAGGTTTGAGACCAACATCCTTGAATAACTGGTCTCATATGTGTAATCAAACTAAACCATATCTTTCAAGTTCAGGAGAAGAATCCGTAAATGAAATGGCCAGATTTAGTTAAAATTAGCAATATATTGCCTTTCTGTGGGATTTGGCCCTAGAGAAAACATACCTGTAACAATTTACAGTCCTTTCATTTGTGCTAATAGTTACTTCTGTAAAACCTAGCAAATGAATTTTAAATGATTGGAGCAGGTGAACTGTTTAGGTCTAACACAGTCCAAGGCTGACTTCATTCTTTCTTACCCATTTCAATAGGCTTTTTGGGTTTATTTACTTTACAGATTGTAGTCCAAATTTGGCTCTTAAAATACTATTTTGTTCAACTAAGGCCTAAGATTAAAAGTTACATTTGCTTTATGTCATCTCTGCAGGGAAAGATATTTTATGCTTTCCTAATGCTGATTTCAAATTAATCTGAATTAATGATAATCTCTTTCACTGTAGAAATAAAACTTTAAAAGGAACCTCCTTCGATCTGTATGAGGAAGTATTACTTTTCATTTCAGCTACACTAAATACTGACTTTCACTTATCAATTCAGAGGAACCACTTGAAAGTTCTATCTATAGATAGGTGGATAGACAGATCAATAGATCAATCTTTTCAGCTGAGGCATTTTCACATGCTCGATGTTGAATATTTACTATAATGTCTTAATTTAAAAGTCTGTTATAGCCTTGGAACAAAATCACAGAATCACAGAATGGTAGGGGTTGGAAGGGACCTCTGGAGATCATCTAGTCCAACCCCCCTGCTAAAGCAGGTGCGCCTAGAGCAGGGTGCACAGGAACGCATCCAGGAGGGTTTTTAAAATCTCCAGAGGAGGAGACTCCACAACCTCCCTGGGCGGCCTGTTCCAGGTCTCTGTCACCCTCACAGTAAAGAAGTTTGTCCTCATGTTCTGGTGGAACTGCCTGTGTTCCAGTCTGTGCCTGTTGTCTCCTGTCCTGTCGCTGGGCACCACTGAGAAGAGTCTGGCCTCATCCTCTTGACATCTGCCCTTTAGATATTTGTAAGCATTGATGAGATCCCCTCTCAGTCTTTTCTCCAGGCTAAACAGACCCAGGTCTCTCAGCCTTTCCTCATAAGACAGATGCTCTACTCCCCTTATCATCTTTGTTGCCCTCCGCTACACTCTCTCCAGTAGTTCCCTGTCTCTCTGGAGCTGAGGAGCTCAGAACCAGACACAGTACTCCAGGTGTGGCCTCACCAGGGCAGAGTACAGGGGGAGGATCACTTCCCTCAGCCTGTTGGCCACACTATTCTTAATGCACCTCAGGATGCCATTGGCCTTGCTGACCACAAGGGCACACTGCTGGCTCATGGTGAGCCTGTTGTCCACCAGCACTCCCAGGTCCTTCTCTGCAGAGCTGCTTTCCAGCAGGTCAGCCCCCAACCTGTACTGATGCATGTGGTTATTCCTCCCCAGGTCCACGACCCTACACTTGCCCTTATTGACCTTCATCAATTCCTCTCTGCCCAACTCCCCAGCCTGTCCAGGTCACACTGAATGGCAGCACAGCCTTCTGGTGAGTCAGCCAATCCTCCCAGCTTTGCATCATCAGCAAACTTGCTGAGGGTACACTCTGTCCCTTCATTGAGGTCCTTGATGAGTATGTTGAACAGGACTGGACCCAATACCAGCCCCTGGGGAACACTGATAGTCACAGGCCTCCAGCTAGACTCTGCATCACTGATCTCAACCAACTGAGCTCTGCCATTCAGCCAGTTCTCAATCCATTTTACTATCCACTCATTTAATCCACACTTTCTAACATTACCTCTGAGGATGTTGTGGGAGACAGTGTCAAGACAGTGTCTTGCTGAAGTCGAGGTAGACAACATCCACTGCTCTCCCCTCATCCACCCAGCCAGTCATGCCATCATAGAAGGCTATCAGATTGGTCAAGCATGATCTCCCCTTGGTGAATCCATGTTGACTACTCCTGATAGCCTTCTCTTCCTCCACATGCTTAGAGATGACTTCCAGAATGAGCTGTTCCATCACCTTTCCCAGGATGGAGGTGAGACTGACTGGCCTGCAGTTTCCCGGGTCCTCCTTCTTGCTCTTTTTGAAGACCAAGGTGACATTGGCCTTCCTCCAGTCCTCAGGTACCTCTCCCTTTCTCCATGACTTTTCAAAGATGATGGAGAGTGGCTTGGCAATAACATCTGCCAGCTCCCTCAGCACTCATGGGTGCACCCCATTGGGACCCATGGATTTGTGGGAGTTCAGTTTGCCTATGTGATTTCTAACTCAGTCCTCCTAGACCAAGGGAAAGTCTTCCTCTCTCCAGACTTTCTCACTTACTTCCAGGGTCTGGGAATCCTGAGGGTCAGCCTTAGCAGTGAAGATTGAAGCTAAGATGGCATTCAGGAACTCCACCTTCACTGTATCCTTCATCACCGGGGCACCCACCTCATTCAACAGCAGGCCCACACTTTCCCTAGTCTTCCTTCTGCTAATGATGTACACAAAGAAGCCCTTCCTGTTGTCCCTGACATCCTTTGCCAGATTCAATTCCAAGTAGGCCTTAGCCTTCCTCATTGTATCCTTGCATGCTCTGACAACATTCCTATGTTTCTTCCAAGTGGTTAGTAATTTTTTCCACATCCTGTAAATTTCCTTCTACCCTTTGAGGTTTTTTACAAGCTCCTTCCTCACCCATGCAGGTCTCCTGCTTCCTGTGCTTGACTTCTTATGCACAGGGATGCATCAGTCTTGAGCTTGAAGGAGGTGGGTCTTGAATACTAACCATCTCTCTTGGGCCCCTCCACCTTCCACAGCCCTAACCCGTGGAATTCCTCCAAGTAGGTCTTTGAAGAGGCTGAAGTTAGATCTCCTGAGGTCCAGGGCTGCAATCCTACTTGTAACCCTGCTTCTTCCACACAGGATCCTGAACTCCACCATCTCATGGTCACTGCAGCCAAGGCTACTCCCAGCCTTCACATCTCTAACCAGTCCTTCTTTATTTGTTAGTGTCACATCCAGAAGTACTACTCTCCTTGTTGGCTCCTCTACCATCTGTGTTAAAAAGTCGTCATCATCAGTGCTCTGCAGGAACCTCCTGGACTATGCATACCTTGTTGTGTTGTCTTTCCAGCAAAGATCACGGTGGCTGAAGTTCCACACGAGAATCAGGGCCCGTGACCACAAAACAGCTTTCAGCTGCCTCTAGAAGTACTCATCAACTTCCTCTTCCTGATCAGGTGCTCTGTAGTGAACACCCACAAGAGTTTCATCCATATTAGCCTGCCCTCTAATTCTTTCCCATAGTCTTTTGACTTATTCTTCATCCACCCCTAGGCAGAGCTCGATACATTCCAGTTGCTCTCTCACATAAAGAGCAACTCCACCACCATGCCTTGCTGGCCTGTCCTTCCTGAAAAGTATGTAGCCATCCATGACAGCATACCAGTCACGTGAGCTATTCTGCCATGTCTCTGTAATTGCAGTGAGATCAAGCACCTGTGACCACACAAAGATCCGTAGTTCTTCCTGTTCATTCCTCATGCTGCATGTGTTGGTGTACAGACACTTCCGGGAGGTAATCAAGCATGCAAGTATTCCTGGGTGGATGTCAAAGGATCCACTGTAGTCATACACATCCTTGAGGTGTTTGGCCTTCTGATTTTCATCTTGGGAGGTAGTTAAGGAACATTTGTCACTGCCCTGGTTGGTCTGGCTTATTCCCCAGTTAGATGCTGTGGCATGAGCATTGTTATTTTGGACCCCACCCCACAAAGTCCTTCATTTAAAGCCTGCCTCACCAAGTTCACCAGCCTGCTGCCAAAGATTCCCTTACCTCTTCTAGAAAGGTGGACCCTATACGTTCCTAACAGGCTGAAGTCATCAAAAGGCAGTCCTGTTGTCCTAGAAGCCAAAACCCCCATGAAGGCACCAGCCACATAGCCAGAAGTTGATGTGCATTACACATCTATTCATTGCTTCTCCCTTACTTCTAACTGGTAAAATGGAGGAAAAGGTTACTTGGGCGCTGATGTTTTTCACTTGCACCCCCAAGGTTTTATAGTCTTCCTGGATCCTGTCCAGGTTCCAGTTTACAGTGTCATTCGTGCCCGCATGAAACAGTAACAGTGAATAGCAGTCCATGCTCTTGACAAGCTGTGGCACTTTCTCAGCA
Source organism: Steatornis caripensis (assembly GCA_013398225.1). Classification (NCBI taxonomy): domain Eukaryota; kingdom Metazoa; phylum Chordata; class Aves; order Caprimulgiformes; family Steatornithidae; genus Steatornis; species Steatornis caripensis. The sequence continues at coordinate 155,124 of VZSC01006585.1, read as the reverse complement.
ACGTCTCTGATCTTAGCTCCTGGAAGGCAGCATACCTCACAGCTCCCCGTCAGGTCCACAGATGGATGCTTCAGTGCCTCTTAACAGTCACCCGCTACAAGCACTCATCATTACTTTTTCTGGTATCCACTGTGTGATGGTACAGACACTCCTTGCAGGTCTTGTTCATGGGTGTCTGTAGTTGTTAAGGCTTCATATCCGGTTTTGGTACTGATTCGGAAGCGTAGAGGTTGAATTGGAGTCCTGCTTTTGTGGGTCACAAGGGTCCAAGGTCCCTCATTCTCAATGGTGTCCTCTACAGGAACATGGTTATACAACCACCTATCTATCTCTGTCTCAGCTCCACTAATACTATGCAGCCTTTTAACTGTTTCTTGCTACTGAGTCACCTGGCATAATAGATCATCAACCTGTGCACATCATGTGCAGGTACTTACCTTTTTGCCAGGAGAAAGGTCTGGGCGCTCCCTGCAACATACCACTTGTACTGAGGTCTCCTTCATTATCAGTTCAGGCTGGATGGATGCATCAGCCATCTCAAGGGCTTTCTCTGTAGGAACACTGATTCCTACAGAGGTCCCAGGAATAAGAATTTGTCCTGGTTTGGGCTAGGACAGAACCAATTTTATTTTAGTAACTTTACTTTTTATTTCAGTGTCTTCTGAGAACCTCCACTCTCTGAAATAAACTGCATGTTTTTCCAGACAGTAGCTGCTTCTAGCAGTGATAAGGCTCGGTGTTTATGGTTAGTGCTGGAACATCAGTAGGAGTGGTATGCAGAAAGGCTCTTGCTTGTACTTAATATACGGAGACCAAGGTCGATGCTTGTTTCTGCTGACTTTCTTCTGTGCAGGAAATGAAAGAGCAGAAAATCAGAAAATCTGCAACCCTCTGGTGGCAAGGAGCAGGTCAGACAGGTGATCCAGAACTGACCAAATGGAGTATTCCATCTGATATGCTCAGTATAAAGCTGAGGGATCACAAGGGTCACTCTCTCTTCTTCTATGGCCAGCGTCCAAGAAGGACTGTGTCTGATTCTTCTGCCTTCTATCCCAATCCGTGCATTCCTGAATCCAGCTCCTGCCTGCTGCTGAGTACAGTCTGCAACTTTTTTCTGGGCCTGCCCCACAGTGTCTGGGTAACGNGCCTTTTAACTGTTTCTTGCTACTGAGTCACCTGGCATAATAGATCATCAACCTGTGCACATCATGTGCAGGTACTTACCTTTTTGCCAGGAGAAAGGTCTGGGCGCTCCCTGCAACATACCACTTGTACTGAGGTCTCCTTCATTATCAGTTCAGGCTGGATGGATGCATCAGCCATCTCAAGGGCTTTCTCTGTAGGAACACTGATTCCTACAGAGGTCCCAGGAATAAGAATTTGTCCTGGTTTGGGCTAGGACAGAACCAATTTTATTTTAGTAACTTTACTTTTTATTTCAGTGTCTTCTGAGAACCTCCACTCTCTGAAATAAACTGCATGTTTTTCCAGACAGTAGCTGCTTCTAGCAGTGATAAGGCTCGGTGTTTATGGTTAGTGCTGGAACATCAGTAGGAGTGGTATGCAGAAAGGCTCTTGCTTGTACTTAATATACGGAGACCAAGGTCGATGCTTGTTTCTGCTGACTTTCTTCTGTGCAGGAAATGAAAGAGCAGAAAATCAGAAAATCTGCAACCCTCTGGTGGCAAGGAGCAGGTCAGACAGGTGATCCAGAACTGACCAAATGGAGTATTCCATCTGATATGCTCAGTATAAAGCTGAGGGATCACAAGGGTCACTCTCTCTTCTTCTATGGCCAGCGTCCAAGAAGGACTGTGTCTGATTCTTCTGCCTTCTATCCCAATCCGTGCATTCCTGAATCCAGCTCCTGCCTGCTGCTGAGTACAGTCTGCAACTTTTTTCTGGGCCTGCCCCACAGTGTCTGGGTAACGTAATTGTCATCGGAGAGGAGCTCTATATTGGTTTTGTATATATTTGTATATATCTCATTATTATAATACCGTATTATTATAGTTAGATTAAAGCTGTATCAACTTTTCCAACCTGTAAGCCTCTTTCCCTTTTCTCTTTCTCTCTCCACCCCACTATGGGGAGGGAGGAGGTTAACAAAGAACATCTGTCGTCTTTTTAACAGCCAGCCCAGCTTTAAACCGTGACGGAAGTAAACACATAATAGTGAAAAAATAGTCTTGATTGTGACTGTACACTTCTTGCACAAAACTATGCTGTTGGTGATGTTGTGGCATAGGCCCTGCTTCCCCCTACTAACAAGCCGCATTGCAATGTCAGATCATCCATCACCATATGAGAACAAAGAGCTGGGATAATTGGGCACTCTACGACCCTGCCTGTTGGTACAGTGAGCCAAGATATGAAGTAATACGGTACCTCTCTGTCCCGGGATGAGCACAGCGAGTTGGGACAATCAGGCACTCCCTGATTGCACCTGGAACTCCTGCTGCAATCACAGTGAGTTGAAGTGATGAGGCGCTCCCTGACCATCTCCAGAACTCCTGTTACCCAGGAAACGTACC
>VZSC01006585.1:127699-150740 GCA_013398225.1 Steatornis caripensis | reverse complement strand
GAGGTTGTGGAGTCTCCTTCTCTGGAGATATTCAAAACCCGCCTGGATGCATTCCTGTGCAACCTGCTCTAGGCTAACCTGCTTTAGCAGGGGGGTTGGACTAGATGATCTCTAGAGGTCCCTTCCAATCCCTGCCATTGTATGATTCTATGATTCTATGAAATGCCATCTCCTGTGGATTTGTTTTCTTCCATTTCCTTTCCCACTAACATCGTGTTTGCTATACCTCAAATTCCCATCTGCTGAGGCTCCTATTGCAATCTCTCTTTCTCCCTGCCTTTGTACTCTTTCTTCTCCCTCCCACAGCCCAGTTTTCTCATTAGTACCTTGCGGCCCCATTGTACATGCTTTACACACCTTCTTGCTGACATGTGGGCAAAAAGCAGCATAGTAGGATTAACATAGACACGCTGACAGGCTTCTGTCAAACGCAGTGAAAAAGGGCTGAGCTTCCTCTGCTCTGCTCTGGTGGCAGGAGCCTCTCACTTTTAGCAAGCTGTTGACTTTTTAGGAGAGCTAGCAGAAGCCTACTGTCTGCGAGACAGCCCTTTGCCCTCCATCATATTTTCTTGAAAGCCTCCAGCCATTCAAAACATAAATTTCAGTCACACAGGTCTCTGTCTCTCTGGAAAACATCGTTAAAAAATACTACAATTTTACAGCATTTTGAAATAAACTGATAAAGAATACATTTTAGGCTGAAATGACAAGAAAGTTTTAAATTTTTAGGGTACAATTTGAAGGCAGTCATCCGACACGAGTCATGCAGAACAATGAATATGTTTTTAAGGTGTAGCTTGATAAGATTTTTAAAAAGAAAGCTTTGCACAATGTGGCAGAAGACAGGATGTGATATCCCAGGATATTCTTTCTAATTTCATATTCTTCTGACATTTGGTCTGTGATTCAACATCTCCTTGAACAGTGTCATCCAGCATAATTCAAATACATACTGAAGTAAAGGATTATTCTCTCATAATCTTAAGTCTTAAAATAGTAATTTCCAAGAGCAGATGATTTCAGAACTGACGAACCCACAGATCCAGACCTTCAGCTGTGAACAGAGTAGAAACCCTGCACTTCTTACTAGGAAGCCAAAGAGCCAGTAGAGACTTTTTCAAAGAAAACTTCGAAGAGTTGTGTGAAATTTTTATGTCCTCTGGATCCAGACTATCTTTCGACTTTGTTGTACCTTTTAACTGGCATACGTACCAACTTCTATTAACTGCCAACTGCCATTAAAGCCTCATCTGACATGAGATATGTACCTTTAGTCTTCTTTGATTGCATTGAGCTCACACACCTGTCCTGAGTTCAGAGAACAGCTGAAACAGGAAATAGCCAGGAGGAATCAAAAAGATTGAAGAAAAAGTCATAAGAATAGAGTGTGCTTGGATATCTTAATAACAGGCAACTGAAATGAATTTCAGTATTATCTAAGATTCCCTTGGTCAAAACTCTCTGTGCCAGAATTAATGGATTTCTCTAGTTTTTCGTGTTCCCTTATCTTGCATCCAGGATGACTCTTAAGATCCGTATCAGCTGTAGGACCGCTGATACTGCTTTTCTTTTTTAATTTAAAAAACAATCTCCCATGCACTTTTGTGTATTTTTGTGCCCCTTGATAAAGAATTTAAAAACTTTGGAATGGAAATCACTCATGAAGCCTTCTGCAAGCCATTTAATCAACTTTTCTGCAGTTTATGATATATGCAAAATCAATTAAACCAGTCTCTGATTCATGACTCATTGTCCTCTGTTGTAAATCAAGCATTGCAAAGTTTATATCTTGTTTCTCATCTCATTGAGATTTAAGGTCCAGATAGTGGAACAGCAAATATTTTGCTTAGTTTTGTGCCTTTTCCAGTCTTCAAGCTAGGTAGAACAGCACGTGTACTGTGTGTTCAATTTTGAAATGGAAATATCAATTGAAACAACCACATTGCAGAAGCAACCTTAGCTTAACTCAGTAGGTGGCATTTTTCCTTCTGTACTGACATAAATGAATGCCCCATCATTGCGCTTTTAAAGATACTGGAACAAAACATGAACTAGAGGTAAAGTACTGGAGTTAGTCTTTGACTGAGATGAAGACCTGAGATTACAAGCTACTTACAGAGCTTAAAATGACCATATTGTAACTAAGAATGGAGGGCTAGTAGTTCATAAAGGCCTAGTGAAATTAATTCAGTTACTAACAGTAACATAGCCTGCACTGAAGATCATGAATTCATGGCCTCATCCAAGCACTGTGGCTGTACCCAACGAGTGGCACATGTCCATGTTGCTATGGTTTTGCTGTCAGTCAGACCCAAGCTGCTTAGATCAAAACTGAGATTAGCTTTTTTCCAGTCATAGAATAAATGTACAAACAGATTCTGTGGCATTTTTGTAAGATGTGGGTTTGTTGAAGAGTTTCTATGTGAGCATGTCTATATCTTGTCCTTGTAAACACAAACAATTTTTGGATTGTCTTGAGTGCTTTGCCCTGTGCCTTACAGTTTCATGTTGCTGTATATTTTTCCTCATGACTGACAATTATATTTCAGTACCTCATGAATTCATTCATCTGTATCTCATGTCTGTTAATTAAACTCTTGTCTGAGATATGAAATTAAATCCTGGGAATCTAAAACACAAAATGTAAGGTTCAAGTGAAGTATTCATTTTGCCTCTTACTTTGGTGAGATATTTGAGAAACTGTTAAGTTGCCTTGGTTAAACAGTTTTAAAAATCTCTCATGTGCCCTGATTTCCATATCCAAATATAAGTAATAATAAATAGGAACCATCAGGAGTGAGTAGGTAAGCACATAATATTCTTAGGTTTTCTTGGGCTTTCAGGAGAAGTAGGACAGCACTAGACGTATTTATTCTCTTCTAAGATTTTCTAACTTCTGAAAAGTGCCAACTGAGATCCTTGATGCCTGCTATCACTATGAATAATTTTCTGACAATGCAGGATAATGAATATATTAAAGACAAATCAACTAGCAGAAATATTTGCAAAGGAATTCTATTTGCTGAGAACCTTACGCTATTGAAATACCTGGGAGTACCACACCAAGGAATATATCTGAAAATGGGGTGTCAGAGGTATGTGATATATCTAGAGAGCAGACTTACAGTTTTCTCCCCCTGTTCCTCCTGTTAGATAAAAGAAAATCTTAGATTGTATAAATTAATGTTTAATTTATGCTTCCTGAGTCCTCCAAATGAAATCTCCTGATCTTGCCTCAAACATTTGCAAAGTTCAAACCAGAATTGCCATTCATTTGACAACGTATAGCTGGTCTGATGGAAATAAAGATCCAGGGGAGGCAAATAGGAGTGAAATTGGACAAGAATTTCATAGGGAAATTTGAAAGGTGAATTCCCAATAGTAGGCACCAGTAGGCACCAAAAATTGAGCATGTCGTTATATATTTAGAGGATCTATCAAGGTACAATACAAATTAAGAAAGACTGCATAGACATATTGGCATGTGATATTGGTCAAGTACTGACTTCCAAAATTTTAATAACATTCTTGTAAACCAGATTTTAAAGAATGACTTATTCACATACATATACCAATACCCATATGTAATATCAATCATACAAAAATACCTGTTGAAAGATCATTTTGCTTGCACAGTCAAGCACTGCAGACTCATTAAATGCCTAAATTATGGATCTCCAGGCAACCCAATTTGCCCCTTTGTGTGACTACTTCAGAACACAGTTAAATCCTAACAGTTTCTAGGGCTGAATTTCTGCTCTGTGTACCAACAGCAGATGAAATTCCTGTGAAGATTTTTCCAGCCATTAGCTTTGCTAATGAAACTCCTACAGAAGGAGAAGTTACGACAGTGCTGGAAATGCTGGCATTATTTTTGAAATCAGTGTCAGTGAAAGTATTGTGGCATTGGTAATTTGAGATTATAAAACATTCGAAAGTGTAAATAATCAAATGTCTTAATAACCAAACTGTTACCTAAGGAATCTCTACTTGTTCAGAAAGTTTAATGTTCAATTTCACAGCTTTGTAATAAGAATTTTATTGCTAGTGGGTTTTTGAATCATGGCATTTAACTTAACATAATTTTTAATCTTGCTGCCAATGTTTTGCTATGTAAATGCATGACTGGCAAAATACTTAGGGTAGTTTCTGATTTTGTTTTCAAGACTGACAAAATGAATTTTAGCTTGGACTCGATGATTCCCTGGAAAAACTAATAAGGAAAAATGTCACACAAAGAGTGAGATTGTAAAAAGTCAGTCATTTTCCTGTACTTTTTGGCAACTGAACAGAAGAGGTGTTGTGAAACCGTAAACTATAATGAATAGTTTTAAATTATTCAGAATTAGATGGCAACTCCACTGTACGGAAAGACATAGTGTCATGGAAAGCACTTTGGGAGGGTATAATATTTGGCTCCTTACACATTAAAGGCAGAGACATTGCGAATTTTGTCTCTTCCCTGTACACATTCATGTTGTGTGCTCAACCTCAGTCACTTCAGAAGAGAGTCATTTCAGCCTTAGTAGTAGCCACAGAGTTCATTCTGTCCTGCTGTGCCCATAGCACATAAACTAGACATGTACATAAAAGTCGTTGGTATCCTGGGATTGGTGGGACACAGAGGAGAAGAAAGGCTCTTTCTGAGTTAGGAAGATTTGCATTCAGATCCTGCTGTCCCGCAGAGGGTTTTTAGAAATTTTCCAGAGCCCTTGACTTACCTTCTGCAACACCTTCTGAAAACACTTATTTTATCTGTCAGTAGCTTCTTGTGGCACACAGCACACACATTTGGGCAGAAGCTAGCCTCTTAAAATGTCACTAGGTATTGTAATGACAGAAAATATCCACTGTCACCGAAAGCCCTGGACTTTTAGTTAGCTTACTGAGACAGCTCTGCTGATGCCCCACTGAGGGATTTAAGAATATTTTGGTCCATTTATGGCTATGAATATTTTGAAGCAGTGGGAAAAATGTTCTCCTTTTCTGCTATGCTGTGATGGCAGACAAGCCATCTCCAGGTGCGATGCATTCTCTCTGTCAATACCTACTCTTCAATGACAGTAAAATTTAAGATATTCTTCTTGGAGGTGTGGCTCTATGAGAAAAGGAATCCCAGTGCGGCTGCCTCTTCAACATCTGCAGATCTCTTGCTTCCCCATTTAAGTAATACACACAACTGCCCCTTCCTTCTGCAGAGTACTAGGAAGCCTCAGGGCTTGCACCATGCAGTGGAAGATCTGAGGAGCATAGAGTTTTGGGAAACAAGTTCAATGAAGTACTTACCCTGTTTACTCAATCTGAGAGTACCTTGTCTCTATCTCTTTCCCTTGGTTAAGGACTTCACACAACTAGACTTCAAGCACCTCTTCATACCATTTGAGGGATTTTGAACTTTCTGAGTCTAATGGCTATTTATACAAACTCCTCAGCCCTGGGGCAGTGTCTCAAATATTGATGTAGGTTCCTATCAATCCTGCTAAATTGTTGCTGGTAAGAGTTTAGATAAAACTGTGACTTTAACAGAGTTTGATGGCAAGGTTCACTCTATTACTTACTACATGGAGGAAACATACAGAGGGAGCATTGGGTTGGAATCAAGTTACGATGATTTACCCAAGGACTGGAGGTGCATAAAGGTAAGGGAGACGCTCCTGTTGAGACACGAGGTTCAGAAAGGACACCCTTGCTTTCTTAACTCCTTCTCTAGGTGCAGTGGGATCCAAACTTAGTCCCAAAATTGGCCAATGGTTTATGTCTAACAAATTATATGCGTTTACAGCTAAAAGATTATATGCGTACACCTAATTCTCTGTACCACATAGCTAAGATTTCAGTTTCATCACACTTATTCCCACTTCAGTTTCCTTCCATCTCGGTGTCCAGTGTTAGTTCACTCTGATGTTCGAACCCAAGGTTTCCCAAAACAGACTCTCAGGCATCACATTTGATAACAATAAATAATTTTATAGAGTGGTACAGCAGCATGGTCAGCTCGTGTCTCTGGAGACAGAGGGGCCTGACTTCCTCCCCACAGCTCAACAGCCGTAGGCAACTAGTTAACATAGGCAGATGGTCTGTGATCTGTCTTCAGAGAAATTATTTCTGACAAACAATTTAAGTTATTGTGTGTAGGCAAAGCAAATTTATCTATAAAATCCAGCTTTAGATCAAAGCTCAGGGAGGATTGCACTAGCACAGTGCTATCATCCTAGCCAACGGCACTTGACCAAATGTCACTGCCAGTCACTATAATTGCAATAGTGTTATCTGCGTCATCATTACCTCAATTACTATTAAATACTTACATACCTTTATCTTTGACTATTTGAGTAGAGTTTGGACTAATATTGTAATTGCTGGTCAACACCTAGATGCGTAGCTGGTGTGCTAGGGTTATGCCAGTACTTGGAGATTTAATAAAGCATTCATATATTGGTAAAATCCTGATGTATCAGTGACTTATCTCTCTTCCTGTTGGAGTTCAGTGGGTACTTTTATTTTCTACTCTCAAACATCATTGTATGGACTTCATTTTGGTTCTGTACATAAACTCACTTTAAATGATTGAGTGGTAGTAGGACAGCTGAGGAGTGGTCTGGACATTCTCTGGCTGAGAATCTTGCAGGTGTTTCTCCTCAGCGGTCTGAAGATTTTCCAACTCATAACCCTCCAGAACAGTCAGGTTTGGGTTATGACAGTGCCATCCTGAACAAAGAAATCCCTCGGCAATTATATCCTTACAGACTATTCACCTGCCCCTCACATGATGGTTCAGTCCAGTAGTGGTGTTTGAGTCTGGAGTCTTCTTGTTCCTCACTGGATTTCTTCACTGCCTTCAGACAGGACATTAGTGGTGCAGTTGCTGTTGACAGCTGTAGCCTTGAAGTCTCCATATCTTCTTATCTACACTAGCTCTGGAGGCTCTGTTTTGATGAAGTAGGTACACATTCAGTAGACCTAGGTGCAAATTTACAGCTTTTGGCCTAAGGCTTCAGCAAATTTAGCTACTCATGCTAAGTAAGTAAAGCTAAACAAACAGCACACTAACTCACACACAATATTATAACTCTAGGTGATTCATTCTGTTTAAAACTTACTTATTTAAGGTAAACAGTTAATGTCTCTTAACACTGAGAGGTGTCCCTGCTAAAGTGGAGAATTGCGTGGTGTGCAGTCCAGTTGTTGTCCAGAGAGAATTCAGATTGGGCTCGTCCAGTGATCTCTCCTTGGTAAAAGGTCTCATTGCTTCAAGGAGCAACCTTGAGAGGTGTTCCAGCTCCGGAGGAGGCCATCCCACTGTCCTGGGTTCGTCTAGGATAGAGTTAATTTTCACAAGAAAGCTGGGGTGGGGATAGCCAAGCAGGTATTGATACCACTGATGTCATGCCCAGTATATAAACTGGGGGGCATGGCCAAGCAAGGCACAGGAAGAGCAGCTGGGAAGGGTGCGGGGCAGCTCTGGTTCCCGTTCAGGGTAGTGAGCAATTGTGCTGCGCATCACTCGTTTGTGTTCTCTCTTGTCAGTATTATAGCTGTTGTAGTTATCGTTCTCTTCTCTCTCTGTCTCTGTTGTTGCATTAAACTGCCCTTACCTCAAACCACGAGGGCTGCCCTTTCTCTGCTGATTCTCCTCCCCGTCCTGGTGGGGGTGCTGGGGGGCGGTGGGCGAGCGGCGAGTTGTTCTTTGTTGCCAGCTGGGCTCAAACCACAACAGCCATGCAACCACACTCCCTAGCAGGGAGAGCTCAAAGGCGACTCTCCTAGGCCATCATAGTTATGGGATAAAGTGGTTAGCTCGTAGTCAAATTGCACACAATGGGAGAGGTGTGTACAAGACTTCTTGCACACACAACTTATCAGTGTTCACTGTGTCTCTCTGCTCCTTTATTTGTTTCCTAGAGTAGTTCTTGGCCCAGCTACAGCTCAGTCCTGTACTTCCTTTGAAGCCTGTACAAAACTGCTGCTGGTTTGGTTAAGGAGTGTTGAATGTGTCCACCACAGGCAATTTGTTGGAGGTACTACGGATTTGGTTTCTGTCATATATTATGTCCTCACGTCCTCTTAAAAACATTTGAGAAACCACTGCAAAAGTTTGAAGGTATTTCATCCCACTGCATCTGTTAGATCTTGTCTAGTCATGCTGGGCCAGTGGTGACCTGCACTTCTGTTATATGGTACAAATTTAATGCAATGCAGAAAGATACTCTCTGCTAGGGCAGGTGACAGACATCTTTCTGGCTTCGTATTACATGCAGGGTTTTATGGATGTATATTTTTGGTACTGTGCCTGCTACTTGTGTGTATATATTTCATACAGCAGAAGGAGGGAGGAAAAAAAACATGTCTCAAAAGTAGAAAACTCAGCCACTGACATTAAAAATATTAACAGGGTTAATGAAATATGCAGTGTATTAATCTGACTCTCTCTAACTTTATGAGCATTTCATTGAATGAAGAAAACCAAGATTACTTTCTTGCCTATCTTCTTAACACTAACATTTGAGCTGCCCCGTTCTTGAATTGTTAAATTTGCTAAATTTGTTAAAAACAAAACAGAAAACTTCTATCAGCACCAAATAACATATCTACTGAGATATGCTCTCAGTGTAATATAGTTTTCCATGAAGAATTCTTCAGAAAAATATCACTGTATACTAACAACTCTGGTTAGATTTTGCTTGTGCTAGTGAGACGGTTGTAGGTGTTCATTTTCTGCACTGCAACAAGCTGTAGAACCTAGTGTGACAGTAATAATTCCTTGTGCTCAACCATAAAAAATCCACTTTCTCTTATGTTGAGGTTCCCATCGTTTTAAGAAAATTTGGACGGAAGTGTGGGCACATGCACACTGAATCCAATGCAAATCTGACATGGTTATACCAAATAGCATGAACTTCACAGGTCACTACCACGTGCGGTCTGTACAAATCTGTGTAGTCTGCAGTCTGCGCAAAACTGATGGTCATTTTTGCAGGGCTGCCAAATATACAGAAAGCATTATAATTATTTTTTCAACTGTGACTGTACTTTGTAATATTTCCTCTTTAATTTCCTGTCAGGCCAATAGCATGCTGCTGTGTCTTTGTCTTGCTATCAGAGATCCCAGGCACCTAGATGTGTTTGGTTCCCACGTAAAGGAACACAAAAAATAATGCACAAAATCGTTCTCAATCATTAAGATAGGCTTTGAGGAAGACTGACAGTCAGCTTAGAAATACTGACAAAAGATTCTGAGATGGATGAATCAACCAGTTTCGGATTTTTTCTCTGTTTCTGGTAGCACTGACTTTGACCCATTTCTATTGTTTATGCCATGTCTTAAAACCTTCACTAAATTATTTCCTTAAAAGTAGGTTTTGAATATTGGGTAGAGATTAATCCTGTCCTGGAGTGCTTCTGGTGATTCACTTTGTAACATTTTTCCTTGTACCTCATCAAATTTATTCCATTTGTAGATAAATGATAACAGTAATAGAATTTGAAGAACATTCTTTGATCCCTAAATGACCTTGAAGACATCATGGTCATGCTAGTCAAAGGAAATTAATTCACCTTTCTTACTTTTACCATGCCAATTTTCATGAGGAACAATTATTAATGGACTGTAAGATTTGTATATACTGCAATATCAGAAACCAGAAAGTACCTGCTGTTTTGTTCCTTTGTACTGAAATAGCATTTCCACCTTCTATTCTACCCTCTAAAAGATATTTGATATAAATTATACCTAAAAATTTAGCAATAAACTTCCTGTTTTCTCAACCGAGATGCTTTGTATGTATTTTTGACATAGTTCAAAACCAGGCTATTTGTCACAAAAAGAACTGAAATCACTAGCCTGGGGATTTTTTAAACCAGGTTACTCCTCATTCCTAAAGAGTATAATTTTTTTTTCCCCAAAACTAGACACATTTTAATTACTATAACTGTCTTTTGTAAATATGACTAATTCTGAGTGATAATTCCTAAACAATACAGGTACTCAGTAGAGATTTCAGTAGTTGTTTCAGTGTCTCCTGGTCAACACCAGCTGCCTAGATAACACTGGGAAGCCTCTGCCTTTCAAGAGAGTGATGGACAAGAGGAAAGGCTGAGAGAAAGCCACCTGCCAAACTTTGTTTGCTATCACTATATTTTAGTCTAGGGCTGCAAACCTCATCTGTGACAGGTTGCCTGACATTTAACATTCACTAACAAAATCTCATTTGGCTTTTAAAGTGCCTTAAAGTGGACTTTCCTGTGGACAAATATTTGTGTGTCTTTTATACACACTCCAGGATGGAGATTGCCTCCTTTTATTGAATATAGCAATGTGATTTGCACTTTGCTGCTTACTTGAAGAACCAGAAGCACTGTCTGGTATTCAGGAAGGCAAAGGAAAGGCTGATCATGATCGTCTACATATATAATGTCTTGCTTATCCACAATGTCCTTGGTTTGTATCTCCAGTTATCCTTGGTTTACATTTGTTGTGACTGTGAAGACTCATTATCCATATACATTCCCCTTTCCAAATCTAACTGATCTTATGTACCATGGCAATGGATTACAGAGGCTAATTTTATGTCATCATATGAAAGTAACAGTGTAGTCTTACAATTCTTGTCTTTAATTTTTTACCAGATATCATTTCATTCTTTTGCCGTAAGAGCTGATGAACATACTTTCCTCATCTATTTCCCTTTTGCATTTGTTACTTTCAATAACTGTAATTTCCTCTTCAAGGCAAACAAATCTGGTCCTCTCAGTCTCCCAGAGGAGTAGTGCTTTTTGTATTTCTAATTATTTCTTGTCACCTAACTGTACACTATGTTTTATTTGCATTTGGTGAATAACTTGGTTGAAATATCACGTTCATCTCTGTGCAGTCCAACTCAAGGGGTGGCATAGCACTGTTTTTTGTATGCTTCTTGTGTCCTGCTAGGTCCTCGTTTGCTGTATTTGTTCCTCTTTTTTCGTTCCTAAGAGGACAAAGTTTAGTTTGAAAACCAAGCCAATTACCAATTGTCAGCAATGCAGACTGGTTATTCCAAGTTTTCTAACTCAGCATTTTTTAGTCTTTGTTTCTGAAGACTTTTTTTATCTGCCATCAAGTATCTTAGTCACCTGCCTGTGAAAAGACCATCTGGAGTTACTCAACTTTCTCTACCTAAGTGCTAGAATTACACAAAATGTCTGAAGTGAAGATAATACCTAGATGGAAATTAGTATCTCACCGCTGAGTCTGTCATTATTCACATCCTATCTTGTGAAGATTCAATCGCTGCTCATTTACTAGGTTTCTGCGCCAGGATTTGCATGTTCCCGTGGACCCAAACCCCACTGCAGCTCTTGCTGTGATGTCTCTGGAGCTCTTCTTAGCTCAATCTCAGACTTCCCAGTTCAGTCTCATGACTACTTCCACAACCGATTCTGGATTCTTAGATACTGAGGAAATGTTCCTTAAAAACTTGTAGAAAGTAGTAAGGAAAATGGAGTTTTATCTCCATTACGATTTGGAGAAGTTGAATCTAGAAGCTGTCTTGAAAGTTATCCATTAACCAGTACGAATTCTGTGTCTTAATGCAGGGACAAATTAGTCTCAAATTGGCAGGGTAACACAATAAACCTCTCTGTCCTTAAATTCTAATAGTGTCTTATTAACAGGCCTTGCAGGTAAATGAATCAAGCTTCTCCAGTTACAACATCCACTGGTGTATGTGTCCTGCAAGGTGAGTAGACAAATTGAAGTTTCTCTTCATCTTCTTTTCTACCAGCCCACCATTCCTAAATAGACTTACAGGCTTACATCTTTCCACTCCCACAAACCTGACCCAAAGGTCAAGACTATGCAACTCCCCCTTCCTTGTACAATACATTCACACAACTTCTAATGTGGGAAACAAGATTTTGGCTCGGTGTGGCTGCATAAATTGGCAGAGAGTTTGCTGTCATCTGGTAGTCTGCAGCTAGGAGAAAGGGTATAAGATTTCTGGGACTCATATTCCGTGTTACAAGAAATGCATCCACTGTTTGCCTTCCTACGTTACACACAAATCATTAGAAGTTAATCTTCCTAACTGAAGTCATTACTGTAACTCATTTTAACAGGCTTTCCATTTTGTGTGGTTTGAGTTTGGGACACTTTGTATTTAATAAATGAAGTGGTATTTGTTTCTGTGTCTATATCAAGCTTTGTGTATACTGGACATTTATTTAAAAAACACTGCATTCAATTTCTTCCTTTGTACTGTAAAGTAAAACAGCAAAAGTGTAAGGAAAACTTCATCACTCCACTGGATAACAGTCTATGCCTCGTGGATCAAGGCTGTAAAAGCACATACTGATATACTGATTTGGGTTGACATTTGCAATTATTAAAATTCTGGCTTTACTCTTGTTCATGGCTATGTCTCACAGTTGGTATAGTACCTGGACTTTCTTTTATAATCCATTACTTCTCTCCATCACATACAGTGTCTTAAATCACTATTTGTATTTCTGGCTGTTTTTCACCTTAATGAAGATAATATCATAGAATCATAGAATGGTAGGGGTTGGAAGCGACCTCTAGAGATCATCTAGTCCAACCCCCCTGCTAAAGCAGGTTAGCCTAGAGTAGGTTGCACAGGAATGCATCCAGGCGGGTTTTGAATATCTCCAGAGAAGGAGACTCCACAACCTCTCTGGGCAGCCTGTGACAGGGCTCTGGCACACTCACAGTAAAGAAGTTCCTCCTCATGTTCAGGTAGAACTTTCATTTCATATTCTTCCACCCTTTCCTCCTCCTTTCAACTATTCTTAAATGGAGCGTGTAATTTCACAATATATAATACTGTAATGCTGTAATATATACAATTCTCAACTTCATCCAGGCTGAAGTCAAGTTTGAGCTGGAGAGTTTGGAAATATCCCCAAGTGATATTTCTCTCATCATACTTCCCAAGTAAATTTTTATTTTATTGCTGTTGTTGTTGCTGCTGCTCAGCTTTATTTATAAATCTTTTAAAACAGGAATTTATAATGAACACACAGTTTCTTAAATTACAGCACTGAGGCACTAACAAGTAAGCACCACTATGATCAAGCTAATTAAAAGGCCATGTTAAGGATGGGAATCTGCATATGAAAAAGAACATCATTTTCCTGATGGTAGTTTTACTATCCTCTTATATTTGCATGCACCCTGCAGAGTCTTACCATCATTTGGAGCTACTTAAAGAAAAAGCAGGGATTTACACCTTAATCTCTTTAAACCAAAGCAATAGTTCTAGTTTTGGCCAACTGGTCCTGTGTTTTTCAAAGTTCATTCTTTGAAGAACTGAAACACTTTCATTTATCCAGAACAACAGATTCAGAGCACACTTGGGGACAATGAGATGAGTGAGTTGTGTACTGAATTTTTAATGATGTTTCCCTGGTAGAGGCTTCAGAAAGCACTTTTGTAGATTACAAACTAACTGGATAATGAGCAGTTTTCTTCATTTCAAACCTATGTGGAAAGATCAGTATGGGCTTCCATATTCAGAAGCTACTGCAGGACATTCTGGTCTTAGATTTTTTTCATTGCTGAAAAGGTAAAAAACAGGGGTGGGGGAAATACTAACAAAAGACAATGTAAATTGCACACAAATCTCCCTTCCATCCCAAATGAAAATCCTTAGTGTGACTTAAGTTTTGTCTTATAAAAAAAACTGGTTTGGTGGCAATTAATATGTTTTTTGAAGATGAAAAGACTTTATTTAGGATATGAAACTGTTCAAGCTTCTCTCATGTGTGTGATGTAGACACAAAATCAGACTGAAGGGCATTGAGGTTGTTTGGAGTTTAGCTGCTGAGGAGCATAGGACTCATAAGTTACAAGCTTTCCCAGACTTTCTTTTTGCCATATATACTTCAGTTTCAGCACTAAATAAACATTGAAAACTCTAGAAATCATTTCATTATCTGCTGAAAAACTGCTATGAATTTGTAAACTTATGGTATATAATGTCTGTCAACCATCACAAAGTTTTACTTAACTGTCCACACAATTTCCTAGAGTTAGTAAAGATTTGAGGCCTCAGAGAGTGCAGTGCACTGTGGAGAATTGGTTAGTCAGCTGTGGTTTACTTTATAATGTTTTTTTGACCATAGTCCGATTTTTCACTCGTTGTCTTTAAATGGAAATCTGAGCCTTAATTTTTCTGTGTTTACTTAGAAGTTGAATGGTGCATTGTACATTACACATGTGCAGATTTGCAAGAGTTTCCAGCCATTGTAATTTCACCGATCAATGAATGGCTTCCATGAGCAAGCCAGAACACTCTGTCACGTCCCCACATTTGTTTCATGTGTTAAGTTCCCTTTGGCTAGTTTCAGGTAGAATCAGGTTTTGGGAACGTTTTGGGAACGTTTTGTGAACAACAGTTAGCCAGCAAAATTTACAATAATTTTCCAGTCACTCCATTGGATTAAAATAGTTGTTTCTACACCAGGAAATTTTCTCAACTGGAAATAAACAAATCATCAGGAAAGTATTGTGCTGGATCCCTGATGTGGGGCACAAGAAAATTTCATCTGATCTTTTGCAGATAGTAATTTCATATCCATCTGCATTATCCTAATGTAACTTAAATCTACCATAGAGCAAGCACATAATTTTGTAAAGAAAATATATACCTGTTGCTTGATATCATGCAGAGCCCGTAGGTAGTTAGAATATGCCATGTAAATGACAATCTGTTTGACTGTTTCCATTTGGTGTTGTAGGGACATAAAAAAAATGTCAACAAATACTGAGTGGCATTAAACTAATTTCCAATCAGTAGATTAAAGTCTAGATTCTCATATTTATATAAGTATCCAATTCCAATTTATTTCAATGATATAAATGAGCTGCAGAGTTGTGTGTCACTACTAAGTAGCAATGGCCATCAATGAATTTCAAAGGAACATTATTATTATGTTAGTGCAAGTAGAATGGGCTGAATATTTCGTCCTTCATATGATATACCTGAGAAGAGATTGATGTGTACTACACTATTTACATGGCCTAGAAATAATTTATATAGATGTTACACGTACAAACAAAAAATTTAAAAACATATTTTAGAAGATTTGGAGCTGTTCTAAAAAAACCATGCAGATTTCAATGAAACAAATATTTTTGCAGAAAGTGTTTTGGCTAAAAATTGGACTGGCTATAGCTATAAATTATTCAAGTAACAACTGGATACAAGTCCAGCAATTTCTGTCATCAATACATCAGTGTTGCTGGCTTTAAAGGACAGGAGGAGAAAGGAAGTTCATATAAGTCCTGATAAATGTGCTACAACCAGAGCTTCAAAGCTGCTTCTGGAAATGTGTGCTGCTGTTTCCCTCTTCACTCAATGACATCTTTGAAACAAATCCTATGACTGGATATATAGGCATTGGAAAGACCAAAGTCTACCTGCTTTATTCACATATTCACATTGAGCAGTCACAGCCCAATGCACACAATTTTCAACTGTGCTCTATGAAAAATTACAGTTATAAAAAGAGCTATGCTTGCAAATAAAACCATATCAAATCCTCATGATGTAAATTCTTTAAAAATATTCCAGAATTCCTGACAGTGTGTGACAAGGCTTCTGTCAACCAGTTATCATGTTGTCTTGAATCTTCCTTTTGCAGAGAAAGACTAAGAAGATTATAGTAGGGCAATTCTAGTTTCTCACTGGTATCTTAGTTTCTCTGTTTCTTTGAATCAAGCTGTAAATGAGAGAATACTATAGAGGCTGAATAGGTCTTGTGCACCAACTCATTTTTTACCAACACAGAGTAGCCAAGTGCCCACACAGATTCACTTACATTTGTCAGCAGCTTTTCAACTTTTCATGGTCTTTCCCAATTAACCTTCCTTCACAATGAGTTAATGAGACATAGGGAGAGCAAGTGAAAGGATTTTAGTCAAACTATTTTCAATGTGCTTCCTTTGCAAACAGGCCAGTAGCTTTCTCCATCAAGGGCTGAGAGTTAGTTGAGCTGGAGGTGTCTGAAACATAACCCTCTTGTGATGAAGGAGATGTCAGTGTGGTAGGGTTAGTTAGTTAACAATGTTCCAGCTGTTTGTTGCTGGCCCTTACCATTCTTGCATGCCACAAAGTACTGTTGATCCTGGGTTTTGGCAGTGTTCAATGTGTCATTACATCCATCTCCTACTCTGCTGTTCCCACAGCTCATCACTATTACTTTCCATCTGTTAAATTATCTGGGGTGCAAGGTCTAAAACATCGCTGCAAAGTCCAGGCAAGGAGCTCAGTAAACATCTCCATCCCTTGAGCACATAGGAAAGCTCATCCATGCAGGAGTGAGAGCTTTCTCCTGGGCCAGCTAGAGTGGATCTTTCATCACAAACATTCTCCACCTTTTCTTGCTGTGTCTGCAGGCTTCTGGGTTTTCTTGCTTTAGCACACACATTGTTTTCATGCCTCATGTTCCACCATTCCTCCTCTTGCTACAGAACGACAGACAGGGAAGACAATTTCAGTGGGCTCTTTTCTGTATCTTATTCAAAAAAAAAGTATTGAATGATTTGTCAGTGCAAGATCAGCCATCTGGAAATCTGATGTTGAAGAAGAGACAGCTATTTCAAATGGGTCTGGTCATCACTCTTACGGTAAAAGCATCAGAGTGTGATGATTATTCCATAAAAATGCAGTGACGCTATCAAAAGCAGTAGAATTAATCCATACTTCCATCTTTGTAATATAGATAGAATAAAAAACTGGCTTAAATATTTCCTGAACCGTTTTTTAAGAGCATTGATCAGTCAGAATGTGGAGAACTTTATCAAGGAATCTCATCTTTTTTCTTCAGTGATTTGAATGTGACATTTTTACTAGGTGGTCTCTTACACAGATTTTCAGTTTTATTTTCACCCAAGATGCCCAAAGCAGTCTGTTTCTGCCATTGCTATCCTGAAGTTAACAAGAATAAAATATATTTGCTTTTCTTAAAACACTTGTTTTGGGGTGGAGAAAAGGATAGAGGCTGCACGTGAAGGCAGTGGTTGCTAAAGGGAATGTATTTTTAGGTATCAAGATACAGTGATGTATTTCTTTGGAACGTTATTGTGTAAGACACATTCAGCGTGAGAAAGCTAAGCCCAAATGCTGTTGACTCTGCATGCCTTTTAATGACATGTCTTCTTGTACCCAATTCTGCCTTTCCCAGTAAGGCAAAATCTGGTGGCTTCCAGCTGAGTGACTGACTCTGTTGCAAATTTCTTGGCAAGAAACAAAGGGCGCTAACATACGTTCCTCTGCATGTTCTCGTGGAACACTTACTGCTCAGACCTATGAAAGCTCATGGGAATGAACTATGCAAAATCCTTCACAGATTATTCATTATTCCCCATCTCACTTTTTACAGTATTCTTACTTACAAACAATCTTTAAATAGACATTTCTATAACATTATTCATGAAAAAATGTTGCCTGGCAGACATGTCTGAAGAGGGAAAACACTTGTCAGGGCTGTTCAGTTCTGGGTCTGTGTGGCTATGAGTCTGCCGAACTCTGTGTGATCCACAGTACCCTGTTCTGAAAAGAAGTCTCACAGGGCTCATGGAAAGGATAATCCTGTCATCAAATACAAGGAGTCTTTGACCTTTCTGAAATTGGTACTTCCCTTTTGCAGATTTTCCCACTTTCTCTAACTTCTATGCCTTTGAAAATCTTGTATTTCTTTCGTGCACACTGTATTGACACCTTTCTGATGAAAAAAAGAAATGTACTGTACATGAGAGAGAAGTCCTGCCTTCAGCAACAAGTTCACCTCAAAATGTAGACATTAAATAAAAAATTGTGATGCGCAGGAGCAATTCAGGGAGGTGAAAAAAATTCAAGAATAGTTTTCCAGAAGAAAACAATATGAATAGTTTGTTCTCATTTGAGCTAGAATTTATTTCAAAACTAAAACACATCTCAGTGTGTTGTGACAGATTCTATCCTCAGTAATGAATGCAGACAAGATTTTTATTATTCTTCAACCTCTATGAAAAACTGCTTTGCAGTGACGTGGTGATCTCCTCACCATGTATGGAATGTCTGTTGGAGAAATTCCGGTAGGAATGTGACTTTTTTAGACATCAGAAATCATCTGCACAAACAAAAGCATAAACATAAGCAACAGAAAGAAGGGGAACACAAATCTGGCAGAGAACTCCAGTCAGTGTCCCTGTCCTCCCTTTCCTTCCTTCCTCATCCCCATCACATAGACCTGCACAAAATGTGCAGGGGTGCTAGCCAGCGAGTCCAAAAAGTGTTAATTTTGACAATGAGATCCAGAACATCAAATTCAAAGGTGAAATGAAAGAGAGAAATGGTTGCAAAATACATTCCTTCTGTTTTCTTAGAAAGCAAGAAGTTTGCAGCCAACATATTTTTCAGATTTAACTTTGTTTTTCAGTTACGTATTCTGATCTGGTATATCTTAAAGACATTAATTAATCAGTGTTTAGAAAATACCTAAACTGAACTAGTGAAGTACATCTGCACACTGATGAGACAGTATCTTAAGTCTTTGTAGCCAGAAGCAGGATTTAGAAAAGCAGTATGTCAAGAATTTCCAGATGAGAACCCGTCAGGTAGTTAGCCTGGGAGATGAGGAGACCAGAGCGGATGTTGTCACTGTGCATTTGACTGAGTGAGTACCTGATTCAAAAACTAGTAGGGAACATGACCAGCAAAGCTTTGTGAAAGACAAAACAGCAGTCTGGCAGTAGTGATTATGTTCTCTAGGTAAGGAACATATGGAAAAATCACAATCAGGAAAAGAAGATCCTGAATGAAATTGATCAGATCAAAACAGGAAGGTAAGAAAGCTTGTGAAAATAACAGGGAGAATATAAAATTGTGTTCAGCTTAGGGGATTTTTCAGACATTGTTAGCGGCATCATAGCTTGCTCTACGCTTGCCATAGATTAAAGAGAGCTGAACTCTCCTCTTTAATGTCACAATATGACTTCCCTACAGAGGTCACCAAAAATGCATCAAAACAACTCCTGGCCAGTACTGGCCTAAGTGCAAAGGAAATGTGAGCACAAATATTTCACATAGCAGGCAATGTATTGGTTTCTGATCAGAGCACATGTTCACGTATCTTTAAAGAGAATTAAAGAAATATTGATGTTGTTTTGAATTTTTTAAATCAAATATCTTAGGGACTTAGTGCTGAAAGCTTGAAATGTAAGCAAGTAGTGTTAGTGCTGCATGTTAATTTGGACTGGCTGAAGAAGAGACAACAGCTAGAAATCTAAATTATATTCACTAAATCAGGCCGAAACAGTCTTAGAAGACTGAATCTGGAAGAAGCCTGTGGGTTTCTGTGAGCATTATTCTTAAAATCTGTGCATAATTTGTGAGGAATAATATTAGTTCTGTAAAACCATTTCAACTGTGCTGACTAATCCTAGAAATGACATAGTGCTCTATCCAAAACAAGCATAGGTTAAAAATCTAAGTTGAAGCTCTTTTCTTTTTTGATGTGTATATAGATCATACACTCGCTTAGCAGTGCCATGTGGAGTGCTGTTTTGGGGTGAGAATTACTGTGTCTAAGGGGCAGATCTGCTCCTGTACAGGCTCCTCGTGTCTTGTAGCTTTTACAACACCATCCTGTCTTCTCAGCTTTGCTCATGCGAGCATAATACAAACAAAAATAAAATTAGGCATAACACAGGCTACTGGAAACACAACAACATATTCAAAAAGCAGTGCCTTCCCCAGGAAATCTCATCCACACATCTGTCACTGTTTATACACAGACTTTCCCAACAGCTGATCGCTGTGGCCAACAATTCGCAACTTCAGCCCATTCCTGGAGCTCTTTATCACTGTTAGGCAGAATCATGTGATGCAATTTGAAGCCTTGGAGCTTGATTGCAAATCACTGATGGGTGTTCAGATTTTTGATTTTTTTTTTTTTGTGCTTATGGCAGCACTACAGGAGACAAAGAGGATGGTTTACATTACTAGATTAAACATTTAGGAAAAATAGATAAAAGTAACACAAGACTGACTAGGTGATAGAGAGAAATAAGACTAATAGCACTGTATATCTAATCCTAGATATATGCCACAATAACTAGTTCATTAAAAAGTATTTCTGTATCCTAGTGTATTTTTTATGACAACAGGGGTTTTTATTCAAGTGAGTGAGCACAGAGGGAAGCACTTGCAGAAATTCTTTTTTGTTCTGATTACTTCAGCAATTACTTGGTTATAAAAAAAGATTTTGTCAAATTAGCACCTACTCAAGAGACGGAAACACAGCTAATGCAAGCCTTGTAGAAATGCTCACAGACTGGGAATGTCTCATGATCTGTACTCAGGCAATTCTCCAACTGGTTCATTACTTTAAAAATCTTTGCTTGTGTTCAGCATCTGACCATAATACGCTGGGTTTCACTGAAAAACACACAGTCTTTTTGTTTGTTATTTCTTCTATTTAGTTGTCATGTAATTGACTTTAAATGGAAGAGAAAACACTGAGGTATACCTAATGCCCAACTATAGATAATACTGACTAAGACTTCATATCCAGTGAAAAATACAGAGCCATGAAAGCAAAGACCTCAGCCTCATTGCAACTGCACATACTAGTTCCTTCTATGATCTTAATGCTTTGCTTCAGTTATTTTACTTTGGACTCCATTTTGTGTAGCAGAGAGATTACAAACTTACCTATACTTACAAAAGACTTTGAGAATTGTAATGAAAAACACTATGGAAATACTATGCATTCTTCTGGTTTAGTTTGATAAGTTTTGGTGACTATTCAAAAGCAGAGTGTATCTGTAATGCAATGATTGGCAGAGAATCACAGGGGATATTTGCAATAGAGAAAAGTAACCACCTTACATAGCGTCTTACCTTCTCTTCACTGAAGTCAGTGGGAGTTTTGCCAGTAACATCAGAGGAAGTATGTCCATTCCCATAATCTCCTTTGAAAATTACACCCAGACAAGAAGACAAGTCAAATCTGAAAACTGAAGTGTTCTTAGGACAGCATTCAGTATTGTAGCAGCATCAATTCTGGAGACTTGTTTTGTTCTTTTGCTGCTAAAAAGTATAATCCCTTAGGCTTTATGTCACAGTCACACTCATTTATATGTGCACTAGCATGGTCTTATCACATATGTCTAAAAGGACTCCTCACAGAAATATGTGGCATATTGCAGTTTGAAACAACCATTATTTTCCAATTCTGAGCTATATTGCATATATCAGTCCTCAGAGTGCCATTCACTTTGCTTCCATAAAGCCAGACCCATGCTTTTTCCTGGGGGGAACACTGGATGGGATCCTGGACGGATAAACTACGCCCTCGTATCTCAGGGTCAGAGAGTATTTCTGCAGGTTCCTCCCAATTTCTTTGCTCTGATGATGCATGCAGGTAGTCACTGTTGGAGAGCAGGGGTGGCGCAGCTGAAAGTGAATTTAAAGGATGCAGCAAAAGGCTGCAGAGGACACCCATTCTCTGTGCAGATAACCATGACAAATTCTTCCAGCAGTTGCCTGACAGATTTTCACTGCAAAGCAAAAATGGTGCTGACAGTGTGAGTGAGCTTTTGCTTCCGGTTTATCATCATCTACAGTTACAGCAGCAACAACTTTCCCCTGTGAGCAGGAGAGGAAGAGGCGTTGGGATCAAAATTGTTCTCAAGACACACGGACGTTTGAAGATGTTGAGACAAGTACCAAGGTGCTTTTTAAAAAGATATAGAGATCATAAAATGATACACTTCCACCCCTCTACCCTATAAACAGCAGGAAGAAAAAGGGCCCATGTCTTTGCACTTCCATTATTATGAAGGTGAAGTCCAAATCACTTGTCTTAAATTCATCAGTGTTGTAATACCTTCAAGATTTCTCTTTATGTGTGATCTAAGTGCCTGGCTAGTAATAAATATACTTCCTCTTTTGAAAAGGCTGTAGGAAATAGAAAGCATTTAGTAAGCCATATCTGCAACCGAAAAGACAATTAGAAACCAGGAAAGGAAACTTAACTCCACCTGCAATCAAAAAGACATGGATGCTACACAGGGTAGTCTGTATAGAGCATTAAGTGCCTCAAAGATTGACAGAGTTCAGAACAGGAATTAGGTCTGGCTTTTAATTGAATCAATATAGAGTTTGGATTCACTAACCTCCTTATTCAAGTGATGAAACACATTAAAGGTCCCATTTGCTTTACAGATCCCGTCATAGTTATTTGATCTGAATTACTTAAATGCAGTTAATTCTCCGTTTTTTGCTTGGAAGCACTTGGTCTACAGTCACCAAGAGTGAATGTGCAGCAATGACACCATACCTTCCCTGTGACTACAGCCAGTCCAGAAACCTGGGAGATGATTAACAATCAGAAATGTCCAGCCAGCCCAAAAAGAGTGAAACTGCATTTGGCTAAGTGTTCTCATGTAGACATTTCTGGGTCTTGGCCATGTTCCCTTCTTCCAAGGGCTAATAACTGAGGTGCCTAATAACTTTGTGCGTGCATCTGGTACCATTCCAGAACTCATACATCCTCCTCAAAGCATGGGAACAATTAACTTGGGCTGGCTTTGCAAATGCAACTAATGCTCAGCACAGTTGCCTGTGCCCAAAGAAATAAACTCTGCTGGATATTAACAGGCTCTATGTCACAGTAGTTGCCATGAGAAGGAATAGATCCTAAGACATCCTATAATTTTATGATTTTTCTATTTACCAAAGTAGTCTGGCCCCACATTTCCTAGAGACCAAAGGTCTGAACTGAACTAATTAATTCTTCATTGGTACATTGGCAGCAAAAGGAACACTAGGGAAAATGTGGGCCCGCTGCTGAACGAGGCAGGTGACCTGGTGACGCTGGACACGGAGAAGGCAGAGTTACCGAATACCTTCTTTGCTTCAGTGTTCACTGCTAGGACTGGCCCTCAGGACTCCCAGACTCTGGAGATAAGAGAGGAAGCACGGAAAAATGAAGACTTGCCCTTGGTCGATGAGGATTGGGTTAGAGAGCAGCTAGGCAAACTGAACACCCACAAATC
>VZSC01006585.1:100390-126004 GCA_013398225.1 Steatornis caripensis | reverse complement strand
CTTCTCTGGAGATATTCAAAACCCGCCTGGATGCATTCCTGTGCAACCTGCTCTAGGCTAACCTGCTTTAGCAGGGGGGTTGGACTAGATGATCTCTATAGGTCCCTTCCAACCCCTACCATTCTGTGATTCTATGATTCATTGACAAATACGCATGTTTGTCTTGAAAAGCTCAATGTTTAAAGGGCATGAAGTGGAATTTAGCCACTGAGCTGCCCAGGAGTGGGTGAGTGGCATCTCCTGGCCCAGTGGCAAGGGAACTGAAGGAGCAGCCAGCATTACAAGCAAGGCTCAACTTTTTCTTTTTCCTATATCATTGTATCAGGACAAAGAAAGAATGCTGATTGCAGCATTCAAAAAGAGAAGATAGTCTAAACTTTCCATTATAGACCATAATTTTGTGATATCCAGTTCGAATTCTCAAACTGAAATGCGATCATTTATCTTTGGGTGTTATTTCACTTGTCATGTATCCAGCTGAAAACATGAATTTTAAATGACCAAAGGTTTTTTCCCACTTGATTTAAAGAACAAAACTGAGAAAGTGAGTCAGTATATTCTGTCCATCTCAATGATGGTCCAGTAGGCAGGAATTAATACAATTATAAATACCATCTTCCTGAAGTAGATATAGCCACATAATTCTATGCAAAAACCTTGCACATCATAAGTTGACAATAATGGCAGTCTTAGCTGGAGAGAAATAATGCCAACTGACCGTGCTTTCAAATCAGGGAGGGGTAGGCTAAACAGTGTAACCGCCTGTAAACTGATGTTTTCAGTAGCAAAAGTTACTTTTTTTTTTTGTCAGAAGAAATATTGGGGGAAAAAAACCTCAGTTAAACAAAACAGATTCAGTTTTGATTCTTTTCTTTCAGCTTTCTGCCTTTTGTGATTTTGGGATCACAATTTTTATGTGACAAGTCAGAGTATTTTGAGGCACAGCACCACCATGGAGCAGCATTGTGCAGAGTGGGAGGGAGGGAGGTATAGAACGTCAGACCCCTCTGGCCTCAAATGAAGCCTTCAACTTTTGCCTGCCCAACCCTGCCTCACTGCAGCACTGCTGCAGGACACTTGCTGCATTTTCTTCACATCTCCAAACGCTGCAGTGCACAAGTCTGCATGTTAGCACTGGGGAGGACTGGCCCCAGCATCTTTGCTTCAGATCTTATCTGAATAAAATGGTAGAGCTTTAAGTGATGTGAAGTCCTATCACCTCAAAAACAGCATTCTTGATCTACAGACTGGATTCCTTCATCTTTCTGTTCCTGGGTAACACGTATGTGGATGCACACATTTTAAAGACATCACGTTCCTTGGATGGCAAAGGAAATAATAGCTTAGTGTAGCTGGTCACCACTAACCACACTAAGCGCTACTGAAGTTTACTTTCACCTGTCATTTGAGTTGCATCTAATAACAAGAGTGACAGACTCAAACAAAGCCTTTTGTGAACCACTTCTTGCATTACCAAAGTTATATCTTGAGGGATGAAATAAATGATGTTTTGACTTGAAGATGCTGGTTTGGAGCTGCTCTAATCCGTGTTCTGACCAAATGTCCCTGAGTGACAACATTTGCAGTAGGCAGATACAATTAGATCTGCTGTATTAACATAATTGGGAAATAGGGGTCCAACATTTATCTGTTTTTCTAGAGAAGAAAGGTACAGAAAGGCTATGGGCTTATAGCATGCATTTAAAGAAGCGAAGTTGTGCAGCTTGCTGCTAGCCACACTAAAAAGTCAGTGAAGAATTTATTCACTCAGGAAGACTGAAGAAAAATTCAAGCTCTAGGCAAAAGTCTAGATGTTACAGTTACATCAGAAAAGACCTATCTGATTAAAATATTATCAGACCAATGGTGCCATATATCACTGTTTTTATACAAGTATAAGCGAGATGGATTTACTTTAACAAGATGTGTACAGCCACTATCCCAATCATTCATCAGATTAATTCAATTTGAATTTTTTAGTTTTTCTAANACTGCTGCAGGACACTTGCTGCATTTTCTTCACATCTCCAAACGCTGCAGTGCACAAGTCTGCATGTTAGCACTGGGGAGGACTGGCCCCAGCATCTTTGCTTCAGATCTTATCTGAATAAAATGGTAGAGCTTTAAGTGATGTGAAGTCCTATCACCTCAAAAACAGCATTCTTGATCTACAGACTGGATTCCTTCATCTTTCTGTTCCTGGGTAACACGTATGTGGATGCACACATTTTAAAGACATCACGTTCCTTGGATGGCAAAGGAAATAATAGCTTAGTGTAGCTGGTCACCACTAACCACACTAAGCGCTACTGAAGTTTACTTTCACCTGTCATTTGAGTTGCATCTAATAACAAGAGTGACAGACTCAAACAAAGCCTTTTGTGAACCACTTCTTGCATTACCAAAGTTATATCTTGAGGGATGAAATAAATGATGTTTTGACTTGAAGATGCTGGTTTGGAGCTGCTCTAATCCGTGTTCTGACCAAATGTCCCTGAGTGACAACATTTGCAGTAGGCAGATACAATTAGATCTGCTGTATTAACATAATTGGGAAATAGGGGTCCAACATTTATCTGTTTTTCTAGAGAAGAAAGGTACAGAAAGGCTATGGGCTTATAGCATGCATTTAAAGAAGCGAAGTTGTGCAGCTTGCTGCTAGCCACACTAAAAAGTCAGTGAAGAATTTATTCACTCAGGAAGACTGAAGAAAAATTCAAGCTCTAGGCAAAAGTCTAGATGTTACAGTTACATCAGAAAAGACCTATCTGATTAAAATATTATCAGACCAATGGTGCCATATATCACTGTTTTTATACAAGTATAAGCGAGATGGATTTACTTTAACAAGATGTGTACAGCCACTATCCCAATCATTCATCAGATTAATTCAATTTGAATTTTTTAGTTTTTCTAATGTCCCATATAATCATAGAATGGTTTAGGTCAGAACGGACATTAAAGATCATCTAGTTCCAAACCCCTGCCACGGACAGGGACACCTTCCACTAGACCATGTTGCTCAAACCCTCATCCAACCCGGCCTTGAACACTTCCAGGGAGGGGGCAGCCACATCTTCTCTGGGCAACCTGTTCCGGTGTCTCACCACTGTCATAGTGAGGAATTTCTTCCTAATATCGAATCTAAATCTACCCTGTTTTGGTTCGAAACTGTTACCCCTTGCCCTGTCACCACATGTTCTTGTAAAAAGTCCCTCTCCAGCTCTCTTGTAGGCCCCTTCAGGTGCTGGAAGGATGCTATAAGGTCTCACCAGAGCCGTCTCTTCTCCAACTCTTCATAAGAGTCTGTCTTCATAAGAGAGGTGCTCCAGCCACCTCCACAAAGTTATGGACACCAAAAACTTTCATGTCTTCAGAAAAATACAATTGCCATCCTATACCATGTAATTCTTTTCTACATACACAGTATGAACTGGTTCTTTTTACAAGCATAGAAATGAAAGCAGTGCATTTCTCTCTATGAGAAAGACTGGATATAAGCTGAACAGCCTTGGAGACACCAAGTATCTGGAATATGTAATAAATTAAACACATCTTGCTTACTCTGGAGAACATCTTGAAATCGTGGTGTTACAGAATGGTCTTTTATCATAAAACAGAGTAAAACTGAAACGGGATCCTTTTCAAATTTCCTAGACAGGAGAGCTTGCTGCCTGGCGCTGTTTCATTAACACCCTCCTCTCAGTGATGAGAAGCAGCTTACGAGTCTTTGGCCGCCCATCTTTTTTAGGTGACGTTTGCAATTGTTCTACCATTAACACTGTGTGAAGTTTATCTTAAACAGCACTAAATCATGCGTGATACAAGGGGAAACAAAAGATGAAAGGAAGATCGGGTTAGGTCTATACTATCAGCTTACGTAGACCATCCACATAAAGAACATGATTCTGTATAATACTGCCAAGGCTTATCCCTGTGTGTTTTTCTTCACCTGTCATATAAATTTTGATAGTGCAGTTTTCAGCTCCATGAACAACTTAACCACATGCTCCAGGATTGCTGCATATAGGACAACCAGTTGATCAGTGCCAGACAACACGAACTTATAAAAGGCAGGTTCTGCTCAACTAACTTGATCTCCTGATCACAAGGTGACCAGCTTAGAGATGAGGGAAAGGCTGTGGATGTTGTCTACCTAGATTTTAGTAAAGTCTTTTACACCATTTCCCACAGCATTCTCCAGGAGAAACTGGCTGTTCATGTCTTGGACAGGTATACTCTTCACTAGGTAAAAAACTGGCTGGATGGCCAAGCCCAAAAGGTTGTGTTGAATGGAGTTAAATCCAGTTGCTGACTGATCACAAGTGGCGTTCCCCAGGGCTCAGTATTGTGGCCAGTTCTCTTTAATATCTGTATCAATGATCTGGATGAG
Source organism: Steatornis caripensis (assembly GCA_013398225.1). NCBI lineage: Eukaryota > Metazoa > Chordata > Aves > Caprimulgiformes > Steatornithidae > Steatornis > Steatornis caripensis. The sequence continues at coordinate 121,611 of VZSC01006585.1, read as the reverse complement.
GGGATCGAGTGCACCCTCAGTAAGTTTGCAGATGACACCAAGTTGGTTGGGAGTGTCGATCTGCTTGAGGGTAGCAAGGCTTTACAGAGGGATCTGGACAGGCTGGATCCATGGGCTGAGGCCAGATGTATGGAGTTCAACAAGGCTGAGTGCCAGGTCCAGCACTTGGGTCACAGCAACCCCATGCAATGCTACAGGCTTGGGGAAGAGTGGCGGAAAATGATCTCAGGGTGTTGGTGAACAGCCAGCTGAATATGGGCTGACAGTGTGCCCAAGCGGCCAAGGCAGCCAACAGCATCCTGGCTTATATCAGAAATAGGGTAGCTAGCAGGACTAGGGAAGTGATCGTCCCCCTGTACTCAGCACTGGTGAGGCCGCACCTTGAATGCTGTGTTCAGTTTTGGGCCCTTCACTACAACAAAGACATTGAGGTGCTTGCGTATGTCCAAAGACGGGCAACGAAGCTGCTGAAGGGTCTAGAGCACAAGTTTTATGAGGAGCAGCTAAGGCAGCTGGGGGTGTTTAGTCTGAAGAAAAGGAAGCTGAGGGGAGACCTTCTCAGTCTCTACAGCTACCTGAAAGGATCTTGTAGCAAGGCATGGGGTCAGTCTCTTCTCCCAGTCAACAAGTAATAGGACGACAGGAAACGGTCTCAAGTTCAGTCAGTGGAGATTTAGACTGGATATTAGGAAAAATTTCTTCATTGAAAGGGTTGTCAAGCATTGGAACAGGCTGCCCAGGGAAATGGTTGAGCCACCAGTGACAGGGTTTAGTGGTGGAATTTGTAGTGTTAGGTTTACAGTTGGACTCAATGATCGTAAGCATATTTTCCAACCTAAATGATTCTCTGATTCTATGATTTTTAACTTCTACATTTTTTCTCTCACACCACTTAAGACTCCATGTTTCTTCCATGAGATGCTGAGAGCGTTCTGTGTTTTGCCGGTCTTTTTATTCCTGCTCTTCTATGCAGCTGGTGTGTAATCCTTCTTACTTAATGTTTGCACCTTTGTATAGTTACTAAAACATGTTCATAAGAAATGATTCTCAGTAAATTACAAGACAACACTTAAATGGAAAGCATTGCAGGATACTTACCTTTTGTAAGAATTTGGCTTTTTTCTGGTATATGTTGAGTCCTACTAAATTGCAGGAAGAAAAAGGGATTTACATTAATTTATAAATTCAGTTTAAAAGACAAAAGAGTTAAGAATGTTCATCCATCATAAAACCTTTTCTTAAAAAACCTATCAACAGTATTTTTGCTTAGAAAATTGCACTATATAGTATTTATAAATCAATAAATGCTATGGAAATTATCATTGTCTTTACTGTTTTCTCATGAGGAGACATAACTAATATGTACTGTGTTTTGAATGACAAGAGCAACAAGGAAACGCACAAGCAGTGGAAACAGGGACAGGTATCCTGGGCAAAGTATAAGGATGTTGCCCAGTTGTGTAGGGATGAGATCAGGTAGGCAAGGCACAGCTGGGGTTGAACTTGACAAGGGATGCAAAGAATAGTAAGAAGGCTTCTATAGGTATGTCAGACAGAAAAGGAAGGTTAAAGAAAATGTACCCCCTGTGATGAAGACAACTGGCAAACTGGTAACAACAGACAAGGAGAAGGCCGAGGTACTCAACAACATTTTTGCCTCAGTCTTCACTGGCAACCTCCCTTCCCACACCTCTCAAGTGGACAAACTACAAGGCAGGGACTGGGGTAGTAAAGTTCCTCCCACCGTAAAAGAAGATCAGATTCGTGACCACCTGAGGAAGATGAACATACATAATCCTATGGGACCTGATAAGATGTACCCCAGAGTCCTGAGGAAACTGGCTGACGTAGCTGCCAAGCCACTATCTATGATATTTGAAATGTTATGGAAGTAGTTTAGGGTATTTGAAGGACAGGGAGGTGAATCGAGGCAGGCAGCATGGCTTCACCAAAGGCAAGTCCTGCCTGACAAATCTAGTGGCCTTCTATGATGGAGTGATGACATCAGTGGACAAGGGAAGAGCTACTGATGTCATCTATCTGGACTTCTGTAAAGTCTTTGACACAACTCCCCACAACATCCTTCTCTCTAAATTGAAGGATGGACTATTTGGTGGATTAGAAATTGGCTGGATGGTCACATCCAGAAAGTAGTGGTCAATGACTCAGTGTCCTGATGGAGATCAGCGATGAGTGGTGTTCGTCAGGAGTCCGTATTGGGATCAGTACTCTTTAATATCTTCATCAATGACATAGACAAAGGGATCGAGTGCACCCTGAGCAAGTTTGCAGGCAACATCAAGCTGAGCGGTGCAGTTGACATACATGAGGGATGTGATGCCATCCAGAGGGACCTCAACAAGCTCAAGAAGTGGGCTCTTGTGAACTTCAGGAAGTTCAACAAGGCTAAGTACAAGGTCCTGCCCCTGGGTTGGAGCAACCTTCAGTATCAATACAGGCTGGAGGATGAAGGGATTAAGAGAAGCCCTCCCGAGAAGGACTAGGGGTTACTGGTGGATGAAAAGCTGGACATGAGCTGGAAATATGCATTGGCAGCTCAGAAAGCCAAACGTATCCTGGGCTGTATCACAAGAAGCACTACACATAGACAGAAGGTCGATGGAGGTGGTTCTGCCCCTCTACTCCACACTGGTGAGACTCCACCTGCAGTACTGCATCCAGCTCTGGGGTCCTCAGCACAGGAAAGACATGGACCTGTTGGAATGGTTCCAGAGGAGCACCACGGAAGTGATCAGAGGGCTGGAGCACCTGTCCTATGAGGAAAGGCTGAGAGATTTAGGCCTGTTCACTCTGGAGAAGAGAAGGCTCCAGGGAGATCTCATTGTAGATTTTCAATACTTAAAGGAGGCTTGTAAGAAAGATGGGGACAGACTTTTTAACAGGGCCTGTTGCAACAGGACAAGGGGTAATGGTTTTAAACTGAAAGAGGATAGATTCAGACTAGTTATAAGGGAAGAAATTATTTACAGTGAGGGTGGTGAAACATTGGAACAGGTTGCCCAGAAAGGTGGTAGATGCCTAATCCCTGGAAACATCGAAGGTCAGGTTGGATAGGGCTCTGAGCAGCCTGATAGTTTAAGATGTCCCTGATCATTGCAGGGGGGTTGGACTATGTGATCTTTAGAGGTCCCTTCCAACCCAAACCATTCTATGATTCTACAATTCTATGATTTTATTCACCCATGTGAATAAGTGTCATAGAGGAGGTGACAGATCATTTGACTGACAGTGTCTAACTGCATTTACCTTTATAAACAAAAATATTAGCAAATGCTGGATACTCCAGAAAATATTACCAATCAGCATTCATGATGAGAATCCTGAGGATGACAAGTCGTTAAAGTTCAGGTTCCGAAAGTAACAAAATGAAAACCCTAGAAAAATTGCCCTTAAAAATACATCACCCTATTTCCATACCATTAAAACCATTAAGGCATTTGGGCTTTTTAAATACACATAAATATTTATTGTCTAAAAAAAAGCTCAAAGTTTACATAGATGTTCCAGGTACATCCTTGACTGGTGCCTCTTTATGCTTTTTGCATAAAGCATGCAAAACACGCATTCAAAGAAAAAAGGTGGGGGACAGGGAATTAATTTCATAGATGAATACTGCCAGGTTACATGTTTGGTATTATGGATGACAGTTTTAAATTGTATGACAATATGCCATTACTATGTCTTATTCACCCTTCATCTACCATGCAAGTCAATTAAGAAATGAGGCTAAAGTTTTACATAGCCGTGTCTTACTATGAACCAAATTTTTATAACTATTAAAGCGGTGTAAATCTGGATGAGTTACACTGAAGTCAACTGAATTATTGCAGAATTACGCTAACATAATTAGAAGAAAATTGTCCCTGCACAAGGAAATTGTTTGATGAGTTTCTAGTAAGCTGAAACATGTAGTAAAGGAAACAGGGTTCACGTAAAGCAAATTGAACGTGGTCCTGCAGAAGAGATGGCAATACTAAGAGAACAGGGGTGCAAAATTAATTTACGGATTGGATTTTCCAGTACAGTACACTTCTTGTTAACACACTCTTCTTGCCTGAAAGGCAGTACCAGCAACATCATCCTGGGAAAATGGGGATCTCCGTGGCAGGGTACAAGACAAGCACTGCCCCGTGGCAGCACAGCAGGTCAAAGAGATTGCCAAAATGAACAGGAATGTCTCTGCCTCAGTTCTCTAAAATCTACATACAGACAGCCACGTGGGGCTTATATTTACCTTGTGGTTTCCCTAACTCATCAGAGAGAAAGCTGCTGTAAGTAGAACTGCACCAGGACTAGGCAGATGAAGTGGAGTTATTTGCATTGTATGAAATATGCTCTCCCAAGACCTGCTATATTTTTCTTTTTTCATGATTTCTAGAAAGCACATATTGGAAACAACTGCTTTCATTTTTTTCTGATATATTCCTAGAAATGTGCCCATCTCTATTTAATAGACCCTGAAGAAACAGGGGATGGTTCGGTGGAAATAATAGTAGGAGATACTATAGTTAAAAGCTTTATTGTTAGTCATACACAGGAGGTGGCAAAATAAGGAGTGTGGTTCTGACATGAAAATTTACTTTATCTGAACAACACTGTAGGATTCTAGTTTCAATTTTAAGGGAAGCTTTGAGATTTAATATGCTAAGCACTCAGACATTGTTTTCCTTTTGCTGCCAGTCCCTTATGTCAATGGTCAAATAACCTTTCCATCCTTTTTGGTGCTAATGTCATCCATGCTTTTCAAACTCTTCTGCCTTTAATACCAAAACAAATGAGCTGGATTGGAGTGTAACAAATTGATCCACTGGGGACTAAATACTGAGAAGGTGACATTTTCATAGGGAAATCACATTTTTTAGAGTGTGTATCCCTTTCAATTAGGTAGATCCTCCATTCTGAGTTTTTAGCTTTTCTGTAGCATATATATATAAAAACCACAACAGTCCCGCTCAGCTCTGTGATGTCTCTGGAGACATGCAAGGGGAATCCAGAACTGCCGGTGACTCATCACTAAATTGGAATTACAAAATAAGGGGACGTTTTTCAGAGAACTGTAGCTAGGACATCCATCACTTTCTGTGATTCACTCTTTCCCTGAAAAAGCTGATAGCTGGGCCTAAACACAGCATAAACTGCTTTAAAGTATTAGCTAATGAAAGACTTCAAATCTGAGTTATTTCTTATACACCCTACTGAAGCCCCAGCAAATGTACCTAGTCCAACATTTTGTCTGTGTGCTCATGTCTGTGCCATGAATTATATCTGCTGTAAAGCTGTGTGTCTGACGCCTCTTCTGCCTGCTAACAAACACCTTCTAGGAGTAGTTCAATGCTGTAGAAGCTAAGCAGCATAAAATAACCACACCATTCACAAAGGCTATTCTGGTCACATATTTTTCTTCCCTTGCTTATCCTTCTCCTGTACGCTGAGATGAAAGATAGACAGGGAATGAGTACAGGGCTGCTATAGCCTGGGGCTACTTAACAGTTTGAGTGCAGCTCCCGAGCCAAAGCTAGACCACAGGGCTTGGGCTCTGATGATGTTCAAACCTAGTGATCCTAGTTCCTAGTGTCAGGAAAAAGCAAAGCAGCAAGGCCAGCTCAGGGAAACATTGAGACCCAGCTGCATGCTTAACCTGTGTCTCAGGATGACAGACTGGGACTCCCAGGGAGAAGTTTCTCATCTGTGACCCACTCCCAGAGATCTCTTTCCTTCAGCTGTCTACAGTAGCTGTCTGCTGTCTGGCTCCGGGTCCTGCAGAGACTTTGCTATGATATGCTAGAATTAGGCAGTTGTTTCTCCCTGTCCCCACCCTGCTCTGTATCATCAAGAAAAGAATATACCACGTTTCCAGTAGACACAAGCAATAGTAAAAAATGGAAGATCACTCCTGCATCAATTTTTAATATTTTCAGTCATTCAGAATACACATCAGCATAGATGTCTCTGTTTCTGGAGGAAGAGCGTGTCTGATTAAAGACTTTAAATAGCTTTCTCATTGTTCGAGAAATCAATGCAGAGTGAAGTTCTGAAAGGCACAGTTGGTACTTAATAAACCTATTAATTGTGATTGACAAATTAGACAGCATTTTAATCGTCCTAATAACCATCTCAAGATTTTTGTGGCAGTCCATTTCTTGGTTAACACAATCAAGACTCTTTAAAGAGTTAGCTAACAGAAGCACTCACAGTGTTTGAACTAGTAATTGAAGACTGGAGAAAGAGGTGAAGGGAGATCATGCTATCTGAAGAATGATTAACAAGTCTGTTGCAGTATGCCCCCATATACTTGTGGATAAACAAGGAATTATCCCTTGCAATAATGCAGTGTTTGACATTTATAAGACATTCTGAATGAGATCACCAAAGCATCTTTTTTTCCTCTCAATTCACTGGAGGCAATATAACTGCCTTCAGTAACTACCATAGAAAATGAAGTGGTTAATACAGAATTTGTATTTTAATTAACCTGAAGAGAAAGCTTTCCAAGGTGCAAAGGCTGGGTCTGCGTGAGCACTGAACACACACATCCATCCCATACTGTGCATGCAGTCAGTCACGGTATGAACAAACACAGCAATTCCACATGCAGCCAGCGTTTTCATTCTTTCTCATTTGTGAATGTGAATGCACTGCTGTGACACTACCTTGAGGATATGCTTTTTGATATCCAGGGATTAGATTTGTGAACAATCATTAGGCATCTCTCTTCTTTAATAAATGCAAACTTCACATTTATCAGAGAAGATATTTTCTTCTGACTGATAAAAGGCTTCTGTAAATTCACTGCTCCCTAATTATGAATTTATGTAAACATTACAATGCCTGGCCTTTGTCTAATGCAACTTACCCTGCTTGTCCTGCCCATGTAGATCAGGCCCTTCGTAGAAACAACACTGTAACTCAGGGGCTTGTGGTTGCAGGAAGTTAAACTCAGAATAGGTAAATTTCTAAGTCCTTCAGGACTCTGAAAATGGTGTAGCAGCATTTAGCTTGCCTAGGAGTTGTCAGGGACAGCACAATCATATCACAGTTCCAATCCCAGCATCCACTAGCACTGCCAAAGATCTTCCTAAACTACGTTTACTGAGGAGGGTCCACAGACACATCCCTGTACTGTTCTCCAGGAAAAAAAATATTAATTCCCACCATGTCCCGGCTACTTGCCTTCTCCAGAGAATACACCAATCCCTGCCTTGCCATGCTTTTACTTATTTGTACCTTTGGCGTACATATGCGCCTCTTAATCAGCTCCACCAAAAGCTGTCCCTCGAACTGTGGCAGCATCAGCGTATGTTTCACAATGCAGGGGTGATGCCCGAAAACCCCTGTCAGCACTATCTGAGCTCTTCTGTGCTATAAACAACAAGGACTGCCAATTTCCCTGCTTTCAGCCACACACCTTCTACTCGTATGCTTTCTCTGAGTAATTCATGTCTCCCTGACCAGAAGTGTCCTGCAAAATAGAAGAATAAAAATAGAAATGTCAAGAACTGCCTCCAAGCTGCCTCAGAGAGAGGGCACTCGAGAACTCATTATGGAGATACAAAGTAGTTAAAAGTTGCTGCAAGAACTTCAGGCAATTCAGGAAGAGCTTAAGACAGTCTTAACTAGATACTGGAATTTCTGTTCAAAATAAGAAATGTTAACCAAGGCTTGTATCTTTATAAAGTTTAAGAATTTTTTTTTTCCATGAAGTCCTCTGATTTTCAGACACCTGAGGAATCACAGAATCACAGAATGGTAGGGGTTGGAAGGGACCTCTAGACATCACCCAGTCCAACCCCCCTGCTAAAGCAGGTGCCCCCAGAGCAGGGTGCACAGGAACGCGTCCAGGCTCATCTAGGATATCTCCAGAGAAGCAGACTCCACAACCTCTCTGGGCAGCCTGTGACAGGGCTCTGGCACCCTCACAGTTAAGAAGTTCCTCCTCATGTTCAGGTGGAACTGCCTGTGTTCCAGTTTGTGCCCATTGCCCTTTGTCCTGTTGCTGGGCACCACTGAAAAGAGTCTGACCCCATCCTCTTGACACCTGCCCTTTAGATATTGATAAACATCGATCAGATCCCCTCTCAGTCTTTACTTCTCCAGGCTAAACAGACCCAGGTCTTTCAGCCTTTCCTCATCACAGAGATACTCTAGTCCCGTAATCAACTTCGTGGCCCTCTGCTGGACTCACTCCAGTAGTTCCCTGTCTCTCTTGCACTGGGGACCCCAGAACCGGACACAGTAGTCCAGGTGCGGCCTCACCAGGGCAGAGTACAGGGGGAGGATCACCTCCCTCGACCTGCTGGCCACACTCTTCTTAATGCACCCCAGGATGCCATTGGCCTTCCTGGCCGCAAGGGCACACTGCTGGCTCATGGTGAGCCTGTTGTCCACCAGCACTCCCAGGTCCTTCTCCGCAGAGCTGCTCTCCAGCAAGTCAACCCCCAGCCTGTACTGGCACATGGGGTTGTTCCTCCCCAGGTGCAAGACCCTACACTTGCCCTTGTTGAACTTCATCAGGTTCCTCTCCGCCCAACTCTCCAGCCTGTCCAGGTCACGCTGAATGGCAGCACAGCCTTCCGGTGAGTCAGCCGCTCCCCCCAGCTTTGTATCATCAGCAAACTTGCTGAGGGTACACTCTGTCCCTTCATCCAGGTCGTTAATGAATACGTTAACAGGGCTGGACCGGTACCAACCCTTGGTGAACACAACTCTAGTCGTGGGCCTCCATCTGAACCTTATTTCTAAATGTGCACCCTCTTCAGCTGTTAGACAACATCCTTCAGTTTAAGCTCGTTAGGGCTAACATGATCACTGTTTAACTTTTTTTCCTCTAACTAATGGTACCTTTCAGGAATGTTGCATCTGTGAAGTCATTAACACAATAACAAGTGTGTAAGACGGATCAGTCAAGCCAGTTATTATCCTTCTTAGAAGCTCCTCTCCCTGTAATAGACATAAGTAACACGGGTTTGTTTCTTCCATCAACAGAACAATGCTAACAAAATGGCAAACATCAGTCATCATCTAAAGAGATGCTCTCAGCTGTGCATTTGTCAATGTGGAGTCTTCTGCCATAATCACATACATATTTAGATACCAAAAGATCTGGGGCATGCACTAGGATTTTTGAAAGTGCAAAGGTAACTAATGACAGATTTTGTTCTGGATTCCTAGTTCGCCATTTCTGATGATGCCTAAAGCCTGAGGCACACATCTACCTCTCTAGACATTTAGGTATCTGTAAAAAATGTGCATAGCTTTACACATCATGTACCAGACTCACAGCATCATATGATGAATTATACAGTCCATTTGATTTTAAAGCGGCTACAATGAATGCTGCATTGGTATATGTATCTGGTGTATGTTTAGATGTTTCTCTGAGACTAACCTCGTGTTCAAATCCCAGCTCACTGACTCATAGCAAGGGAAAGGTTAACATTTTCTGCTTTCAACTCCTGTCTTCTTGTAAATAATTTTAGAACTTTGGAAAATATTTTATCCTGCAACTACAGACACATATCCGCCAACTGCCAAACACTTATTTGGGTTTTTTGTTGGACCTCAATGAATTGAATCTGAATTGACTTATCAGTGCCTGCTGACAACTCTGCAGTTGTATTCATCATATATGACCAATACTGTAATGAAGTCACTGTTCTGCACTTCCTCTTCTTACGTATTTCTCTCTTCCTAAGCACTGAATGGAAGATTTTTGCAGTACACTTAATACTTACCAGTTTAAAAGAGACCAAACACGTTCACTTGGTGAACACGAATGGAAGTTATAGCAGCTACTTGCAAAGTCCTCAAAATGATCTGCCTGTTTTGGGCTACGTCCTGTGGCAGAGGTCATGGAACTAGCAAAACCGGAAAAAAGATTTTAAAATGTCTCAAGAAAAATTTTCTAGGGTGAAGCAAACATTCGATAAATCTTTATAGGTTACTGAAAATTTATTCCCCCTACCCTCTCCCAGTTGAGAACTGGAGTGGGTGTGTCCAAGGTGAAGGGACAGAAAATTCAATTTTCCAGCAGGAAAGGGGATTTCAAAGGCTGCAGCACTCTCTTAATGCTAGAGCTCAAAGCAGCAGGAGCACGTGGATGTCAAGGAACTGTTACCACTGAGAGTTCTGTCAAGGAATTAATATTTTATGAGACTTTTAAAGTTAAATCTCAACTTTCTTAAGAAGGAAGAAACACAGGAGTTTGGAAGAGGATCAGCAATGATTAAGCAGCATATGCAGCTGGAGCCTTACTGCAGGGAGGCATGAGGGGTGTGGGGCTCCTGACCCCTGCCTGGGGAGTCCCCCCTGCAGTCTGAGCCCCCCTCACTATCCCTGCAGGGAAAGCTGAAGAAGGGACCTGAGACGTACAAAAGACTTCTCTGGTACAAAAGTCTCTGAGGGCACTGGCTAAAGCTCAATCCTCCCTGGCCTCGGCAATATTAAAGGCCCAGTCTTTTACAGGGGAGGCAGGATGGTTTTCCTCCACTGATGTGGGTTATCAGCAGGGGTTCTTGCAGATATGTTTCAACGTTTTCACTGAGCAGGAATTTAAACACTGGTAGAAGCATACATGCTGCTGATTCATCAAAGACTTTACTTATTACCTATCATTAACATTCATGCCCTAAGTATATAACTAATATATTCATAACCTAATTCCATAATGTTACATCATAATTATTTCTATCTAATACTGCATCTATGTAGCCCACATATCTGAAGACCTTAGTCACTGAGTACTAAGGACTGAAATACCTTATGACTAATTTTTTATATTCTTGACCTCCAATCCGTTATTATAAAGCCAGAACCCTCTATTAGAGGACAACAGGAGTTTAGGAAAGAAACACAAACCTCTGTGACTGACAGACTGGACATGCAGCACCCAGATCAGTGATTTTTCTATTTATAATTTCAGCGCTAAGCTAAGCATTCTACTATAGCTAAAATATCTAAATGGAGATTTTTAAATAATAGGTAAGGATTTCTGTTTTAGCAGACTATAAAAATATTTACAGGCGGTTGTGCCAAAATCATTTTCCCTGAAAGGAGAATAAAGATGCATACACAACAGAATGAGACAGGAGGGATGGTCCAGCAATTAGGCTATCAGCTAAATGAGAGGATTATTTCTCAGTTCAACCTCTCTCACAGTTACCAAGTGACTCAATGACAGCGTTCCCTCCTCATTCGCTCTTTTCAGAGTGCTATAGCTGGCTTTCCCATTCTGTGCACAAGTCTTAGGCAAAGTAATCTAACAAGCGTGCCAGCTCACCTTCATACGCGTCATAACTGCTCTGAACATCATATTTATGATAGGGAGTACCTGACAGCACATCGTCTTGCTCAGCATCATTGGGGGTTTGCTCAGTCATCCCTGCCTTCTGTTACAGTAAGTCTTCACTCCTGTATGCTGTTTGGGGTGGGAGAAGTCCTCAAGTGCTGTTGCGATTGAAGCAAGCAGTCCTGAACTCAATGGCTCACTTACATGTTAGCTGATTGGACTAAAAAATTCTATAATTAATTTATAACGAAAACAAGGCTGGAAACTTAACCACAGAACAGTGGTAGCTATCTTGACAGAGTAGCTACTTCTAGCTCAAAAATTCTTTTGAAAAAAAGGGCGTACAACTTACTCATAAAGAATTTTTAATAATTGTAGTGTGGTAGCATTGGTAAGGAACCTATAAAAATGAAAGAATATTCATTTCATTTGCAGTCCTGGATATCATTACATTCAACTTTGATGCCTGAAGCATAACCTAATTACATAGATTTTTCAGATAGAGCCTCTTCATTTTATACGCTTTTGTCAATCCAAATCAATTTAGCATACTGTCTCCAGAGTCCTTGAAAATACCAAAGCTCTTACAAGCCAGTTTCTGTGGCAAGGGCTGAAAAACTCCAGTTAGGTTTCCTAAGTAGCAAATCCCCAGGAGTGTTTTCACACCAGTTTTAATAGCTTAGTCCATGACTTCTCACTCAGATCTCCCAGCTGAAAGAAGTTGCTTCCTTACCAAGTCAAGTGTAAAACACAAGATGCATCGGTCTGCACGAGGGGTTCCAAATTCCTTATATCCAAGGTAAAGAGAAATCTTTTTTTTTTTTCCCCTCAATGGTGTGAAAGCCAGACTGTCGTAACTACTCTCTGCCTTGGTTCGCATCATAGCTGTGCTTGAGGCAGGTAAAAAGAGGCCAGCTCTGCAGTCACCACATCTACATGGAACAGATTTGGTCATTGACTTTCCTCCTTAGTAGCTAGCTGACGGAAGGAACATAAATTAGCAGAAAGCTTTCTGAGTCTGACATGCTTTTAGTGGCTGGATTTCTCTGTTGTCAGCAGAAGAGCACTGTGATGAAGTCTGCCAGCAGCACTGTAAGCTGCAGCATGGACGGGGTTTCTGCCATAAATCTCAGAAGTATATTTGCCCTTATGTAATAACACTGAATCACAATGGATCCCAAAGTACTTTGAAACTGCACAAGATATATTCAGGGAGTGATTTACCACGAGGGCCTCTCCAAGGCATAGCTGCCCCTACACGCACTGTCAGATTCTGGGGTCTTAAATAGCAGCATCTTCCACTCAGCTTTTTAAAGCTGGTATGGTGGATGGTAAAGGGTGGATGGTATCTGTGCTCAAGACCCTTGTCTGAGGGGTTTGTCCTATTTAAAACAAGAATAGGAAATGACAAGAATGCTGAGCATCATCTTGGCTCGGTTCCTTGCAAGTGCTAATTTACAACACAGACATACATGGTTCCCACTGTTTTAAGACTAACCTGGTACAACCCCCCGAGCTGCTGAAATCTCATGAAACCGTCACAAGTTCTTCAGGACCTGACTGGAGTCCCTGCATCCTGCAGACATCTGAGCTACCAAAATTCTTCTAGTTCTGAGGCAGTTCAGATTACTGCCGCTTCCTGAGTGTTTCTATAACAATTTTTGGTTACATAGTACCTACACTGATGTGAATATTATCTTAAGACCTTGAAATAGCTTGTATGAACACTGCCTCACCTTCTCATCTCTGCTGCAAACAGTTAAACTGTATCAGGTAATTTGCAAATTATTTCTCATTCCTTCCTGGAAAGGCTAGTAACTGCTGTCTGCATTTTGGGATGCTTTGGAGTAAGGGATAGAAGAGAGATCACACAATTGCAAAGATGGGAGAAGCTTCCTTAAAACTGGTATCCACAAATGCTGGGAACAGTGAAACAAGATTATAAAATTGTTGCATAATACTAAGACTGATTTTTTTACTTAGAACAGGAAATGACTCCTATAGACATTACCAAACTAGTGAGCAATCTGAGGCACTTTTTAAAATAAAATCTAGTAAATGTGAATCATGGGAAAAAATAAAAATAGCAAGCCAGCAGGACATGCCTCCCTAGGACTGAGGGAAAGTTACAAAGGCACAAATAGCAAGACAAAGAGAGTTCCAGTCTTGACATATAACCTAATCTCATCTAGAAAGAAGGCAGTGGTAACCAAAAACTAAAAACAAGTAAGAATTATAAGTTAGAATTAGTTTAAATGTATCAGGAATATTGCATCATCTGAAGTAATTACAGCCAGATCAAAAGCTATTGGCATTCCACTGGGATTCCTGTGGGCTTGATGATCTCAGGGTCTTAAAATTATGAAATCACCATACCACAGTAATACTCTAAACAAGAAGATAAAGTTCTACCCTTTCACTGCAAAATAGCAAAAAACCAGATAAATGGTCCTCACAAAAAAAAAAAAAATCAATCCAATATGCCATCTGAAGGGAAGTACTGTCCTGGAAGCTCTGGCACTGACATTTGATGGACGGTCATTTGTTGTTGGCTAGAATGTGGGAAACGCCATTACCAGGCATCCAGGTTTAAATTTATGACAATCAATTAAACTACAAGAAGAAAATTAGTGTTAAGTGAACAAACACATTTACAATATACAATTTCAAATCGCCTGAGAACAGAACCAACTTAGAAAGCTGGTATTAAAGCCTCTACAAGAATTAGCGCAGAACATAATTTCTTGGTGGTTTCTCCTGCCAGTAGCTTGAAAAAACTGTACAGAAAAAACTGTACCAGTCCAAGATGATTTGAGATGTGTAATTTCTTTGTCGCTCAGAATTGCAGGAGGACAATCACAATCCTAAAAAATGCTCTAGTAAATTATCTCAGGGAAAAATATTTGAAATGTTTGAAGATTTCTATTTCCTGAAAATTTATGACAAGATGCTTAAATTTCAGAACAAAGCCAATCCAAAACTAGAACGCTGATTCTTTTTAAGCTTGCTTTCTTAAGAGGTGGTATTTTTGCACCTGTGCTGTCTATTTGCTCATCTGTGTAGAAGACAGAAGGGCAGATTCGTGGTGGTTTTATATAAAAAGTATTTAAAAGGTATTGTAGGAGAAAATAAAAATTAATTTTTCCTAAAGCGATTTTTGCAGAACAAAAAATGCACAAAACCTGACACTTTCCCCAAAAACTCAACCTAGTGAACCACGGTCTTCTGACAAAACTCTTTTGTTTATAAGTGAAATTAGTTCCACATGCCACATGCAATTTCAGCAAAGTTTGTTGCTAGTAGTTACGTAGAATAAAATAAATTTGTTTCACATAAGTATTCATAACCTACACTGAATAAGATTTGACTCCACTACCCTAACCCAATAACTAAAAGATATTTGAAAAAGATGTCATAAACCAAACCTAATATAGAATATATAGATCACTGTGCTGGTTTTGGCTGGGATAGAGCTAATGTTCCAAGGAGTAGCTGGTATGGGGCTATGTTTTGGATTTGTGCTGGAAACGGTGTTGGTAATGCAGAGATGTTTCAGTTATTGCTGAGCAGTACTCACACAGAGCCAAGGCCTTTACTGCTCCCCCCGCACCAGTGGGTAGGCTGGAGGTGCACAAGGAGCTGGGAGGGGGCACAGCTGGAACAACTGACCCCAGCTGACCAAAGCGATGTTCCACACCATACAGTATCGTGCTCAGCAGTAAACTAGGGAGAAGGTTGGCCAGGGGGCAAATGCTGCTCGGGTACTGGCTGGCCATCGATCACTTGGTGGTGAGCAATTTTTTTAATTCATGTCATTTGTCTTTCTTGGGGTTTATTTCTGTTTTATTTTTCTTTTCATTATAACTTGTTGTTATTGTTGTTGTTGTTATATTTGATTTCAATTATTAAACTACTCTTATCTCAACCCACAAGTTTTCTCACTTTTACTCTTCCGATTCTCTTCCCCCACTCCTGCTGAGGGGGAGTGAGCAAGCAGCTGTGTGGGATTTAGTTGCTGGCTAGAGTTAAACCACAACAACCAGTACAACATCTTGCAAAATGTATATGATATCTGAGTCTCAAAGGCAAAAGCACAGCACACAGAGATTAGAAAGTGATGCTGCATGGTGGAAATTGTTGATTTTGAATAAAACACTCCTTTGGCTTAAATTTTTGTAAGGGTCTTACATTATCATTGTCATTCACTTGCGTAGTAAATGATAACCCACTGCCCCAAAAAGCAATGCCTAAGCAGATAGAATGGAGAGGGACAACACAGGAAAAAGGAGTAACTGTAGGATGAATGAATGAGACCACGTAGGACAGATGTCCCCTGAATAAAACTAAGAGGCAAGGCTATTTCTTTGCCTCTCGTTTTGAGTTTGCTGAGGCCTTGAGGCTGATAAGAAATGTGTGATCAGCAGTGTAAGGGTCAGACTTCCAAAACGTATGTAATGGTGGGTATTGAGAGTACCATAAATTAGAAAACTACATTTCCACGAGTCTGCTTGGCAGGAACCAGGGCAGCAGGTCTCATCTTTGAATGCTCTGCCAGGAAGGGAGCAGAGGGTGCACCGCTTCAGTCCGGAGCTGCTTCTCCCATGCAGCTCCTCTCCGCTGGGTCCCCAGTTACACCATGAGCTCTCACTACTGGTTTCATGTTCAGCTAACATGAAGGAAACACTGAAAAAAAAAAAAAGGAGAAGGCAGTTTTAAACTACACAAATTTTCAAACAAGACCAAGGCCAGGTGCAGCATTTGATATTACTCTTACCTACCTACCCCTCTTTTACTTACTCATTTTTCAGTTTAGGATGTCATCTGAAGGGATATGCATTAAAATAAGTAAGACATGAAGCAATGCATGTATTGACGACATCTCTACAAAGTCTTAAGAAGTTGCTTAGATCAACAGATAACACAACCGTAATAACCTGAGAACTTCACAATTATCCCAGCTATCCTTTGTCAGTCCCTACATACAAGCACCTTCGAAAGGATTGATTTAATTCAACTGTATGTTCTGACATCATTCCAGAAGCCTGCTTCAGTCCGTGATTTTGGAGTCCACCACTACACTGCCGCAAACTGGCTGCTTAAAACAATGAAGAATTATGGGAGTCACATTTTTCTCAACACAGAGGCAAGACGGTCAGCACAAACAGGGAGATTTGCAAGAGAAAGTGTTGATTTTTCATCCTTGTCTTTCACTCTGCATCACCTGTATCTTCTAGAGCAGCAGCTGGCCTGGCTATGAGCAACTCAGAGAAGCAATGTACTTCCTTCCAGATGCAGAGAGTACACGTTTTCCAGCTATGATGTATGTAAATATGATGTATGTAAATATGTGTGGTTTTCTGCTGTTACCTGAAGAGAGTTCTGCAGTAGCTGAGCATTATTTCAAGCCAGCCTACATTGCTTTATTATAACAGTCAGTTTGCTTCATACTATAAACAAAAAAAAAGCCTGTTTAAGAACATATACAACCACTGTGGCCACATGCTACCAGGAGCAGAGCATTCACGGGATCTCTGGTGCTGGAGGTAACAAAAAGCCGCTTCATCTTTGACCTTCTCATCAATATCCAGGAATTGTAAGTGGTGTGATAAATAAGTAATCATACCATCAGCGCTGAACTTGTTAGCAAGAGAAAATCTTTGTATATAAAAGGCCCCATATGGCTAAGTATGTATTTTTCAGAGAGAAAACATTGAAGCTGTCACTTTCATTACACATTAACAGCTTCTTTATTCTCTGCAGGAAAACAATCAGCCACAGAAGAGAGAATATAGAATGAGGCTCATGTGTCAGTTAGTTGCAGATTTATTTTCAGGGCTTAATATTTGTTTGGGGATTTTCATATTAACAAATCTGACTCTTAGAAGTATTTTTCTGTTATGGACTTGGCACTTTGACCTGTAACAGGAAATGTAATATTAGAATAAATATACAACCATCTGAAAGCAATCGTGAATATTCAGATCTCACAGACTGACTTCAGATTTGGAACCCACCCCCATTAAGGCCAAAGCAGCAGCCTGTGCCTGCAATTAGTGGTATGTTAAAGAAACAATCTGGATTTTAATGGGCTTTCGAAAGCAAAGCGTTTGAATTTAAGTCTTCTAGGAATCTTTTCTTACTAAGATAACCACACAATTCTATTGTTTACAGTGTGTCTATAGAAAGCCATTTCATTGATTTTTTTCTAACTCTGAGTAAAACTGTTTGCACACCTGAAAGTAAATGCGGTGAATTACAATTTTTTTTTCCTAATTGGCAGTAGAATTATCTAGCAAGCAACAGTGCTTTAATACTGTCTAAAAAGATAATTCCAAAACTGGCAGGACTTCAGAAGAACTGCAGGTCATTAACTTAATGGCATTATTTTTAACCCACATACTATATGCTTCAAATAAACTTAAGGGCAAAATCAGATTTTAGCAGATAGCTTGAGATGTGAATCAAAATCACTATGTAATGTTTGCCCTAACTAGCAAAAGAATTTGACAAAGAATATATCTACTCACAGTAAAAATATTTCCAATTAAGTGAAGACACTAGCTTTGTTTCTTGCAGCAGAAAGCAATTTAGTTTTACATATGGACATTAACATTCTATTAGCTTTATTCATTTATTAGGATTTGCCAAAGGTTTCTCACAATACATCTGCCATCTACATGTCAGCTGAAATACTTTGTTCTGTAACTGGACACATCAATGTACTAGAAAGAATGGCTTTAATGTTATTATGAATTTTAAAATATTCTATATATATTAAACGCAACACTATTATTGCAGGTAGCAGATGTATGCAGTTCTGGTCATTTTAGCTGCTCAAATTGAATAATTCTTCCAATGAACAGAAAATTTTTGACGACTAGTATTGTGGCCCAATTTGAGTATAGCGCCAGAGGAGCAACAAAACACACATCTCTAATGATCAAAAGTAAATCTATTTCAACACTCAGTTTATTCATATAGATTAAAGAATATTCTCTAAAATCTTCAATACTGATAACAACATATTTTTTACTAGTATTTAAGGACCTTATGAAATTATCTGCTACTTAATCATAGAAATTTCTTCTGTAAGATCCCTGCCTCATCCAGTGCTTCCAACAGACAGTACTAGCAGATTTTCCTCTTCATTACCAGTCAGAATCTACCTCTTAGGACCCAGTTGTATTAATAGTAGTAATCACATGTTCCCTAGGATGATGTTTGTATATAATTTTAGCTTTTCATAAAGTGCCTAGATCCAAGTGATATTGTTGCCTTGATTTGAGAGATGGAAACCGAAAAAGAGGCATATTAAGGTCAAAACATTTCAGTAATTTGAAGATACTATTTGTGGATACCTGAGACCTTATTTTGTGAGTTTTGTATGGAAGGAACGGCTATCTGTCATTTCACTGGCAGTTATGTTTAGGTCTCATCAGGTGTTCTGCAGGTAGGACCCCATGAGTTGAATTTAGTATCCATAAAATCCTGACAGCTAGCAAAGATCAAGGTTTGGTCAGCTAATGTAGAAGTACATAAGGAGTCTGTGGCAAAGGCAGGGAAGCTGTCATTTCTTCCTAATAACATCCAACTGCATCAGGCAGGCTTACCTTTCCCGCAAGCTCCTGTCTCCTTCAGCAGGTGCCTTCCATGCCCCGTATGAACTCTCCTCTGCTCTCTCGTGTGATCATTGCTTGGCTGTAAAGAAAGCCCTCACTCATGCTCCCTGTGACAGAAGCCCTAAGGAGGAAAAACCATAAGGATGAAATTAAAGTTAAATGAAGTAAAATTTACAAAGTGCTGACCTAAGCCATACTTGCAGTCTTAATAGTGAAGCTCTGCTATGTTTGGCCAAATGGCCAAATGGCTCTACACTCTTAATAATAACATAAGTACAGCTTAAAGGAGATATTTTCCCACTTGTTTTTCTTTTAAAAACACAGAAAACAGCAGAAAGCTCATACTGAGATTTCTTATTTGAGCATATCATATTGGGTCCCAAGAGTCACTTCTAGGCTTTGGACGTCTGTGTCCACCACATCTCCCACTGCCTCTGGAGCTACTGAATGACCAGTCGCAACAGGAGACTGTGATGCCCCGGCACTGATGAGTGTTTGGGAGAGATGAAAGATGTACTATACCCATGGACTCACTCTCCCAGGCTCTTTTTCCTCAGCCCCAAGTTGCTGGTCCCAGCCATGTGTTTTTCCTGTCCACCTCCCTTTCTAGACAGCCAGCACTGCCAGCCCCTGATGTTCACCGCCCCTTTCCACCCACAACTCCTGCCCGCCTGAGGATCTCCTCTCCTCCACAGACTCTGTACAGAACTGAAGTTACACAGGCATGTACATATAATGCACTATAGCACAGAGAAGTGCCATTCTTCTGGTTCTGGCCTGGAGAAGCTAAAGTTGGTTTGGGCCCTTGGCTGCAGCATTTCAGTTGCTTTTTAGGGATAACGTTAGTATCCTAGACCTATAATAATTAATTTGCTTCTAGTTTTATAACAGTTTGTTTCTAAATGGAGGCATTATTAAGCTAGTCCTAGCATATAAATAAACTGTATTTAACTTCTCTGTATAGACCTTTAGACTGCTCTGTGGTCTCTAATGAGCAAGATAAATTTATATTTATTACATGCATGAGGACATTTGAAATTTAAGCAATACTCACTAGAGATGTAAGTCACCAGGTTTCTCTCCCCCTTTCTGGCATGAATGCTAATGTGTAAGAGTAGAACACTTGCTTTCCAAGAAGATGCTTTGGTAAAAAATTGTTGTCATGCATCTCATTTATTCACTCAATTTCTAATGGATAACAAACATGAAACAGGAAGAACACCGATAAATTAAGTTTGCCTAAAGACTAAATGCATGTTCATGGAAATGCCTAGTGTTACAATCATCTGTTGGTGGTATTTGGAAAGGACACCTTCGTTTCAAGGTCTCCAAGATCTCCACAAATAGTAATGACTCATAATGAAAGAAAAGATACTTCTAAAAATACTGTATGGCAGACGTGAAATGGAAGAAAAATGCAAAGCTTAAAAAGAATTACTTTCTACAAATATTTGCAGTATTCCCCAATGTGGCACTTTGTAACACTTCTATTATCAGTGATTCCCTTTTCCTTATGGGGCTTGTGAACTTTCTAGGTAGGCACTGCATAGCGAGTATGCTTATTTTAAAAGATTTAAAAAGCCAAAGGAGTCCTTAATAGAAACAGTGGGACAGAGCAGCATGTATTGATGGTGGCAGTAGATGTCAGAGGACAATCACCACAATAAACCTCAAATACTACTTAAAAGCACCCATCAAGAGGCAGCTTGAAGTGCTGAGGGTTATTTAATCTTCAACAGCAGTCATCCATGAAGCACCAACAGCTACCATCAAAATATTACTTAAAATGCTCCAGGGACTTGAAAGTACCCTATCAAGAGCAAAAATTAAGAGTTGTTGCAACAGTTGCACTGCATCTCATGAAACTGAAGAGATGTATCTCTGTCGCTTTGCCTGTCAGAGCACCTGAGAAAGAGTATACTTGAAGCTTGTGAAAGAAAACTCATCCGTGGCTTGCTGCAGTAGAGGCAGCTCTGTAGTTTTCATCCTAGAGAGATGAAAAGCACATCAGGAGTTCCAGGTTCAGAGAGTGCAAACCACACCGAGTTTTGAAACTCCTGCTGCTAAAATAATTCAGGAGCTGCATGGATAGCATTTCTGGAGCTGGGTGGCTGCTGGCTTTCCCTAACCAAAACAAAGTTGCAGATGTACAAAGAAAACAGAAAACATGCAGTACTTCAATTAAAAAAAAAAATCGGGCAGGTGTCCAGCTGTGTATTACTGCTGTGTTGTGGTGTATGCCCCGCTTCCCCCTACTAACAAGGCGCATTGCAATGTCAGATCATCCATCACCATAT
>VZSC01006585.1:83605-98945 GCA_013398225.1 Steatornis caripensis | reverse complement strand
GGCTGCTATATCAATTACAATCTATGTCAATGCTCTGTAGTTTTCTGCACCATTGAGATGGACATTTTATGNGCATTCCCTTCACACAGTAAGTAATAGAGTGAATCTGCACCATTGAGATGCATTTTCTGCACCATTGAGATGGACATTTTATAGCACTAGTCAAGCACAGTCCCAGCTCTGCCCTTGAGTCCATCTCCAAGAGATGTCAACACCTTTGCTTTGAACACTGGCCCTTACCTTTGATTGATAGGCTCTGCAGACTTTCCCTGTATGTCCAGTGTGACCTTTTGCAAACATCAGTATAGCTGTGGTGGTTAAGAGCCAAATTTTCCTTTAGTTTACTGCTAATTAGATTTGTTACTTTGTGAAGGAACATACCCTTTATAAAAGCTGTATTAATGACATCCAAGACAGATATAATTGTCTTTTTATCCTTGCTTATTGGGGGTAAAGGAGTGATACCTGCAGTTTAATAAGTGCAGGTAATTATATTAATAATTAATAATAACAACAACAACATGCATAACTAAGTCCATATCTTCTGTATTATTTCCTGTCAATCTTGAATCAAGAGTAATCATGACCCAAGTTTGGGATTATTAGACAGCAAACTATTGTTTCCTAAAATTCTGAAAATCTGTTAGCTCTCCAAAGTCATGTAAACAATGCAGGGGGTTTTGTTGTTCTTTCAGTCATGTTATCGCCTTCATAAAAATTATCTTCATACCAATAGGTCAAATGTCGCAACACAATATTGTTCTGGGAAAAAAATCTTGCACAGGTTGGCTTTGCATATATCTATTTCTGGAGCTCTTGGAGAGAGACTCTTTCTTTCTTAATTAAGTGCTGCATAGGAGAAACAAGGAGGAATACAACAACAATTGTATGGCCAACAAAAATAATCAGTCTGAAATAATATATTTTTAAAAAACCCTGAATATTAAGGCCAACAAAGAAAAAAAATTTAATAAAGGTGAAAATAAGATGAAAGTTTTTGGAAGGTAGATGGTCATGTATAAAAATAAACTGTGCCTCATTGGCCAATATTTTAAGAAAATTTGGGCAGATTTTTTTCCCTAGGTCTCTGGGTAGCTGATAGCACATGTTTTAAACAGAGATACCCCACTGCCACGCTTTCTGATGTGGGTTTCTTTGCTAACTAATCCATTAATGCATTCCTTGTAGGCAATCTGCATAGCTTAATATTCTTTCTGTGATGGTCTCTTATGTACTCTTGGAACTTTTTTCTTCACAAATTCAATATAAATTCCATAAAACGTTTTCATTTTTAGTTTAAAAATTTCTATGCTTTCTCGGTTTTCCTTTGAAATGAAAAAAACTTACTTAGTGATAATCTTTGCATTTAATTTAAGATTAAGTAATATCCGTCATTGTTCATAGTACTTTTTTTCTAGTCTTTGCCTGGGAAGTAAAAACATGGTAACATTTACCTCTCTAATAATATTTACAAGTAATATATCTATGTCAAAATCTAGTACCACAAGGCAAGATTGTAAAAAGCGCTATCAATTTTTGGCTCTTCCAAAGCATCCAAATAGACCAGCTCTTCCGCTATCTATCAATCCTTCCAAAGTGTTTTAGATCTGTCCTTGCTGTCCTTGTTTTCTAGAGATACTATATGATTGATGCATAATGCTATCCTTCTTTACTTCATTTTTCTCTCTCCTGAGCTCTGCGTATCTCTCAGCCTCCGTATTCTGGTCATGACCATGTTTCATATTTATCAGAAGCTCTATTTGGTCCGTTTTAATACTCACTTTCTTTATATTATTCAACACAGAGGTCTGTACTGAAACAGGTGTAAGAACATAACGGCCATCCATTCCCAGTCAGATCACACATTCTTTCAACTCTATAGTGAATGGTTAATAGATTGACACAAGAAACATGCTACCCTCTCCTGCCGCACCTTCCAGCAGAAGCTGTAGGAAATCCATGTCCCAAAGGTTACGTCATGATAACTGTCTACAACCGCCTCCAGCAATGCAGACCTGCACTACTCCTTATCACTTGGTCTGAGATCATACCCTTAGACCAATGCCTGTAATAGTACAAACACATCTTGTAGTGCTGCAATCTGCATGGAGTCGATGTAGTGTACTTATTTGTGTGCTAGTTAATGTTTTATTACCAGTTTTGCAATTTGCTGAGTATGGGATCACAGTAAGTGCAAATTACTTCTCATTCTTAGGTTCCTTACTGAGCAATCTTCTCTCCTTTAATGTGAGGCTTATAAGCAATAGGTTACAAACAAGATTTAGTATATAAGCAATTTCAAATTCAGTAAGCACTACTGGGTTAATACAATTTCATCTTGGCAGTTTTAGTGATATACCATTGATTGATTTTTGTTCCTGGAGTGAGTTGACCCCAGACAGCTGCTGCACCCACCAGTCATTTACTCAAGTACCCCCCAGTGGGATCAGGAAAAGAATCAGCATGGCAAAAGTGAGAAAAACTCGTGGGTTGAGATAAAGCGAGTTTAGTAAGTAAAAGGGGGAAAAAAGAAAAATATGCTGGATTGTAACAGCTATGTTAACTCTATCACAATACAGTTCCAAAATCTTAATTTCTTGTGTTTCAATTGTTGTCTTTTATCACCATTTCTTATATTGTCTATCTGATGTTCTTACCTCCCTGTGGTCTCTCTTAGCTGCTGTATTTTGTGGTGTATTTTTCTCCTTTTTTTCTTTCTTTTTTTATTTAATTCTACGAATTAAAAGTAAATGCAAAGAAACTGTATGAGTCTCTCCTTCAAGCACTATTGCTGTTTCCAAAATTAAAATTCATTTTCTCACTTACAATATTTAACAAAAACCTACATTCAAGAAAGTTACATAAATTCTTAAAGTTGAAGAAAATACTTTTTCAGTATTACTAAGAATCTCAATTGGCTTTCATGCCAATAAAATAAATGTTGTTGGAATTTTGAGAAAAAAAATTATAGTTCATGATGTTCAAGAAAAAAGTTTTCACTAGGAAAAAATAAGCAAAGAGAAAAGAGAAACAGGTATTCTCCCACTCACATTAAACAAACCAAATGGTCAGGAAAAAAGCCATCATTTTTGAAAGATTTTGGGAAGAAGAAATCAATAACTGTGTTTCTTCATACAAATTTAAAGAATGTGTTTCAGCACAGGTGTATTGAAAAAACAATTTTTCTCAATATAAATAATAAACTGATGAAAAGTTGCAACCAGTTCCATGTACATTGAATGATTTGCATTTATAAGACTCTGCAGGGCTGAAATTGTAGACTGGATCTCATTTCATGCCTAAGGCACTGTTACTTTTTATCATTAGCACTCAGATCTGTTGGCAGAGGGTAGGAGACACACTGGCTTGTCAAAAAACTGACTTCTTGCAGTTGCCCATGTCAGTAAGTTGCACATTAACGCAATTGTACCCTTGCCACAGCAACTACAAGCGCAGGAGGAGCCGCCGGGAATACTGGTCCCAGCTGGCTGCACGACCCATGCATGACACTCACAAAGCTCTTCTGTTCTCAGCTTGTGACGAATGGACTGTAACAGTCATGAGCAGTCATGCCTGGATGTAGCCAGTCTCCAAGTTTCTTATCAACGATGTTTAAAGTCTTCGTACTCTACTGCAATTTTATAAGCGTTTTTGGACACTGGTATCCTCAAGGTAGTTGGCAAAGGTCGAGTATCCTTGCCACTTTGTAAGGTCCATCAAGCAGCCTTTGACACCCATTGTGGAAACACAAACTAGGTATCACGATATCTCAGACTACGTAGTCTGTGTTAACCTCTCACATGCAAGCTCTTACCCTCAGTAACCATGATGTAGATCACTCTTAGGACAACAGGGATTAAGCTAGCTCAAATGGTGTAATGTCTCACGCACAGGGGAATTTATGTCTCACCCTACTGTTGCACCATGTGCTCTTTTGGCAGAAAAAATGCAAGGTAATCTGAGGTAGTTTTCACCGATACAAAAATATTGAACTCCCTGCATTTACTGTCAGGAGGAACAAGGTAACAAACTGTCCTGACCAAAGGACTTTAAATCTCTAAAAGCTGCAGAAATGTAATTTTTTTATTCAAATAAATACAATCGGCTACACAAGTTGAGTCTCATCCACCAAGAGTTTTCCTCTTTCCAGAAACATCTCCCAATATTTTAATACTCTATCCGTGCCTAACAGTACCAATTCTTGAGGATATGCTAATCCTTAGAAACAGGATATTCCAGCTACCCAAAAGGAAGAACATTTCTCTCTCTCTCCTACATCAGAAATCTTCAACAGCAGTTTGAGGGTGACAGCAAACTTAGTTTATGTGACTATTTTAAAATCCTGTATCTTTATGTCATTCATGGTCATTTTTAGTAGATTTTTCATGTCGCCTTTTTCCTCAGTAGTTCCTGTTTTATAATATACTGAGCAAGTCCTTTGCTTTCCCCAAATACGAATATAACATATTGTTTATTCTTTCTACAGTGCCACCTGATGGCAACACTACAGAGCAAGCGCTCCACCTGCTTGCCAAAAATACCATCCAATTTAACAATGCCTGAAAACAGTGCACAGGAAAGAAGCATCAGCGTTGTTGCTGGCCAGAATATCTCTGAGGGACAGTGGAAAGTCAGACACATAGAACTTCACATGGACTGCGTTGTTCTGTGGGGCTGGAAATTCCACAGGAACAGCCACATGCCTATTGGAGCTGTTAATTTAGTCAGACATTTTTCGGTCAATGAATGTTGTAATAGGCTTCTTCCCTTTCCTGCCATGCAGCCAGTGAGCAGAATGCTTTCAGTAACAGCATGCCCCTTTGAAAGGCCAAATGAACCTTCAGGTGCCAAGAATGACATGCACTGAATGTCATTGGAAAGAGAGAACAAAAACTTGAAAATGCGTTGTCAGCACTCGGACTTCACTGCATAAGATAGGTAAATGTAGAAAGCGCTGAAGTGTCTACACAGAACATTGCATGGCAGGTGGAAGGAAATGGGACATAGTGAAAAAGAGAAACTTGCAGAATCAGGAGAAAAAAAAGCAAATTAATATTATTCATAATCTAGTTTGTCAAACAGAAAAAGAAAGGAAAATGCAGAGTGCTGGCTGATCTTGATTCCAGCCTCTTTTTATACTCCTGAATACTTTTATCTCCTAAGATGCTGTTTAGATGAGCAGTAGATGCATTCTGTACTAACAATTGCAATGTTGAATTATTTATGTCCTAGAATGTGCTCTGTGGATTTTAACCAGCTATTTGCCCTAAAATGGAGAACAGCATCCTAGATTTTCCAAATTTCCAGGCCTAATTTAGGAACCAATACCCAGCCATCTGATTTGAAGATTCAGGTGCCCAACATTTTCAGGTTAACAATACCCAATATCTCTCACAATGAATTATACCCATTCCAAGCCAGGAAGACAAGTTGCCATAAAGGATTGCTAATAGGACTTGAAGCATTTTATACCTAGATTTTTATTTTCTAAAAAATCCAGTCCAGGTATGTAATCTCAAGGTAGCTGCTGCTACTAGATATCTTCCTGCTGCTAACACTAATTGGCGCCTTTTTGTACCAATCTTAATATGAAGTCCAAAAAATAGGTGGCTGTAGATCCTGACACATAATTCCACCTTTGCACCAAAAGGCAGACTAGGAAATCTTGGCAGGAAAAAGTCTATTTACTTTACCCATTAATTATCCATGCTAAAGGGGATTTCAACTACCTGACTTCACGGTGTGGTCCTTTCACACATATTAAATTCAGCTGAAAAAAAAACAGGAAGGAAAAATTATCTTTATCAGGTCTGTCCTCATTTAGAAGCCTCCAGTTGATCTAGCATTTCCATGCAACAAATGTAATTAAAATTTCATCAAAGGAAGTGAAATTCACCAAAATATTATCTGTGTCTTCGTAAGCTGTCTCCTAACTCCCATGTGTTTCACAGTTGTTAGTGATTTGATTCAATATGTATTTATATTGAATAAAAAATAATTTTGCTACCATTTGACACTTCTTGGTACATTGATTAGGAAAGATTTTTAAAAGGCACGAGTAGAGACAAAAAATCTGAACTTTTAAAAATCAATTTTGTTTCAGTTTTTCCAATATGTTAAATTGACTAAGAAGTGGCTTAAGCATAATCTTTTGCTAATTCAAAGGCTTTGTAATATGCATTTTAAATGCTGTGTTTTGAGGCAACATAGTTATGTATTTTTATCAGGCTGTTTTCCAGCTTAAATCATAAAGTTATGAGTCTCAACAATTCTCAGAGGGCTTATTGCGCTACGAAAGTTGACTTACCACTTTGCACTCAACTAAGTTCAAATGCATATTTCCATTTTGATGTCTCAAGGACACACGTTAACGATGCATGTAACATATCTACTTTCTTGTGGCTTGGTATCTCCTGTCTCTTTTTTCTACTTCTTTTTTGATTATTCAATATAGCAAAACTTAAATACTGTTTTAACCTTCTTCAGAACAGTCTAACGTGCAACTCGTTAGCTTAGCTGTGGCTTAAGGCTTAGCTGTTTTGTGTTTCCCCCTCAGCATCCCAAATACAGTCACGAAACTTGTGGAGTATTCTTCAGGCTTGCAACAAAATTGCATAAGTAATTTCACAGATGCTGTGGGAAATATGACTCCACCGAAGCAATGCAAACCATAACACTAAGTCAAGGAAAAATAGTATGCAATACTTAGTAAAATCTTAATTTTCCTTAAAATAATTACTTCTGTCTTTAGCACATGAGCTCAGGGTTTGGCTTGTGGTGTAAATGAAACCAAAGGCCTTAGATGAACTTCATCTGGCCAAATGTAGGTATTTACATTTGAACTATTTCTCTGCATCATAGTTACATGATTTATCTTACCGTAGATGTTACTTTAAAATGCAATAAATTATATCCAGAAATACGCATTTTTCTCCTATAGGTGATGGAAGCGAATAGTTTATGTAGACATCTGTATTGTACAGGTTGAGATTAATTACACTGTTAACGCTGAAAGGAAAGAATGGTGCTAGCATGCACAGTGCCATGAATCAGAGGGAACCACAGTACCTCTGGACTGATAATGCAGGTTACAAAATTTGCCACAGTCACGTGTAGCTTTAAATTACATGCCGTGAGCAGATAGATGTTTTGGGTTTGCAGGATCTGAAAGAACAACTATCCTTGTTTCAGGGAAAATAAGTCAAACGCAAACAGGAATAGAACTGCCAATACAGTGGCCAGGGCACTGGTAAGTGCTGCTGATGGCTGCTTAGAGGCACCAGCTTTTGAAATCTGCAGGAGTGAAGGCTAAGAGGATGCAATTGCTGCCTGTTAAAGCATCCTTGGGGTAAATGCAAAAGAAGGTAGAAAGTTGGTTTGAGAATATTTTTTGGATATCAACAAATCTAGCCTGAAATTTAGAGAAATGTTTCTAAATTATCAGAGAAATAAGGTGTAAGAATATCTTTCTAATGGGAATACTCTAGACGAGAAACCTGAGTGGTTTCATGATACACCTACGAAAAGTTATGTAAAGGATCATATAAAGTCATGTCTGTTGTAGCAAGGCCTGGTGTCTGCACTCCAGCAAACTTTACCCGTGGGATACTTCTTTGCTGTAAAATAGCCCTGTGCCGCTGTCGTGGTTTGAGCCCAGCTGGCAATGAAGAACCATATGGCCACTCGCTCACTTCTCGCTCCATGCCAGGATGAGGAGAAAACCTAACAAAACCTGGTGGGTTGAGACAAGAACAGGGAGGGTTCACTCGCCAGTTATTGTCACGGGCAAAAAACACTCAGCTTGGGCAAAAAAATCAGTTTAATCGGTTATCGATCAAAGCAGAGTAGGATAAAGAGACATGAAAATCCAGATCTTAAACCACAAACAAATACTCTTGCCCCCACCCCTCCCTCCTTCCCCAGCTCAAGTCCCCTGGCTCCCGATATCTCTCNGTAGACATCTGTATTGTACAGGTTGAGATTAATTACACTGTTAATGCTGAAAGGAAAGAATGGTGCTAGCATGCACAGTGCCATGAATCAGAGGGAACCACAGTACCTCTGGACTGATAATGCAGGTTACAAAATTTGCCACAGTCACGTGTAGCTTTAAATTACATGCCGTGAGCAGATAGATGTTTTGGGTTTGCAGGATCTGAAAGAACAACTATCCTTGTTTCAGGGAAAATAAGTCAAACGCAAACAGGAATAGAACTGCCAATACAGTGGCCAGGGCACTGGTAAGTGCTGCTGATGGCTGCTTAGAGGCACCAGCTTTTGAAATCTGCAGGAGTGAAGGCTGAGAGGATGCAATTGCTGCCTGTTAAAGCATCCTTGGGGTAAATGCAAAAGAAGGTAGAAAGTTGGTTTGAGAATATTTTTTGGATATCAACAAATCTAGCCTGAAATTTAGAGAAATGTTTCTAAATTATCAGAGAAATAAGGTGTAAGAATATCTTTCTAATGGGAATACTCTAGACGAGAAACCTGAGTGGTTTCATGATACACCTACGAAAAGTTATGTAAAGGATCATATAAAGTCATGTCTGTTGTAGCAAGGCCTGGTGTCTGCACTCCAGCAAACTTTACCCGTGGGATACTTCTTTGCTGTAAAATAGCCCTGTGCCGCTGTCGTGGTTTGAGCCCAGCTGGCAATGAAGAACCATATGGCCACTCGCTCACTTCTCGCTCCATGCCAGGATGAGGAGAAAACCTAACAAAACCTGGTGGGTTGAGACAAGAACAGGGAGGGTTCACTCGCCAGTTATTGTCACGGGCAAAAAACACTCAGCTTGGGCAAAAAAATCAGTTTAATCGGTTATCGATCAAAGCAGAGTAGGATAAAGAGACATGAAAATCCAGATCTTAAACCACAAACAAATACTCTTGCCCCCACCCCTCCCTCCTTCCCCAGCTCAAGTCCCCTGGCTCCCGATATCTCTCCCTCTTCCCCCCTCAGCGGCGCAGGGGGACGGGCAATGGGGGGTGCAGTCAGTTCACCAGAGATTGTCTCTGCCGCTCCTTCCTCCTCAGGCAGGGAGGGCTCCTCACATGCTTCCCCTGCTCCAGCGCGGGGTCTTTCCCATGGCAGACAGTCCCTTACCAACCCCTTTGACGTGAGTCCTTCCCTCGCGGTGCAGTCCCTCAGGAACGCACCAACCCAGCATGGGCTGTCCACAGAGTCGTGGTCTGCTTTGGGAGAAGGGACCTCCTCTGGTGTGGGGTCCTCCATGGGCTGCAGGTCCTTCTCCACTCCTCTGCAGTTCTTCACGGGCTGCAGGTCCATCTCTGCCTTGCTGTGGTCCTCAATGGGCTGCGCCACCACGATCCTCCATGGGCTGCAGGGGCACAGCCTCCCCCTCCTTCCTCACTGACTCCCGGTATCTGCACAGGTGTTTCTCTCACTTCCCCCTCCTCCCTCTCCTGCAGGTCTCCACAACCACTCTTTTGTCCCCTCCTTAGATACGTTATGGCGGAGTCGCATCTGTTGTCTCTAAATGCCCTGGCCTCAGCCCCAGACAGGGCCAACTTGGAGCTGTGGGATCTTCAAGCAGCTTCTGACAGGGGCAACCCCACCGTGTAGCCCCTTCTCCTGCTACCAAAGCCCCACCACACAGACCCAACACAGCCCCTACGCTTTTATCTTTCGAGGCCACGAAGTTGTAGTATTAAAGTTAATTACTTTATTATTTGATTATTCAAAGACTATTTTGTAAGTTGTGATTAGACATAAACATAGAGAAACAAATCAGCTGTAGATTAATTACATGATTGCTACAAATTACAGTGCTGAGAATGGGATCAATATTGAGAAAAATGTCAGAACTCCCCAGGGGTTTTGGATCCAGAACTGAATTCATGACTCAGCTCTTCTCATTAAGTCGTATGGCAAATCAAAGGCCACAAACCTTTGGATTACTGTTTTTTCAGCTCTACAGACATCCAAAATTAAATTATTCTGTATTGTTTTAATATCCCATGCCACAGTGCTTGCAGTTAAACATCTTGAAAGGACGTGGTATTCACAGAGAATGAACATTATCCCTGATCCTCATCAGTAGTGGGACAAAATCTTCTTGTCTCTGGCTGGAAGTTGATATCTATTTCTTACTTCACTGGTACTCAGGTGCCACCTGAGTAAGCCCCCGGCTGCAAATAGCTACTACTGCTAGTATCTCCTGACTTACAGGCATACAGGGACCACAGTCTGGAACAGAGTTCTCTGAATCAATGATCAGGAGCTTGCTCCTCTTCATAGTAGCAACATTTTGGCCGCAGGCACATCTCCTGATGGCCCTGTAAATAACTTCAGTAGCTTCAGTACACATACAGGCTCCTTCTAGCCTTATTTGAGTTGCTCAGACTCCTAATTCATTTAAATGACGAGATTTGCTTGACACAAAGAAACTGCAATCTCTGCAATCCCTTTTGATCACTCAAATGTGCTTAAGAAATGCCAAGGATTAGACTCCTTCTCAGTCTTCCTGATTATGAGGGTTAATGCTAACACAGAAACTCTATTCCCACAGCACTGCAGCAGAAATGAAATGTTTTTAAATGGATCTACCATTGGCTCCCACCAGGTACTTACTCAGTCCTGGATTCAAGAACATCTTTGAAGCTGACTCTTCAAAAGATGCAGCACACGAAGATCCACAGCATTTCCTAGTACAAGTAGAACTGCAAAATTTGAATTACAAATTATTTCCTTACAAGAGCTGTGATGCTGTTTCTGTTGAAGTGCATTTTAGTGGTAGAACCTACATACAATTTCATGAAAGGCATCTATAAAAACCCTCAAAACTACTGTGTGGACAGTCTTGGAGTGAAGGCTAAAGGGAAGATCAAAAGAATGGAGAATAATTTTCTCGAAGTGATTACATGGGTTGATCCCTGTGACAAAGAGAGGTTTGTCCAGAAAGGCCAGATCATAGAAAGCCTCATTTTACAGAACTGCTGAGTTGCAGTCAGAGACAGAGACAGCTGTGCAGTGAGAATTGGCTACAGCATCTTGATGAAAAAGATCACCAAACCCAACATCTTAACAGACATTACTAGTCTGAAGTTTAGAGACTTTTTCCTGACCACAATCAGTTCACACATGGTGGTAGACATCAGCCCAGACAGTATCAGTAGAAAAGTGAGACACCTTGAAGACACATACATTTTCTATGTTCACTGCCGTCTATGCTTTATACCTCTGTATAGCATTTGGTTCGTAGCTGCTGCCTTTGGAGGTAGTAGTGACCAGTCACCCCCTCACACTGCTTTTGTCATGATTCAAATTTATTTTCAATAGTCATTTATAGTTGTTCACCATATTCTTGCAGGTTGGCTTACACTGGGCTTAGAGCATTAGTACTTTGATTCAGATAACCCAAATAAAAAGCTTGTATGTTTCTGTTTCATGCTAAAATAGCATAGTCTAAACTGAAAGGAGCAAACAATTCAGGAAAATAACTAGAGATGCACCACACAAGTGGTAACCGGAAGCTCATGCCAGCATGGAGAACAGGCAAATCTCTGGGCAAAAGTGGAAGGGTGGCAGGAGAATAAACCTGATCTCACTACAGAAAGTCTTTCACACAGACATTCAAGGCTATTTTTTTCCACCAATGTCAATATTCAATTGAGGAATAAATTAGGCTATAACTTTTTTTGAGAACACTGAAAAAGCAATGGTTGTCCTTAGCTTAATGGGTACGTTGAAGAAGTGTCAATGAAGTGTGATGTAGTTTATAAACTTGAGTAAATGCATGCTGGAGTACCCCGGAGGGACTGGACTGAATGTTTTTTCCTTGCGTGCATTTTATGGTCTCTCCCATCTTCATAGAGAATTTTACTTTTTCAGCTATTGCTAATGAAAAGCCAGAATTCTGTTTTTCATGAAGACGCTTTTGACTACAGAAAGTTTTCTGCTGCAACGTCATTTTTTATCACATGTTGGAATTGGAAGGCAGTATCTTGAAATCTCCACTGGAAACCTCAGGTGACATACTTACCACGCTCCAGCCCATGCACCCATCATGCACCCACCAGCAGAATACATTTGGCTCACTGGCGACTCTGCCCAGGAGGAGGAGCATCTCTCACGGAAAGCAGCAGCTCTTCCAGATGGCTGAAGGATTGCTCTGCTGAGAAAAGCATGGGGATGTTTGTGAGAGAAGCTGAAAGGAAAGGATGATCAATTAAAATGTGGAACCAGAAGATAGAAGAGGAAAGGCAAGAAGGAAAACATTGATCCCTCCACTTCGTCACCTGACCTGTAGTGTGACAACACTGGTGACATTAGATCTTTCCTGCCAGCATAGCATGGGATAACAGCTTTTTCTTCATGGTCCAACTTTGTGTGAGCCAGGTGACTGAGCATCAGGGACTTAGGTCCCTTGAGGCTCTAGCCACACCTTCCTGGAGATTGTACCTCAATGTAGATGATCTTCAGAGCAAAAGCATAGTAGCAAAGGACTCCATTAGAAAAGGGCAGGACCATTAGAATGATAGTTGAAGGGATTCTTCAATTCATTACAAAGCTGCAGGGTCAGATAAGTACCACAGCTTTTATCTTAGTGAAGCATTTCCCTGTACTTAGCTACTGTCGGCATGTCAAACATTTACCAGCCGATACAAGATCAAAGCTGCAGCAAGCAGCTGATCCCTGTACAGCATCTCCACAGCTTCAGCTTTGACATTTTGCAGTATTTAGATAGCAACCAGCCAAGTGTGAATGGCTCCTGCCTCAAAGATTACAGCCAGCCATGCAGAACATCAGCAAGCGTATTTTAAGCAATGACTACTCCATTGTATGATCTATTTATTCTCAGTGAGACAGAAATCAGAAAACATAGTGTTTGGATGGGGCAGATTCAGCATATCTGTCACAGCAGCTTGGCAAAGTGGTGGGTTGCTCCTGTCAAGTCTTCCCTCAGGCTGAGAGGCTGGTTTGGCAGCAGTTCTCAGACAAAGCTGCACGCAATGGGGAGCTGATTAATAACCTACCTTGCTGAAAATGGCAGCTCTGCTGCAAAACCTCACATCCACATATAATCCCACCCTACAGAAAGAAACTTAATTTAGGAGAACTGGTCTCCTCCTCTCATCTGTGCCTTTAGCTCCCCAGGGCTCTGCTGCTTGCTGAGACAGGCTGGCAAACTACGGAGGCACAAAATAGTCTGCATTTTTGAAAAGTATCCAGTGGTAAAGAGGGACTAAATACATTTGGGTTCATCAAGTCTTTTGTTTGCTTGCGAACTACCCACAGAAACTGATCAGATAAACTACTTCCAAAGGATAGGAGCCAGTTGCATTTCCTTGTTCTGCACCTGGAGAATGCAACCTTAACTTGTTCTCTGCTGCATGCGATGTACCTGTGTGCTTGTAGAAACAGCTACTCCCCTGCGGACACATCTACACATCTGTAAGCACACCAGTATGCTCATAGATATTAATCCCAAATATTTGAGTTTCATGTAAGAAATGCCTTTATCTCTTAAACCACATTCTCACTGAGGATATGGCTCCCAACATAGCACAAAGGAGGGAACAAGGTGCTACCGGTGAGGGAGAATGCAGAACTCAGAAAATCAATGCAAAACTACACCCTACAAGTGGCTGACTGTGCCACTGCAGTCATGCTGTCACCTTAGTCTTCATACACAGCTCATCACATTAAAGGTTTCTCTCTGTGTGAGAACAGTGGGTGAGCCATTTTACAAAGAAACACAGAATAACAAGGAACTTGCAGAATTTCCCAAGTAAAGCCAGAAAATCTTAGCCTCAATAGATTTTTCATATGCACTACTACCTTGAAAGTCCTTGCAAAGTATTGTCTTTCATTTAGAAACTCTCTCCTTGCTTTCTATTGTGGCAACAGGAGCTCTGTGCCTATGTTGCACAGACAGAAGAGACATGCATTACCTGATACAGTAAATAAAAGCTTTTCAGCTTATACCTTTTTAATTCTACTTTTAACACTGCTGTGATTTTTGAGTCATTTGCTAGGGCAGTAGTTAAGGACTATTCAGTCTCAAAGCTTCATGCCACTTTACTGCACTAAATTAGTAATACACTTGCTAGAAGTCACCATGAGTCAAATGAGTCACTTCAAATACAATGCTTTACAATAAAGCCTAATTTACTGGTACTTACAGTTCTTGTTTGCTGATGTTTTCTCCAGTACAATGGAAAAATCAGTGCTTCCAAGATTAAAATTGAGTTTAACAAAAACCGAAGTTTTAATAACAGCTAGTATTTCTGCATACCGTAAGTTCAACTTTAACTTTTTAAACTGAGTTTCTGGAAAGACTCAGCTTGAATCTTGAAAATTTTATATTACTTGCTTGGAATTAAAAATAAAATGTCTATACCTGTAGTTTAATCTTAACTACTAACATCCAACTCTGAATACTGTTCAGTCAAACTAAAATAGCATTCTGCGTCATCAAGGTTTTGTGGAAAAAAGGCTGATGTGCCCATTACATCATCAACCTTCAAGTTCATCACTCAACAAAGGATGGTTTGGGCTAAGTTTCACACAGCCCAGTCATAGCTTGCTGGGATAGCTATTTGTTAATTCCCAAAGGAAGAAATAACCTAGCCTTCCAGCAATGCAAAGTACACAAGTCATGGCATGCCCTGGAAAGCTGTTTGATTGAGTCCCTTTTATATGAACTAAGAGACTGTTACTGCCACAAGCCTCCCAATAAGTATATAGCAATTTTTACCCAATATAGCTTGTTAGTTAATACAGCATGAGAGAGAAATATATTATTATTCCTTCTGCTTCTGCACTGCTAGAAAGTGCCTTGGCAGCTCCAAGGCTCATAAGGTTCACTGCCCACATCACGTTTGTTCACATAACACTTCAAGAGGGACTACAGACTTATTCATTTTTCCTTTCTTTCATTTATATCTGAAATAAGAGTAACATCTGAGACTTTACAAGTCTCTTCAGTCTGAGCATCAGGGTAACATTTGCCCATCATCTAAGCAGGGTAGAATACCAGAGTGTTTAGTCAAGCACTGTTCTCCTAGAGACTTAAAAATGGCTACACTTCTACCCACAACATTCACATTCTGAGCAAAAAAAAAAAGAGTGTTTGGAAATACACTGCCAATCTTAAGGAAGGATTACCTCAAGAACAGTCTATTCTGTGAGTGATGCACATCATGTCACTGAAGAAATTGTTATCCTTTTCCACAAATACATCAGCTTCACTCTCATTCGTCCCAGGTAGCCAAAGTGTAAAACACAGGAGAAGTGAAACTTACCTGCTCATTCATTCTACTTGGAGGAATCCTTTGGGTTAGGGCTCTAGAAGGCAGGGGGGCCGAGAGAGCTGGT
>VZSC01006585.1:65709-82036 GCA_013398225.1 Steatornis caripensis | reverse complement strand
AGGTCCCTTCCAACCCCTACCATTCTATGATTCTATGATTCTATGATTTACGGTGTTGTTTAAAGTAATAAGGAAACCACTCAAATTTTTGTCTTTATTAACAGAAGCATGGGAAAAACCTCTCAACATCAGCACAAAAAAATAGAAGGGAGAAAGAGAAGTGGAATTTTTATTAAGAGTGACAATGGAAAATGTTTTTACAGGCTGAAAACCGATGAAGGTCTAAAATGTTCAGAGAGATCTATGTAGTTTAAAGGACAAAAAATAAAGGCTATCTGACAAAAATTATCTAAAATTTAATTCCTTAATGTGTATCAACTAAGATACAATGCTACCAAAGCTGGCGGTGGGGTGTAAGCATATAGAAAGCTAACAACAAAACCTATGGCACATCGCTTGGCAGTTTTCAATCTGGCTTTCTAAATAAATTTAGTATCACACCTCCTGCANAGGTCCCTTCCAACCCCTACCATTCTATGATTCTATGATTCTATGATTTACGGTGTTGTTTAAAGTAATAAGGAAACCACTCAAATTTTTGTCTTTATTAACAGAAGCATGGGAAAAACCTCTCAACATCAGCACAAAAAAATAGAAGGGAGAAAGAGAAGTGGAATTTTTATTAAGAGTGACAATGGAAAATGTTTTTACAGGCTGAAAACCGATGAAGGTCTAAAATGTTCAGAGAGATCTATGTAGTTTAAAGGACAAAAAATAAAGGCTATCTGACAAAAATTATCTAAAATTTAATTCCTTAATGTGTATCAACTAAGATGCAATACTACCAAAGCTGGCGGTGGGGTGTAAGCATATAGAAAGCTAACAACAAAACCTATGGCACATCGCTTGGCAGTTTTCAATCTGGCTTTCTAAATAAATTTAGTATCACACCTCCTGCATGGCTTTAGCTGATCCTCTCTTTGCTCTTTTCTGAAGTAATTGACCATTTTCAAGTTAATTTGAAAGAGTGTGAGAGAGATTTCCAAAATCATTAACATCGCATTAATTCTGTGGAAAGCAGTACCTGGATGGAAAAGAAAAACCCAAATCTGTGTTTCAGGGTGGAAAAAGGATGAGAACAAGCAGTGGCACACACTTGGCAGTACCTGATGGCCACTCAACTAATAAGTGTTATCTGGCTCATCAGCACACCTATGCCCACACTACCTGCAGCAAGCGCTGGCTTTCCCTGGGGAAGAGATAACAGCTGTGATGGGAGCCAGGCACTGGAAAAGACAGTGCAAGGAAAATAGGGCATACATTTAAGAAACTAGGCTATGCTATTTTCTTCCTTATAAAAAGAAAATCAGAGAAAAAAAATCCTTTTCGTTGTGGAAAATAGAAGATTTCACTTTAAAAAATTATTGACATTGTCATTTTTACAGCAGATTGTACCACAGACAACAGCTAATGAATGTTTATTGTTCTTAGGATAATACAAAACAAAGAAGCAACATTATTTGTCTTAAAAAAGAATATTGCTTCTGACTGTGCATGCCTACAGTTCAAAGTCTGATTATATCAGTTATATTAGTGCACAGTAAACAGCAACCAAATTAAATATCAACATCTGCTTAGATGTAGAGGTTGTCATTAAAGTTTTTTTTTACAAATTGTTTGGGAGTAGTTAATAGTTTTGTTGCATTCACAGTATCTTTCTAAGTGGAACCAGCAACACAAGTGTACATGGAAGAATGGCATAAAATGTCACAGCACTCACAGTACAACCTTCCCATATCTTGTTTTGTTGGTTTAGCATATGTACTCAATTTTCACAGGTTTGTTCTGTTTTGTTTTTAACCGAGCTCTTAGCCCTCAGTGGTAAAATGTAGGACAGAACTATTTGAGCCAAAGAAAGAAGTTTAGAATTGCATTGAACGACTTAGTAGTAGGAGGAGCCTATTACTCTAGTGACTGATACCTAACTTTTTTCTCTAGATTGTGGTGCTATTCACAGATGAAGATTGTTTTTCCATAGAAAGAACATTGTTTGCTGTATAACTGTATTTTTTGCCAAAGACTTCACAGGTCTGCTTTTTAAAACACCTAAGTCACAATATTTGCTCTAAAAAAGAAAATCTATGATGCATATTGCAGATATGGATTCATACGGCAAGCAATAAGATCTGAAGCTCACTGGCCTTATGATTTCCAGTTCAACAGGAACTGTACAGATTTGGCTGCTTCATTGTCCCAGATGTATGAGTTTTTCTTTGTGGTTTAACTTATTTCACTGCATGAAAGATGTGTTTTAATTAACTGTGTGATACCTAACTAGGTCAGGATGTACTGAATCTCAGAAAAGTGTATTTTGTTTGACCTAATGACTCTGTTCTTGTATGTTGAAAAAATAAAACTCTCTGTAAACATCTGCAATATTTTTGTTTATGGCTTTTAAAAGTGAGATGAGCACTTGAGTTTCCTAAGACTGCCTGATTGACACAAAACTGCTATCCCTCACACCTCTTGCAGAAGTGAATTCTTTAGCTTTTAGAATGAGAAATGCTATTTGAACATGAAACAAGTGGGATGAAAGATCTTAACTTGCTCTGTTTTAATTGTACCCTTTCTTTCTTTGCCCTATATGATGCCATGCTTAGCTGCACAGGAAGAAAACCCAAGCAGACAGCCTTCACCCTAGCTCCCAGGTAATTCTGATCCTTGGATTAATAATTTTCATTTTAGACTTGATTATAGGTGAGACAACTAGGTGCAGCATATCATAAAATGAAAATGCAGTAGGCAGTTTTTCCTCTGTGTGTTTGTTGCCTTAGAAATACGCTCTTCTTTTTAATGGGCTCTGCCTAAGCAAATTCTCTAACTAAACCTTACTACATGAATCTACAGATTCACGTTGCAATATTGTTGTTAAAATTTGCTTTCAGCAAATATTGACACATTTAAGCTTAAAAAAAGTGTACATTTACCCAGTATTTGCACAGCAATGCTTGAGTATGCCAGTATTCTCAGAAGCAGAATACAGAAGATTCACGGTGGTAGATGAATCAAAAAGTCAGTCTTGAATACGCATAGGAAATGCTTCCTAGTATTTGCTCAGCTTTAAAATTCTATTCTATAAGTGAACTGCTGCCAGCAATTTTCCTGCTTGTTAGTAATATTCTAAGACATTACCTGTGAACATACTATTGTACTTTTCTACATCAAACTAGTCCTTCATATGAAAACTGTAATCACTAGCCATAAAAACACAGTTTCCAAATACCTGCACAGGTGTCCAACTTCACAGAACTTTCTAAACTGGCAGACTGTCCCAAGAACCTATGACTTTGAAATAACAAGAAATTGCAAATATAATCCAGCTCCTTAACAGGGACTGTAACGAATCATTGCAACACAAGGGAAGTGGTTCATTAGTCATCAGCTTTAAATTGGATGTCCTTCTGAAAGATATGCTATAACTCAGCCACAAATTATTGAAGTGATAGTTTTCAATTACATAGCATGGAAAATAATAACCTTCTCTGCAGGAATTACTGAGTAAAATTTAATGACTTACATTATGCAAGCATTCAGAAAAGACTGATCAGTCCTTTCAAAGTTTGTATGTTAGGACTGTATTTTCTGACTATATAATCAGATCAGGGTTTGTCCCATAGGCAGCTGAACTCCTGAATCAGAAGTTACTACCATTTTTATATTGTGTTGTTATTATAGTCACACTTTCATGCTTAATTACATTGCTCAGAGTATACTTTTCGTTCTGAAAATGTTCTGTGCTTGACTTTTATGTGTTTAGCCTTCTTGTACAAAGGATATCCTTAAAGCCTAGTATTAATCGGACAGTACTGCAATAATACACTGCCTTTAACAAGGGAAAAACACTAACAACTGTACTGTAGATGACATTCAACTATATACCTTATAAAGCAACTTGTCTGGTTTTATTTGTGTTAAATGCCAGGTTTTGTTTATGTCAAATGATACATACACTTCATTCTTGCATAAGGCTAGTGATTCTTGAGAACTNATGCTTAATTACATTGCTCAGAGTATACTTTTCATTCTGAAAATGTTCTGTGCTTGACTTTTATGGTGTTTAGCCTTCTTGTACAAAGGATATCCTTAAAGCCTAGTATTAATCGGACAGTACTGCAATAATACACTGCCTTTAACAAGGGAAAAACACTAACAACTGTACTGTAGATGACATTCAACTATATACCTTATAAAGCAACTGGTCTGGTTTTATTTGTGTTAAATGCCAGGTTTTGTTTATGTGAAATGATACACTTCATGCTTGCATAAGGCTAGTGATTCTTGAGAACCCAGCCACTTTAATCCCTGTCTGTCTTCCCTTAACATGTAGTCCTAAACGCTGATTTTATTTTCTGCAGTCTTTTAGGCTTTTCTACAAAAATTCCCACTGACTCTAACCAACATCCTGTCTGATCCTGCCTCGGTTTGTCTTCAAGCTTCTTTGGCTATATAAAAATTTCATTTCCATCTACTGGCACAAGTTCTTAAGTATAAAACTCTGCCAGTTTATTTGCAATGTTCAGAATAATTTATTATGTTCTCAGATTTAGACCAGCTATCTGTCTTT
Organism: Steatornis caripensis; assembly: GCA_013398225.1. Classification (NCBI taxonomy): domain Eukaryota; kingdom Metazoa; phylum Chordata; class Aves; order Caprimulgiformes; family Steatornithidae; genus Steatornis; species Steatornis caripensis. Next base: position 77,472 of record VZSC01006585.1, on the reverse strand, counting down.
GATATATTACTACCTTCTAGCTTGGTGTCCTAAGAAAATTAAGCTTATGCAATCAGTCTGTCTGTTCTCCAGTCCTCCCCAACAGCTTTTTATTCTGTTGGCCAATTTAATTCAAATTTGACAGAGAGATAGAGTCTCCATGACATTATGTTCACTGGACTTTTGTGAAGATTGGATTCTCTTCTATTCAGTCCTAGCTGATATATTTAAATATAGAGGTTAATTTTTGCAAGTGGAGAAGCGATGATACTAACTGGCTCTGCCACTTGGTAACTTTTATTCCGCTCTTAGATTTACACTTAAGAGTCTCAGTCCTTTCCCATCATAAAGAAGAGACCAGAAAAGCAACGGTCATGTCTCCTTCAGCCTTCCTCAGCGTCTGCCAGTTATTCTTCAAGCTGATGTGGATGTGCTGTGTGTTACAGATCTGAGACCTGTGTATTTAGACCTTGCTTTCAGAGGAGAAGCACCACAGAAATAAAATTTATAAGAATAGTTGTGCAGAAGATCTAACACTGAGCAACAGTGAATGTGTCAACTAATGACACAGAGTACTGAGAAGTCATACGAGGAGGAAGCAGTGTGTGCCAAGAGAGCTCGTGAAATGATATACACCAAAAAATAGGTTTTGGATGCGGAAAATATGAAAAGCCATAAGCTGAAGAGAAAACAAAGCTTCTCACATTGTTTTCTGCCAGAATGTTGCTGTAACATACTACATAATAATTACTCTGTAGGCAAATAGATCTGTGAGGTGCAAAAGGCTTCCTGGACAGACTCATATTCCATGAAGACTGAGCAGTGGCTATGACCCAAACCCACCTCTAGTGTTGCAAGCTCTCTTAGTGTCCTCAGTAGACAACAGACACACGAGGGAACGATGCTGCAGCCTTCAGCTCAGGCAGCTTTGTGCTCAGAGTAGATGTTTTGTGCTCTCAAGGCTGAGGCAAATGACCTCTTATATCATCAATGCTGATTGCCTCAGTCATTTGACAGATCTACTCAATAAACCTAAAGAAAAGGTCTTATCATCNGTAGACAACAGACACACGAGGGAACGATGCTGCAGCCTTCAGCTCAGGCAGCTTTGTGCTCAGAGTAGATGTTTTGTGCTCTCAAGGCTGAGGCAAATGACCTCTTATATCATCAATGCTGATTGCCTCAGTCATTTGACAGATCTACTCAATAAGCCTAAAGAAAAGGTCTTATCATCTTAGCCAGTATGCTGATTTCTAATTTATAGTGTTACCTTCCAAGCAGTTTGAGGAGGAAATCTAAAGCTGGAGAGCTTAATTTATATGCATGGCAAATCCACCTCCCTCTTTGTGAGTTGTTCTTTTTGTTGATGTTTGGTGGAATTTTTTTTGTTTGTTTGGGGGTTTTTGTTGATTTTTTGGTAGGCAGTAAAGGAAGCCGGAAAAGGAAGCCAAAGCTTTTCTGACCTAATCATTACAGCCTTTCCTTCTTATCCTGGCTCCTTTACCAAGATAGCTGGAAATATTTCCCTTCTGCCCTCATAGTTGCTCTTGAGAGTAGTGCATTTGTGACTGAAATATCTGGTATAGCACTAGCGCCACACTTCAGAACAAGAAAACAGGGACATTGTGAAGAAAACTCATAGTAGTTTGGCAACTTACAGATGATTGATCCAATGGGAAATGTTTATCATCGCACATTCAGGTGTGTAGCAGTGCAGAAGAACATGACAACCTACTGGATGATTTCTCTATTTTACCAGCTTTCAGAAACTATACTGTGCAAAAAACAATAAATACAATAGTATACTCTGCAAATAAAGAGAACTTGCCATTGCAGTGATACTTGCTGAGGCTTAGAATCTCTGCTTAGAAAAACTGATGCTCTTAAACATACAGCCTGGGTAGAAAAAAGAAAAAAAAAAACAGTCTGCATGTCAGTAAGGCCAAAGACTGAATTTTGCTTGCATCATATTATGAAAGTAGCCTACTCTTTCAGGACACCCAGGTTGGAGATGGGACTTGATTTAATGCCTGAGATCCAAGAAATTTCCTGAAGGCAAGAAAGGGTGCCACTGTTATTTGGAAGAAAGAATATGCATCAAGACAAGCAGCTTCCCTCCCAGTCATGGTGAGGGCTGGTGCACCACACGATCCACTGCTGTTGTCAGGAACAAGGGAACCCTCAGGAGCCTTAGTGTAAGCTGGAGCCAGGAGAAGCCTGGCTACAGAGAGGGAATTGAGCAAGACTGACAGAACCAGGCTGGCCTGTAAGCAGTCCTAGCCTTACAAAAGAGGGGCAGGTAGCAATTTTGTGAGGTTACCCAAAGACCCATGCTGACGTCTTCAAACTTAGGTGCCTGAAGTCATGGTTCTAAGCACAGAGAGACAGTCTGCACCTCCAGCAGAGGAGTGAGCTGCTTGTCACTTCGGAAAATAGACTCACTCTGCCTACATCAAGGAGGCATTTAGGTGCTTAATGTCTAACTTGAGGGGATCTCAAGCTGTTATGCACCTAAATGCCACAAAAAGGAATAGATTTTACCTCTCCAGGCACCTTTGGAAGCTTCAGCATCAGGTGGGGAAATGAGAATAGTACTTCTAGCAAAGTGGTCTGAATTTCTTCTCAGTTCCAGTAGAAATTGTTTAAAAACACAATTGAGAGAAATGTGCTTCAGTTACTCAATCCACCAAAATACCAGCTCAGAGTCTGGAACTAGTTTTCCAGCTGCTTGAATTAGATGAAGGCAGAACAGAGAAATTAGCCAACCTAGCCTGACATAGCATTTAATCCTGAAAGGTCCTGAGACCCCAGCTGTCAGTTGAGCAACCCTTGGAAACAGAATCTGGATTTATTTCACTTGCAAGAGTGATTTCTACGATCTTCAACTGCATCCAGAGTAAGCAACTGCTTTTAAACTGCAGGCCATTACATTATTATGAATGAAAGAACCTTAATTGCATTAAGACCTTCCAAAAGCACAGTTACAGCAGAAGCATTACGGTTTACTTTGAGTAAGCTTCAGCACTCCCTCCAGCAAAGGAAATGCTTTAATTTTTAACATAAAGTTATTTTTCTATTTATATTATAAACCAAAGGCACTTACTACCATGCAGAGAAGCGGGATCATTATCCAAACCACTCTGACACGAAACAACTCCCAGCCTTTACAAATTGTGCTTATTTTATCAAATAAAGTTGTATCATCTTGTACTCCAGCAGAATCTGACACATGCACGCACACACTTTACAACAGAAACCAGGACTCCTCTCAGCAGTGGGTATAAAAGAAACATTAAGGCCGCAGCAGGCATTTCCCTGGTACCATAAGGGAAAAGCAGATGTTAACTACATCAAAGTTAGCGTACCTGCAATTAAAACACCAGTCAGGGAGAAAAAGCACAAACATATTTTCACTTCGAGCTTGTGAAAAATGGCTCTACTTGCCCTGAAGGGAACAGGATAACACTGCTTGCACCTGCTGCGCAGCTCTGTCTCTATCACCAGACTTCCAGCAGGAAAAGATGAAAGACAGCCCAGTCCTTTCCCTCTGCTTTCCCTTGCGTGCACTTGGCTCCCTGCTGGTTTGTATGTTTAAAGAGAGGCCCTTTCTCCTTTTTGCTTTGCTGGAAGGCACAGTCAGCTTTTTTCTTATCCTTAGGCTTCGAAGCAGTACTCGAAAGCTGACTAACCAACTTTTTCTCTGCACAGCAAATTGGTGTTATAGAATGGCTGCTAATACTTGAAAACCCAAGTGGCACAAATAACAGCTGCTACGTTTGTGGCTCTGCAAGCGGCTAAGACAGGCTTTACCTTTCCAATCTAATCCTCACCTTCCCCATAAAGATATTTAAACCTACTATGCCTGAGCTGGGGCACATCAATCCTGCCCTCTGCTCAGGGTGCATTTTTCCATGTCCCCACTCCCTCTGACCAGGGCAGAGAGCAGAAATCACTTAGTTCTTGGCCAGAGGTATGTACATGAGGCTGAAACACTGTACAAGTCTGAGTAACACTGGCAGGTCTGAACTCTTTGGCTAGAAGTTAATCTAAATCAGTCTCTGCGAGTGCTTGTGAGTGATTTCAGTGACAGCCTCCTCCCAAAGTGATTTGCTAGTTATATGTACTTTTTGCTGGCCTTCAGCACAAGCTAACTGTTAGAAGTAATTTCTTTTTGCCTCTTTACTCCTACCTCTACCCAGAACTGAATGTATATTTTATTTATTTTTAGGGATTCATCAAATGCCTGTTTCTTCCTTTTTTCCTCCTGAGTTTAAGGCTCATCCAGAAAAAGGACAAATCACACCCATTGAAATGACACCCCTGCTCTACAAAGAATTCATCTGTCTTCAGAGAAACAGCTGAACAGAGTCATCTTGCAGATTCTCAGAGGTATTGCCAAAGTTGTTTTTCTCAAATACACATATACACAGAACCTCACCCCATTTGTCTCCCTTAGGTGGCAAGAACAGTAGCGAGCATCCGTATGGGACTTTGGAAGGGACCCAGACCACGCTGTTATCACCTGGCAGTTTGACATCCACCTGTTTTGTCAGTGCTTACGTGTGGACAAGCCCAAATATTTTCAAGTTTGGCATCTATTTTATTATCCTACTCCTAACCACTTTGTGGCTCACTTTCTGCCTGCTTACACCCTTGACACTCTTTTCAAGACATTGAGGTGACAGCTTTAGTGTCAAGAAGATTTTGGCTCTATTCCTGTTACTGAGAGAACAGTGCTGCAGTACTGTGAACAGATCTTTACCTTTTATGAGTCAGGGTAACTTTACCACAACTGACAGTTTTACCCTGGATTTGCAGAAAACCAAAATCTGGTCCTTCTTCTCCAAAGAGGCCAGGGTTCTGCTTCTTTAAATGTTAATTGCTACACCATCATTTATGGTTAAAAATAATAGCTTAATAAAGTTTACCTATATTAATTAATACTATTATATTATAAACTATCATCACTGCATAAGGTGAATCACAGCTTCCCACTCTTGCAACCGTTATTCAGACCAAGTAGCCCCATGACTATTTCAGTCTCAAGACAACAACAAATATGGGTGGAGACACCGCTGCAAGCATAAGTGGGGGTATTTTGAGTAATAAAAGACTTGTGGAATGTCAAATGAAAGTTGGAAGATAGCCTTAAAAATCAGCCCAGATTCTGGGAGGCAGAAGTTACTTTGCCTAAAGCTGTAGTAAAGTTTTGCATAATATATAGCTTAATCTCTTTGGAGAGTTTAATAAAAAAAGAAATAAAAACACTAAAAAAACTATCCAGAACATAAAACCTCATCTGTTATTTCTGGTGAGTTACCTTGGAGCATGGTGTCTCATGACAATCTGATAGCTGAGCATACAAGTCACAGCACATGGGTTGGCTTCAGCTTGTTTAGAAATTCAGAATCATGACCCTTAAGAAGCCGTTTCTGCTCCTTGTTTGTGACTAATGTGACTCAATCTATCCAATAACGATAGGTTGGTCTCTGTGTTGTGCAGAAACAAGATTTTTAAATGTATTTAAGTCCTCATTATTCTGATTTTCTAGTGATTCAATGAATGAATTAGGAACCCTGGAGATAGATGGGTAAACTGGAATAATCTTTCCTAGTCTATGTGGTGTCTTAAATTAGCAGTGAAAGGAAAGGATTGACTGTGGGCAAGACCAGCTAAGGACTTGTGAAGGTACAAGACTGATCTGAAATTTTCTATGAAAAAAAAATCTTCTTTCTTTAAGCACATACTGCAAAAGAAGAAGAATCTACCTGGAAAACCAATTGTTAGGGGTTATAGATCTTTCAACAACAAAAAGGTAATTACTCATTAAAAGCGAATAGTGTCCACGTACAGTGAAAAAGTTTCAGCCAGTTCTGTTTAGCTATAGCTCTGGCACAAAGGGGAATATGCTCCACACCACGTATGTCTACAGAATGAGGTGCTTGCCCTTATTTGTCCTTCTCTGTCATTTTGTTCATAAGTAGTGTAAGTTTGTGGCCCTGATTCTTCTCCCCTTTGTTCCTCATCCCCTGATGGGAAAACTGAAGTTCTTCTGCCTGGGTTTTGCTGGCAGCATAGAAAGGGGGAAAAGTATTTCATCCCTTTGAGTTTTTATAGACAGGAAATAATCAGAGTGGTGATAATGTAGTAGGGAGTGTACTAGTCTGGTTCACTAGATGGCAATCAGGAGTAGTTTTGCTTTGAGCCAAGTAAAATGTTTTGGTATTTGCTATGGTTTCAGGCTATTATGTTATGAGGTAACCCTAGTCAGACCCACAGAAGCTCAGGGTTTGAGTTCTCTAGCCCTCCTTTTAAGAGTTTGCATAACTTCAACTTAGCAGAATTAAACAGCATTTCTGCACAAAAAAAAAAAAAAAGAGAACTGAGAAAATGTTTTAAGGGGAGGAAAAAAAAAGTTAGTTGTGTCTTGATTTAGTTTTAAAATAGGGCTTTTCCTGAGAGGTGGTGGCTGGAGCGGGTGCAACTCTGTGAGCCGGTCCCAGGTGCGATGGCATTTCTCCATCAGGGTGGCTGACTCCATTGATTTGACCTGAACATAAGAGCCCTGGCACAGGCTGCCCACAGAGGCTGTGGAGTCTCCTTCTCTGGAGATATTCAAAACCCGCCTGGACGCGTTCCTGTGCAACCTGCTCTAGGGGCACCTGCTTTAGCAGGGGGGTTGGACTGGTTGGTCTCCAGAGGGCCCTTCCAACCCCTACCATTCTGTGATTCTGTGATTCTGTACAAAGCCACAGATCAGACTGTGTGTTTGACAACCACTGCAGAAGACCTTCAGAATTTGGCACTGTAGCAGTTTGCAGGAGATACTGTTGATCTTACTACCTAAATGTAAATCAGAAGAAGCAGTCTGGGCAACATTGCTCTCATGAAAAATCACAACCTCACAAAGGTTCAAGGCTCTGAAACTGCTCTGCTTTCTCTTTCATGTCTTTTCAATGTTGATGGGCTCAAAATTACTTTAATAAGTATGCTTTGATTAATAAAAAAGTTGTTCTACAGGCAAATCCTAAACGCTTTCCAAAATTTAAAGGCAGCTTCCATTACATCAAACCAGGAATACTGAAGTACTAATCAACATTATCCATACATTTCTGAGTTGCAAAAGCAGACCAGAGTTACTAAGAATGCATTTTTTGTTGTGATTTCCTAACACGTCTTCCTTCCTTCTCTTGTGTCAGCTTTACACTGAAATACACAATTAATTCCATTGAACTAATCCTGATCTAAAGCTATATAAATAAAAGACCCAGGCCCTTAAGTCTTTAACCTGTAATATTAATATATCATGAGAAAAACTAGTAAGTCAAAACTGAGCTGTGATTTTTAAAAATAACATCATCAGCATAAGTTCACCCAGCATGCTGTTTCCAGGCCCGATCAGGAGCAGGACTCATAAGTAATCACAGCCCTGACAAAACATTATTCGTTCTATGTATGGCATATTGTTTTTATGAAACACTCAGATTCTGGTTTCCCTTGCCCTCTGCATTGTGTTACTAACTGAATAGAGTCTTCCATGGTGCAAAAAGTCCTGCAAGAGACAACTGAACTCATAAAAATAACCATATCCAAAGCAAAGTAACAGAAAACAAGTCTCTAAATATGCATCATAGGGAGTATAAAAGCCTGATTTTATTCTATAGAATGATGAATTTAGCAACCCAGCACTTTAATCAGATTCACAACCTCCAGCACGGCACAGCCTGTCCCTGTGCCTCCAGCATCAACTGAGTCTTTTTGTAGATGGTGTTTATGGAATTCAGCTGTAGTTTTCTTGACTGAGGACTGCAGATGCTGGCCTAGAAATTGGAGTTCACGAGTTTTCACTAGACATAGAATAGGAGATGAATATCTGACCAAGGATCCATTATAGCCTGGATTCTGCTTTCACATGTTCTGCAAAAAAGCCTTCTGATCTCGAGTGCTACTAAGGAGCCACAGATGTCAATGCACTTCCCAGATTTATCAGCAAAGTATTACGGTTATTTCCAACTCAAACCAATAACTGAAGAAATTGGAAGCAGAAATGAGTCTCCTTGGTCATTTATACTGGGGTGGGGTGTTCACAGCAGCTAACTCAAATTTTCCCATGTAGCATGAAATTTGGTTTGTTTCACCTAGTGCAAAGATAGGTCACATGATTTTTGCAAACAAGGAGAAACGGTTTTGATCTGAGACAGCATATAAACTGTGTCACAAAAGAATTTGAGTCAGGATTCAAGGAACCAGCAGCCCACATGAAAAATCCACTCAGAAAATCAGTCCCTTTCCAGACTTTCAGTGCTTCTTCTAGATGTTAGAGAGCCAGGACATGTTCTACATCATGCTCGGCAAGCTTTCTCAGACATTTATAGAGGCTTGACATCGGTAGGAGGCATCGGATCTCTCTTCCAATGTTAGCTTCCAAGTTATTTAAGGCAACAATATAAAAAACTATTTCTTTTGTTGGAAACACACCAATCTCATTGAAACTAGTGGAAATTGTGTGCCTGCAATGACAGAATAAACAGAGCCCCTGTTTCAAGTGTCGTATGCCATAGTAAAACATGTCCTTATTCCTTCATAGTCTAAAGGAAGCACTTTACTTTGAAGAATTTTAATTCCAATGAAAACAAGCTGATTTTAAGCTAACTTTTAAAACCCAAACCACAGAAATCTTTTCAACTATAAGAATATCACAGGCATGAATTTCCAATATTCCGATAAGAGCTCACAAAAAAAAAAATAGCAAAAGCACTGAAAACTTCATTAATTGAAACTATTCACTTACCATAAGAAGCATCTGTTATGTCAGAGAATTCATACGAGCTTCTCCAAAGTAGCATGCTATGTATTCAAAACACATTACTGCTCAGCTATTATTTACTGATCTTTCCTCAGGTTCAGCTGCCACAGGAGCAGGCAGCCGTGTTCGTACAGCTGAGGGGGTTATGTGACATGTCTTGCTCAGATAGCCCTGCTGTTGTTTTGTTTGCTGTTTTTTTTTCCACAGCCTGTCAATAAAGCAGCTCACAAGGAGTACCCCACCTCAAAACCCTTCTGGGAGCACTGGTGTGAATACATGAAAACTGCTTGGCTATTATCTGACAGTACGGCTTTAAGCTCTAAAAATTGTCTTTTGACACAAATAGAGACTTGTTGCAAAAACCAAAGGACAGAATCTGCTGTCAGTTGTACAGTGTTTATCTGTAAACTTCACTACCATTTAATGTATGAGCAATTTTAATTGCATCACTTAAGTCCTGATGTGTGGGGTTCTCATGGGGGAAAGAGACAGCTCAGGCAAAGTAGAAGATGTAATTGATTTAAAGGAACAATACTACATAAANCTGTAAACTTCACTACCATTTAATGTATGAGCAATTTTAATTGCATCACTTAAGTCCTGATGTGTGGGGTTCTCATGGGGGAAAGAGACAGCTCAGGCAAAGTAGAAGATGTAATTGATTTAAAGGAACAATACTACGTAAAATCATGCATCATGGCTTTGAAATCATTGCATTAGTTTCCTTAAGATCTTTGGCACTGATTCCAGTGGATAGATTACATTGAAGCAAATTTCTATGTGCAAAAATACACCATATCAGATTTCTTCTGTGCAAGGAAGTGAGGTTTGGAAGTCTCTGTTTTGTTTAAGATACAAACAAATAACACAGGGGTTAACCAACTGCTTGCTCAATAGATTGTAAAACATAATGTGATGCTCTCTTGAGGGAATGAAGGATGATTGTTCTCAAGGTGAAAGATTGTGGTGACCAAAGTTTTGCCTTTCTGGAGGTGGGCAGGACAACCCAAGTGAGCAGCAGTGGAGCTCTCTATTGATAGCAATAGTGGGTTTCTGGACAAGCCCTATTTCTTGAATCAAACTTTCTGGCATTCTAATAGGGATAAATAAGAAAAACGCTTGCTCCATATCCTTCTTTCACTGACCTGTCTACTTCTGCAGTACATATTTTTGGGAGTTTTAAGAAAGTTTTACAGAGTGCAAAACCATGGGCTAAACCTGAGAGGCTGACTAAATGCTAGTTGTTTAGAAGCAGTAGTAGAAAACTGTATGTTAAGCAGTTTGTGAGCATTTAGCATAAGCATGAAGTTAAACATTTCAAACAATATCTTTGGAAGATGAATTCTTGTCCCTGGTGAATCAGTGACAGGTTTGCCACTGACGTATTAGAGTCACGGATTCATCTTGAATAACATACTAAACAAAAGCCATATCTCCTAGTGTGTTCTTCTACTCAGCCTTGCATGCATACATACCTCACTGCTTAATCAAAATATAACTGCCAAAGGTTTTTCATAAACTTTTGCAACACTAGGGTAATTCAGACATCATCACTTCACTGATTTCTAGCTCAAGCTACATGGGTATAGCTCATTGAAAATACTACTCTCACAAGCAAGCCATGTCTAAGTAGGAGAATACAGTCTGACAATAAATAACACAAATTAGAAATTAAATAAACAGTTGTAACTTCTATGTTAACCTGACATTTTATTTCTAGTTAGTCTTTCTTCACTGTTTTTACTACTCTTTTTTTCTCCTGGCCTTAACACCATAAAAGCTTAAGATGATTTTATTCTTACAATTTTGCCCTTTAGCCACCCCATAAAACTTTATTTTAATCCTTTAATCCTCTAACTTTCTTAATTAAGTTCTGAGTATTTAAAATAGTTCTAAACATTTTCTGGGGGAATTTTTCACTTTAATTACTATTCTGTAATGAATATTTAATGTATATGATCATTGTAGAGTCAGAAACAAAAATTATAATCCCACGTAAAATGCTGCATAAAATTGGGAAGTGTGGGAAGCGTCCTACAAAACCAGAGATGGAAATTAAGATTTTTAAGGAAGTCAGTAAGTTATTTTCTACTTCAAAAATATGTTACTACATCTAAACTACTCACAAGTTTGTGATATACCTGTAAAGCACCTGGTCTCAGTGTTAATTCTGACACATCAAAAGGATGTAATGAAAAACCTTCAGGCTTGCTGCAAAGCCAATTTTTACCTGCGTACTCAGGTATAATGAGCAGCAACAGAAGAACTTTAATGGCTTCTTTTTCCACATGTATGCTGTCTTTATTGGCCTTGAGTTGTTGTCTGCCTGCAACAATAGCATACAAGCTCCTCCAGGATCCTATTTTTCTTTAGCACCCAATATTCTGTCTTCTGATTTTCCTCCCACCTCCCCAGTTGCTGCTGTGGCATGTTATTCAGAAGCTCCTCTTCATCTCTTTTCAGCTTTCTGTGGGAGTCCTGTCCCTGTCACCCTTCTCTCATGTCAGAAACACACTCATCTCAACTAAAGACAGCTCGCAGAGCTACCTCTCTGCCCCTCACTCGTTCCTTTCAGCACAGACTGAAATGTTGGTGTGCCTCTCCACATGGATACCTGGCTTCCACTTTGAACAGCTAAGGAACAGCCTTCAATATTTTTTTCAATTCACCCTGATGCTTCAGGACAATGCTGCAGTGCTGCCTGTCGTCAAGTCTATAAACTGTGTCTTCCTTGACTCAGACCTCCCTCCATATCACCCTCTCTTCCCAGATAACCATAATCCTTACATTTTATTTCTCCACATGTCTTTTCACAGAATCACAGAATGGTAGTGGTTGGAAGGGACCACTGGAGATCACCCAGTCCAACCCCCCTGCTAAAGCAGGTTTGCCTAGTGCAGGTTGCACAGGAATGCATCCAGGCAGGTTTTGAATATCTCCAGAGAAGGAGACTCCACAACCTCTCTGGGCAGCCTGTG
>VZSC01006585.1:38564-65096 GCA_013398225.1 Steatornis caripensis | reverse complement strand
GCTCTCCAGCAGGTCAGCCCCCAACCTGTACTGGCACATGGGGTTGTTCCTCCCCAGGTGCAGGACCCTACACTTGCCATTCACATGACTTGCTGTCAAATCAATTGTGTTTCCAAGTCCCTTTTTGGCAGTTAGCCCCAAAGCCCCCTCCATTTTGATATCACAAGATCAGATGTCTCCTCATTTTGCCAGCTCTCTCCTCATTTAGGCTCAAGGGCCAAAAATGTCAGCCCTTACCTGCCACTTGCTATGTTTTAAGGAGCCCTTTGTGTTTTCCTCAACAATACTGCAAAGACTTATGAGAAGCTTCTATAAATAGATTCTAAAATTAACTCATTTATCTTCTTCAACGCCACCTTTTCCATTACTTCCACACAAAACCCCTTTAATAATTAGGCTATTTATCATGCTGCCTAACATTTTTTCAGTTTCCTTGTACATCCACAACTATCTGGTCTCAATCTGTTACCTCGTTTGCTATTTCATTTGCAAGATTTTGAGGTGTGAATCAGAGTTGCCTTCTTCGTTTGTGTAACAACAAAACAAGTTCTTGGTCCAGAACGGTTGCTCAAAACCACTGCCAAAATACAATAAATAGAAGTGGCATATATCAAACTCTGTAAAGCTGAATGTGTGGTCTAGGTGAGAATCAGTGCCTGTTGTGAAGAAATTAGACTTGTTCATGAGGCCAAACCTGATACTCTCTGTAACCCAGTCTGGCGGTCACAGGCAAATACTGTAAAGCTATTGGAGCTTTATAGTGCTATTAGTCTCTCGATGATAGTTCAGCTGGAGAAAGTATGCCATGAAACAAATCCATTAGTCTCACCGTTTTACAAGCAGTTGTACAGCGGAAATGGAAGTGAAACTACTAACTCGGAAACAATAACATTGAAGATTGTGAAACAGTCTAAAGCCTGACCAGAAGATGCGCTGAACCATGGCAGGGTAAAATTACGAAAGCAGCTTGGCTTTATTCTAAGTTTGCTTTGCCCATTTGGAGGTACTGTAGAAACATCTGCTTTCAAGAAGCACTCAGCACTGGTGAAAACCAGGCCCTGATAAAGATCTGCCCTTTGCCAGACAGGGTCCTAGCTCACCATAAAGAATGTTTATATTCCTGACTTTGCTATTCTGTCAAAATCCTTCTGCCGCTGGGGATGAGGCCTCAGGATGCAGAGCCCCATACCCCAGGCCCCCCCCGCCATGCTACACAGCCTCATGCCCAAAGCTATGTGCATGCAGCAAAATAAGTTGCAATTGCAGCATGCGCTACTTTACTGTGCTGGCTTAACCTCACTGGTGTAGGTAAAATCCCAGTAAAGGCAAAGAGAAAAATGCTTGGTCCCATGTAAGCAATATATATTAGACACATATCTAGGATTCCCAGACAGTACATGTGCTATCTGGGCAAATCTGCCAGAAACTGGCTAGGACCTTCATTTTGGTGGGCAGCTACACCAAGAAGAAGAGAGAAGGAACAGGCCAAGCAGGATATTGCTGTGTGCACAGGACAGGTCGTTGTCTGGAGGTCACTGGAAGACAGCGATTCTCCCAGAGGAAGAGCTGTTGATTATTGAAAGCGATGGCAAACCTCATTCCTTCCAATAAACCAAGGTTTCTGCTGTAGGGTGAGTTATGGTGTGTAGGTATTTCAAAGGCCCAGTTTTTGTTCAGTTCACTTACCTGCTTAGTTGTTGATGCTTGCAGGTTTATGTGTGATAATTCTGCCATCTATCTAAATACTCTGAAGACAGTAAAAGATACCAATAAGAACAATCAGTTCTGATAGCCAAAGGCATAAATGCGTCATCTGCAGAGGTCAAGAGAAGCGTGTCCCTCCTACATGCTGCAGGAGAGGTGAGAAGTCAAGGTCTCTTGCATGTTGAAAGGCAAGATGGGATGAGGGGTCTTGGCTGCTCAGAAATGGCACGTGTGGTATCCTTGCTTTGGGAAGGTGATCATGCAACTGCCTAAGATCAGTGATCCCATCCGTAATGCTGGTATTGAATTTCTGATGCGTTCCAAAAACATTAAAGTAGCAAAGTCTCTTGGAAACATCCATGCACATTTCAAAATGGGTTGCAAAGTGAAAGAATAGAAACCCAAGGAATATATTAAATCAAATGGGCTGTAAAGGATCTGAAATTTGTGAAGACTGATATTCCAATTTGATAAATATGAAAATAGTGGCGGTTTTTCCAGTTAAATGTTTTAATAAAAGCAAAGAAAAATAGTCAATTGTCAGATTTTTCTTTTTCTGAGGTAATAGGAACGAAAAATTAACTGAGAAGATTCACTGCAAAACAACTGTATAAAACTGCTTCACGTCACAAATCCACTGGTCTCCTCTGCCGAGAAATCACCAGTTCATTTACCTCAGGCATGTTCTATTCCAGCACTTTTCATAATAAAACTTCATTCTAGCAAGTTTTATAAACACAAATCTAAAGCTCACCTAATAATATCTTTGTGTCTGACTCACAAATCTTTTGCCTGTTTATCAATTCTTCATAACACATAATCAAGAGCAATTATCTAAATATAGATCCAATTTTGCATGTTTTGTGTATAGCAAGTAAGTATGAGGGCTTCTTCATACAACATTGACCTATTTCTATTACAATGTTCTGATTACACTTCACAGTTCCATTTTTCCCCCATTATACAACAATGTTTGAGAAGATACATCTTGACAAAGCTTCTAATTTATAAGTTGACCAGCAAGCAAACTGCAGGATTTTACTGTTTTCTCTCCATGTTTGTCCACTTACAGGAACTAGTTTTCTCGCAGCGATGCTGGGGTTCGTGCTTAGGTGGCTAAAGTACGCTTAGCTATTTCACGACACCCAGTAAATGTGTGAACCAATTTCATGTTTAAAGTAGTTCTGGAAGAATTCCTGTTAGGAATACAATCAGGATGTGTACATGCATCTAGGAATGGTTAATAGCATATCAACACCTGCTACGCTATTGAGCTTAGCCACGTAGCCACAGAAGTTAGGAGGAACTTTTGCTCAGCATTTCTGGGAGCAGTCTCTTGGTCTGAGTTACTCTTTAACACATTTGCAGTTGCAATAATGACCTCTCACCAGCATTGTTCAAAATAAAGACAACTACCCCCTAATCCAAAGTCAATGATCCCAGTTTCTTAAGGTTGTTTCTGGTAACTCAATCTGTGGCGTGTTCTGGGTGGGGTTGACAGAATGACCCTGTGTGTTACATCTTCACTATCATGCTAATAGAAGGATGGATGTTCAAGCTCAAATGACCCTGTCACCCACATCACTCCCATCTGCTGCCTCACCCCACCGCAACTCAACTTTGCAGCGAGACGTGTGCTTGCCAGAAAGGGAGCTCTGCACTTGGGGTGGGAAAGGTTAAAACCTTGACCTCCGTGTCTACAAGGATGCCAGGCAGGCTCACATCTACCACTAAGCTCATCACGTCACCCCAGCATCTTTCTGTCCCCTGCTTCCTACCCTACACCCCTGCAATGTGTGCAGGTCACAGCAGCCTGAAAATCCTCTCACAGAAGGAGCACACTGGTGCAGCAGAGCTAACACGCCTGGACTCAGCCCTGCTGAGGAAGTAGTGGAGTGGTAACTGAGGTAAGCCGTAACTGGAGAGCTCAATTAAAAATGGCTTAAATTCAGTGACCCAGTTAAGGTCTGCTCAGGTTTAGACATAACTACTTCACCACAGTCAAATTATTATCATGGGCAAAAAGGAAACACCAAATCAATTATTTATTGTTCATGTAATTTAAATCTTACTAGCTGAACACTTGACTCAGAGAATTATTGGTCTAGACCTAATTATTACACAGAAAGAAAAATAAAGCCTGGACTGGCCACTCCCCTGCTGTGCTTTCTTGGTTGTCATCCCATCACTTCACCCCCCACACAGAGGCTGTTTCCACTGTATCCCTGCTTGCGAGGCATTTGCTATTACACCATGTCTGTACTGCCCTATATACGATCAGCATGCTTCGGACATAAATACATAGAATACTACTTGTTACTAGCTGTGGCTGTGAGGTTTTTATTATTCTTATGTTTTCATCAATTTTTGCAGCTTTATTTATGAGGCCACATTGCTGTGCTGCCTCAGAGGTTAACGGATTACTACTATTGCAGTCAGTGAAATAGAATATTACTCTTAGGATACAAACCGCCTCCTGGGAGCCTCACTTTGAAATAAGTCTTTTACTCTGAATAGATTTCCCTTATGAAGCCAGACATGCATAGCATTACTTCGAGCCTATCAAGTAATTTTCTGGAAACTGAGGTAAACTTTCGTAATAAACAACAATCTGGTTCAACAATGTTTCTCATTGTGAAAAGGCCAGTGGCTAGTGATTTCCCTGACATAGTGCATTACGAAAACAAAATCTGTTTTAAAAATCATGCTTACCTAACATCTTAAGAAATAGTCTCATCATTTGTTTTGTGAGTTTTTCTTTCATTTCCTCTTTTTAATCATGCCCATCTAATCTTCCTTTCAGCTGGCCATGTCATGTAGACAAGTTCTCAATACGGTACATTTCAAGGCAGTAAATGCACCAGCCTACTGACTGAGCGCAGAAAGAGCAGATAGAATTTTATAAAACTCCCAATGGAGCAAAAATTTATATCAGAATTATTGGAAGAAACTGGTAATGTACCAGATGCAGAGGACCATTTGTTAGAAAAAAAAATCATGAATAATTTTGAAAAACAAATAATTGTGAAAAACAAGTAATTTCATGATCTGTTCATGAACTTGCTGGGAAAATTACATTTGTCTGCTGGATAAATTATTCATTGTGAAATATTTCCTTAGCACCATCTGTGATTGTAAAGTACTCAGAGCATTGTACTGCCATTTCACTAAGGACTTAGGGTTGTTATTTAAAGCCTGTCTGTGTGTGAACATCCTAGAGTAGAGGCTGCAGCAAATGTTGTAGTAAATACAAACTAATCACTCCAAGCACAAATAAGATAAGAGAGGTAATCATACCAAAAACGTGATTAAAGAGTCATCTTTTGGTGTCTAGGTGCAGAAAATGATCAGTGACTGAAATTGGAGAAGGATGAGACCAAGCTAAGGCAGGAGTGTCCACCTCTCTCTCCTGCTGACACATTCAAATTCCTGCCCGCCCTTCCCTTTCTCCTTCACTAGTCCTCCCACAAGACGTGTGAACCCTGCAGCTCATGCTCTCTCTACCCTCTAGCCCCTCCTCTTTTCTTCCTTCCACATTAGCACCACCCAGCACTTTCATCAGCTTCATCTCTGCAAGACTCTCTTCAGCCGGGATGCTTTTGTTCTTGGCACCACTGCACCAAAGCTGCCACCATTTTAGCAACGTGCTCACTTGAGCTGGGTGCTGCTGTTTCTTCTCCCTTTGACCCTTGCCTTTCACTCTCACATGGCACAAGAAAAGAGCCCCAGGTGTCACCGGGGGGAGAGATGGCCAATGACTGACCGCTGAGTCAGCCAACACCCTCCTCCACCCAAGAGCACACAGACCAGTGCGAGGGGAAAGTTTCGGAGAAACATCCTACGCTGGGCCAGGAAGGCACAAGAAAAACGTTATTCCCTTTTTGGCTTGCTGGAAACAGCTATCCTAGTTCACAGCGTTTTGTTTGCCTTAGCACATCAGCTACCTCTGCCTCCAGCTTCAAGGGCGCTAATACGCAACATGGTCGCTAGTGTTTGAAGGTTGCTCTGAAATCGCTCTTTGTAATATGTGTGTATATATATGCATGCACGTGAACAAAAAAAACCCACAGCATTTGCATTCAAAAGGACCAGGCTTATCGAAAAGAAGTGTGACACTGTTGTGAAGCAACTCCACAGAAGAAGTTGGCATTGTTCGTTTTTGGCATTGACCATTTTTCTTCTGTCAGAACGCATCAAATGCAGGCTGAGGTCTGCATAATGCACACAGTAAGTCCAGAGTTAAAAAATCCAGTAAAAGTGCTTTTAGAGAGGGGATTGGAAAGCAAAGAGGCCTGAAATGTTCTCTGTGCCTCTAGTTCCAAAATGCCTGCTGTGTAACTAACGTTATTCCCCAATACATCTGCTGGAACATATTTCAGAAAAGTAATGCTTTCTTCTCTCTCTCCCCTCAAGTAACTGGAGCCAGGATGTCTGAGAAAAGCAAAGATTTGCAGATGCAACCCACTGCTGCTCTGCTGTTTCCAAATGTAGTGCAGGTGCCGGAGCTGCTGTTCCAAAAGTTGTACAGAGCATACTGATGTCCAAATCCAGCCAGCCAGGGTGGTCTTGGCTCCTCAAATGCGACCAGACACTTTATGTAGAGGCCCATTTCAGCTGAGCTCTGGATCTGTCCAGGAGTTAGCTGCAGCCCAATCCAGAAGTACATCACATACAGTAAGACAGAGTTTTGTTTGCAGGTGTGAGTACAACTGAGGTCCCATTTGAAGGGACTCAGCATACCTGAGACAAAGCTGAGATATTTATCTGACAGTAAGGATTTCTTTGCTATTCAGTTTGTCCTATTAATTCCTGGATTAACACACCAGCTCTCATCATCGTCACCTCTTTTCAAGATGTGCACTGGCAGAACGAAGATCTTCCTCATTGCTCAGCAGGTTCAATTCAGGGCAGAGTTTAAAAGCCCACAACGAATTCCTGATCTCACAGTTAATCTGGACAATATGTGGCTCAACAAGCCACTGGCTGTGTGATCACACCTGGCAAAAACATAAGTTTTAGCTTGCCCGTATATATCAATCTGAAGTGATTACATAATGCCTAAAACTTCTGCCATTTAAAATCTGATCTTTCTTTACTCCCTGGAATCCATTTTATTTTTCTCCAGCAAAGTTTTTATTAAGTGAAAGCTTTGGAGAGTGCCCTCATAAAAACTTTTTTTTTGCTGAGGCTAACCTGAGGAAAATAATCTTTTCTGCATGTGCACGAAGTGTAAGAAAAACATGTTGTCTGCCTGCAATATTGCTTGTGCAACAATCTTAGCAAACTTTGTATGAGTACAAGGTAGTACTTTAATTAAAACCTAGGTCAAGACTAAATAAAGAATTATTTCACTACATAGAAGAAAAAGAATTGCCGCGTCCTTCATGTGAGGCCCTGCATCCGATACTAAAATTTAAGAACAGCCACAGAACAGAAAAATCCTGAAGTTTAGTCCCTAAGCAAGTTTGTGAAGGCTTTAGAAATACTTCTTTCATCCTGGCTGTTAGATTTTTTTTGCTCTAATCAGAATAACTTTTCCTTTAAGGAAGAAAAAGCTATGAAGAGGTTAGAAAGAAACAAACATTACTCTGAGGAAATTTGTACCTGAGCGTGATATTTGTTTGGATTATTCTCAGCAAGGATGGAAGAGGTCTGTTTGCAGAAACAAAGGTACTCAATTAATATAATATGGATGTTTATGGGTTCCTAGATTCATAGACTACTTACGAGCAAGATACTCGTGATATCCTACTTATCTGAACATAACTCCTTAACAGTTCAAGCATGTTAAATCAGACCTGCAGCAGCACATGGAGTATCTGGCCTGTGTATCAGGACTTATGCCACTCTCTAAAAACTTTTTACATTAAAATCAAGTGTTCATCACTAGTTATTTAGTATACTTAATAGAAGTGTATAAGAGATACCGGTTTATGATATGCATACTGATAATGCGCATGCTCCAGTTAGAAGAAAATAACCCTTTCCTATCCTCATCACTGTAAATATATAATAAGTTAATTTTTTTTTTCTCGTGGAATATCAGCATGAGACATTGTTCAAAAGGAGGCAGATTGTTTCCTCTGGAAGCATCTATACTATCCTTTGAGGGTAAAAAAATTTTTGTGAGACAAAAAACCAGCCTTTTCAGATTCTCGTATTTCTTCAGGAAACTGCAAACAGTCTGTAACATTTTTCTTTGTCCCAGCTCAGCTGCAGTGCTGTGTCACATACCCTCATCTAGTCAGTTCCTGCTGAAATTACAGCCCTCACAACATACCCCAACTAAAAATTAACCAAGATTGAATTTCAGAGACAGAGCAATATTTTTTCTGATACTGAAATATGAAAGTTTGGCCAGTTCTTTTCTGGAGATATGTCTTTGCAGGAACAAGAGATATTTTTCACAGGAAATTCCATAGCTTGTCACTTAGGAAGGAAGATCCAACACAAAGCCTCGGACAACAGAATTTTATTACAGAGGCAACTTCAAACCTGACACTGATGGGAATTGCCAGGGATTACTTCTCCCTGTTTTGAACATAAATCTTCTGAAGCAAATACACATTCTCATGACCCAAACAAAATATGTGTCTAACCTTAATAACTTCTGCAATTTGCGTTCCTTATGATCAAGTCTGTAGTCACATAAAACAGTGATTTTTTAAAGTTATTAAATGGACAGCTATCCCAAACTAACATGAAGATACTCTCCACTATTAGACACATAATGTTAAATCTGCTGCCTTTCAGCAGTACTTTACAAAGTAGACAAAATTTAAATTGGCACTCAGAAAAGCTACTTCTCAAAAAGAAGACCATTTTTGATGTATCCACAATTTCCCTTGTTCTTGCTAATGAGAATGGAATTATTTTCAATATTAAGTATTTATAAAATGCATACATCACCAGAGAGGCAGTTTTATGTTCCCAGCTGTTACAGCATAAAGTGGAATAAAGACGAGGTCCTGAGCACACTGAATCAAATGGGACCCAGCCACTGCTCTACTAGTGCAGAACAGGTGTCTAAATATACAGGTTTTTGTGTGTCACCTTAACCAAAAAGACATGCCCCTACAGAGGAGAAGCAAAGAGGCAAACCAATTCCAAGTTTGTAAACACTCTTCAAGAACGCAGTAAGCTGGTAGCCAGCTCCCCGTTGTGACTCTAAGTGTTGTCAGGGTGTTTGTCTATGGTGGAAGCAATTTTGTAGAATACAAAAAAATCTTTCTGATTCATCTTATTCACCAGAAAGAGAACCTGACACAGCACACTCTGACCTGGGAGAAATTTCTCAGTGATTTACAAAGCATTTCCAACATCTATTGATTCGTGGACACCTTGAAGTTGTCCCATCAACTGAAGGCCACCACTTAGCAAGTGCCAGGAGCTCACACAGTCAATGCCAATAGACTCTTTCCTTAATTGGTTTTCCCTGACTCATTAGCATTTCTCCAGGGATGCTTTCTCTGATGGTCTCTGTGGGCCATAGTATGAAAAAACCACTGAATTTTCAAGAGAAACAGGAGAAGAGCCAAAGGCAGTAGCTATTAGCAGCTGAATCCAGCCAAGTTTTATTTCATTTATCTTGTCGTCACTGTGGTTCCGCAGCTGCTCCTGCAGGTGCAGGAGTCAGGACAATGCCAGCAGATATTTGTTATCTGTGCTGTACCATTCTCTGAGCTGTTGTCAGCCCACCTGAGCTGAGCAGGAGAAGTCAGAGGTAGCATTTTGGCCACCAGGGCTTATTAGTATGGACTGAGATAACAAGCTATCCATATTGATGTTATTTATTACCATTAAGCATTTGAAAATTTCATCTCTGCTAAATAAAAATTTATTAGTAAAAATTATTAGTACTAAATACTAAGTACTAATTATTAGTACTAAAATAATAAAAATTATTAGTACTAAAACTTGTTAGTACCTGACATCTCTTCCCAAACATCTGTTTCACTGAAAACAAATGAATCCATTCTGTTGAATTAACTAACATCTCAGTCAGGTCTTGAAAGAGTGGTTTCTGCTGCAATAGAACAAGACAAATCCCAAAAATCTACCCAAGCACCTAAACTGTAACATTTGGAAATGGTCTCAAGTTGCACCAAACGAGGTTTACATTGGATATTAGCAAAAATTTCCTCACTGAAAGAAAGGGTTGTCAAGCATTGGAACAAGCTGCCCCGGGAAGTGGTTGAAGGAAGTCCCTGGAGGTATTTAGAAGATGTGTAGATGTGGTGCTCAGGGACACAGTTTAATGGTGGACTTGGCAGTGCTAGGTTTGCAGATAGAGTCGACAGTCTTAAAGGTCTTTTCAAACCAAAATGATTCTGTGATTCTGTGATTTGAAAAGCAGTCTCAATGACTGGTAAATTGCTGTTGAATTCCTATTGAATTCTTTTCCACTCTCTTAGAAGTCTCAGCATCATTCATATTGATATGATGATTATAAAAAAAAAATAAAACCAAAACAGAAGTGAATAGCAATGTCCTTCAGACATTAACAATTATGGTATGAATTTTGCTTTCCAGGTGAGGCACTCAAAATATTGCAGAGTATTTATCCTCACAATATCCTTCCAAAGACCAGAAGCAGTGAGAAACTGAAGGTAGGAAGGTGGAATGATGAAGATCATGGCCACATAAGGAAACAAAACTGTCTTTCAAGCACTTGGGTTATATTCCCATCATTCTTACCCTCAGTCTGTACTACTTGACTTTTACAGCCTGCAGAGATGACTGAGTAATGCAAGAAGCTATTCACTAAGCTCTTCAGATAAAATGTGTCCTTTCACCTCACTGCTTCTTTCTGCTGGAGGGGGCTGGAAGGGTTTCTTTGGAGCATACTTAGAACTGTTTGATAATATGTCCTTTTCCCTGCCCAATCCACAAAAATGTCAGGCTGTTAAAAGTAAGGAGACAAAAGCAGTCTTTTTTGAAGTAACTAAAGAAAGTTCTGTGCAAGATAAGGCTACATGGGGCTCCGCAGAGCAATCGGGCAGATACAAGGATCATTGCCACGGGCAACGTTTTATCTCATGACGCATTCAGGGAGCAGGACCAGGGCGTCATTGGCCCTACTTATCACATTCAGTAGCATCTCAACCCAGCCAGACTCAAGAGGGTGGCTGCCATCAGAAAGATCGTGCTGATAATCCATTCCTGAGCAGTGGAAGGCCTCTGACATAACCTTTGGTACATTACTAATAGCATACTAAGACTCTGGGAAAGCCAAGACAACTTTACTATGTGGTACAGGCAGCTCAGAAGAGATGAGGGAGGACTGGCAAGAAGGGAAAGGAACAAGATTTGTGTCTCTGCTTATGGGATAGAAAATGCAAGAGAATGGCAGAAGAGTACAGTGCATTTAGTGACCATTCCTTGTTGAACACGTCTGTGTTAAAGACTAATTCTCTGGTTCAGTCACCACTGTGCCAGAAATAATGCGAAACATCACAAACATCACGCGAGCAATGAACGGCTTGCACCACTTGTCTCACTGCACACTTATGCTCTGAGCTCCCTGGCACAAGGTCTGTTGTCTGGCAGTGTGAGCATACACTGCTTGAAACAGTGGCGTTGTCAATAGCGACAGCCATACAAATACAGTATCGAGTAATTTTGTGAGAGTCATATGAACATCACACAAGAAAAATCTTAGCCTAAAAGCAGTATGCTTGAAACTTTCCAGTTGTACTGGGTTTACAAACAATTTAAGGTATCTCTAAAAATATTCCAGGATTCACTGTACGTAATTATGAATAGTACAATAATCTCTAAGAAAATTACACTGTTTTGTTTTGGAAAGTTGCACTTCCCAGAAAATTATGTATTGACTTTTTAGAATCCTAATGAAAATTAATATAATCTCCCAGTACTTACATCGGACTTTTTCTCAGTGCCTTGTACTTTTTTCAGCATATAAAAATATTTAGTTCTGCTACTAAGTTTAATCTTTTTATTTTCTATCCTAATACTTAGAACCATATTACCAGATATCAAGGTTTAACCGCTCCTTTTTTAAAAAACACAACAGCATAGAATCAGACCGTGTTAGAATATTTAAAATAGATGCCAAAAGCTGCTGTTAGTTTTATGGGAAACATCAGCCTCTGATAAAGTATAATCATAAACTTATTAAGCAGTACTCCAACATGTTATGATATTTTCCTGTCTTTTTAGATCCAGAGGAAAATTGTCCCTAGTTGTTCTTCTGTATATTCCTGATAGCAACACTTGACTCAACAGCCTGATTAAAGGATAATACAAAAAAAAAAAGCAGTATGTTGTTAAAATTTGTAAAGCATAGCTTCCAAAAAGCACAACATGTAGCACATGCAATAGATGTAACATCGTTTTCATCTTCAACTTGCAATTTTTAATAAAGAGAAGTTGTTGTAATGCCTCTCCACTTTCAGGAAGGTGTTCTGTTCTCCTAAGTGTGTTGACAATTACCTTGTTCTTCTGAGCTAATAAGTGGCGGGAATCCAATAACCGATATAAATCGACCTATGAATCCTTTCAATGGAGTTACGGTCTTTGATAAAAGAGCATGAATTCACATTTCAGTACTGATAAAATAAACATCTGGTGACAAAGCTCTGTAGCTAACAGTATGGTTTGCGTTCCCTGGTAGCTCCTTAGATGTCCTTATTAAATCAGCTGCCAATTCGAGTGATAAATTATGCAGATTGACATCTGCCCTCAGATTTGCCTCTCATGTAACACTTTTCACTCTTCTTTTTCCTTTGTACAATATGAATAGAAAAGCTGTGGCTGCCTTTGAGTGGGAGATGAAGCAAATCAATCACTTGTCACTCAGCAGAAGCAAAGTAGTCACAACTGAGTGAAGAGTTGCTGATTTCTCCCCACCCCTTTGCAAGGCAGCAGCTATTTGAAGTATACAAAGGCGAGAAGTCAGAGGGAGGACTTCTCTCAAGCAGTTGGTGCTTTGCAGGCACCACAGGCAACATGACAACAGCAGAAATTAGGGACTACTGATTAGTGGTCGCAACTAGTCACTGCTAACCACAGCATGGGGTAAAACTAGCCTTGGGCTGTCTTGAGACATCATCTTTCTGCAGGGCAGTGCATTTTTCTCTACAGTAAAGCTCATATTGATAAAAAACCTCAACACAGGATATCGTGGAGGTTGATATGCAGCACTGTCCTTTGCAACAGACAGGAAGGAACGGATACTGTTATTAACTCCTGGAATAATAATTAGATTCATTTGAACACTGAACAGACTGACTGAATAAATAATGCTCTGATAGACAAAAAATTCCCAGTAAAAAAGAACATTTTTAAAATGTGCTATACAACCACCTGCAGAAGCAGTCATATCACTACACATGCTTTGTCAATTGGTGAGCAAGAAATATTGACAGATTTCCCAAATGTTATTCAGCTAATTATGGTAATGATACCAACATTGTATCACAATTACTGCAAAGAAACCCATAGGAATTCAAGCCTGATTGCTGTGAAGAGGGAAACCATCAAGTCCCATGCACTGGGCTCAGCACCAGCCAGGATTGTTTTGGATTACTTTGTTCTAGTTATCATCCTAGCTGTCAGGCTGTGGTCAGTTGGATGTGCATTAACTTGCGCTGTGACATCTGAATCACCAGAAAATAAAAATTTGTGATTGTGAGCTGTGCCTTGAAGTTCTGAGCTTTGTCCCAAATGAGAGCCACAGTATTGGACGCGCACACAGGCCTCCCCAGGATGTCACCAGGGGAAGGCTTTTACCCCTCTGCAACACAGATGATCTTCAGGGTTCAGTTTTCTCTCTCTTACCCAGAGTTTTTCTGAACTTCAGATCAGAATGAGATTATGTCATGGCTGCATGCTGAATCAATAGTTTCAGAAGGAAATGGGTATTTTCTGTCCTCTGGTGGCTGACCTACCACAGTACCAGCAGCACAGAGACATCTGCCAAAGAAGTCCATTCAGGACTGCTTTCTGGACATGCCTGTCCTAGAAAACACTTTGCACAACTGGGCATCAGGAAATATTCTTCAGAGTGTCCATAAATCTAAAGGGACAGGTAAGTGGGACCAGTACTTCTCCTCCCTCTGAACCTCTTCTCTGTTCTTTGGGTTATTACAGCCCAATCCCATCTGGCTTGCAAAGATTTTGGGTCAAGCCAGCAAGGGGTATAAGGGAACTACGTTAGGGGGTTTATTATAAGGGATTACAGGTGTCCGCATTCTCATGGGTATAATAGCGAAGACAAGAATGTTGAAGTATTTTTCCTAGTTGAGTAAATATTATTATACACAGATTTTTATCTTCAGGAAGGCAAGCTGCCCATGGAAAAACCTCCCAAAACTTTTATATAAATCCTTTACAGCCCACGCCTACTAAGTTTAAAAAAAAAAATAATTGAAAGCAGGAAAGAGAGAAGCGATGAGCAATTCTATCTCTGTTGAACCTGAAATGAAAGTCAATAATAACCCAAATGACTTCAGGAGCTCTCAAAAGTATTTCTCTATTTTTTTTTTTTTTGTCAGCTAAATTAAAATGAATCCACGTGCTCAACTGTGCCTAAGCAAAAATAGTTACCGTGGTTACAGGGGAGTTTTTCTAAATCTAGTACAGTATATGAAATAATCAGCCAAAATGACTATGTATAAAGTGAAGGCAGGTGGGCAAGCCATTTAAAATTACTAAATAAACAGAAAAACCTCTCAATAAAAATAATTCCTCAAGATTTATGACATTACCTTTATTACATTGTGAATAAGAACATGATAATGTGGAGAGAGAGAAGGTGAAAGCAAATACTTGAAAAATCATTCATTCAGCATTTGTAATACTAGCTATGGAGGATACTACATAGATAACACACAACATTTTTTTTTCACTACAAGGTAACATACTAATACATGTAAGCAAACTAACATATGCTCTAAAACATAACTCAATGTAATTCGTCTTCTAGCAGTAGTGGTAGTGCCTGTTCATTCACGGGATCACAGCCTGCTGGTAGTATGAACTCCCTTATTTCAGAAGCCCTTGCTTTAAGGACGTAGTTACAAGTTACTCTGAAAAAAAAACAAGTGTGACTGACTGACCAGGAAACCCACTGTAACTAGTTAAGACAGTACAAAAACAAGGTTGCTGCATGAGAGTGCACAATGTCTATAAATTAGACAGGCACACTTAACTTTGAGTTATAATATATTGCAATAGAATAATAAATATTCCCTAGTGTTACATAATTGCTTTTATGCTATCTATCTCAGCTGTATATCTGTTAAGTCCTCTTTGCAGATGAAGCAGAGAGTGTACAAATTAGTGAGATTTTGCTACTTCAGAAATGAAACTAGCCAATGCTGTAGGAAAGACAGACAATTGCTGAAGGAAACTCTCCAGCCAAAAATCTGGACAATAACTGAAACCAGGATTAGGCAAAATGGGGTAAGAAAACCTAGGCGCAGGGACTTTCAGAGCCTAAATTTTCATAGCATACTACACAAATTTACTGAGATTGGATTTTATAATGCGGAGATCGCATTTTAATATGTTCAAAACATCTGATTAAAAAGTGGGAGAAAAATCTGAATACTACAGGATAGTAGAACTAAAGCAGCTCTGGTTACTAGATGAATATTTAAAATAAAACTTTTCCTATAAAAATGTAAGTTAAAGAAGACAGTGCCTAGTTGTTCCAAAGACATTAGAAATAGTAGAACTGTACAGCTGTTAATTATTTTCAGTACAAATTATAAGGAAGGAAATGGTGCAAGTACTGTTATTTCCCGATTCTTTTGAAAACAACACCGCATTACAACAATTGGCTACCAGCTGTTGACATATCTGGTCTTTGAGATCTGGAAAGGGTTAATGTGCTGAGGACAGAGAGCAGTTGATTTACAGTGTTAATTCACATTTCAGGGTAGAAGAGACATATTTTTCCTTTGCAGGTAAGAGGTTTAATATTTTTGCCTTATCTTAAAAAAAAACCAAAAAACAAACAAAAAAACCCCCAAAACCCCAAAACAGAGGCAGGGAGATCTAGATGCAGGTTTTGAAGGGTAATTTACCAAAGAGATGCTAAAGGAAGTTCTCTTCTAAATGAAGTTATTGTAACATATCTGGAAACCGCTTTTGTACTTAACACACTGGAACTCCACATGAAAGGCTATATTTTGTACTTGATGGTCAAAAGACCAGAGTCTTTATGCAAGTGGTAGCTACGGTGACAATATTTTCATCAGAGTTGAGACTCACATTTTTTCTTATCATCTTTTTATTGTAGCAACAGTGCTACCAGCAACACCAAAGTTGTTGATTGTTGCCATTATTGATCATGGCTGTTTTCCCTCTCTGTGTTGGTTCCTGTGCAGTTTGAAGTATCTTATGCACTTCTGGGAATACAACATGTTCCCACTGGGAAATCCTTACCTTAAAAAAATAAAGGCCACAGTCCAACCAGTTAATCTGAATGCCCTGAGGCTACACATTAAGTCATTCCTATGCGAAGCTATCATTTGCAGATCACAACTAAAATTAATTTACAGTTCAAAGCTGCAGTGTCCTGATGTGGTCTTGCTAGGTTTTAGTAATACCTAAGATCTCATTTCTAACAAGAAATCTTACATTTTGATCCTTAGATAGTTCATTGTAACTCTCTGGCCTTATAAATGTGTGATTCAGGCAAATATTTAAAGAATTTGTCTTCCAAAGCTGCTTGGCATTGGCTTATTTGCATTAATGTACAAATTGCTCAAACAGCAAAAATGCAATATACTCTAAAATATAACCTGGCTTAGGCTGGTCAGCAAATTAGGCAGAAAAGCTGACTTAGTCCAAGCAATAACATTAATTTCTATAGTCCGTGGTTGGTGATAACATCCTGTTTGTTTTGCAAGAAGAACTATGGCACCATAAACCAAAAGACCCCAGTAGCCTGTCTGGAAATGAGCCTACGTGGCAAACAAAACGATGACTACTCTTATTACTTCCACAGCCCAGGGTTCAATTTCCATATCTGGAAGAAGGGAGAGCAGGATGGAGCAAGCTTTCTCAATCCCAATCTGTTCAATACCTCAGGGCCTTCACCCTCATGATCTTGACCAAACCAAGCGAGAAAGTAGGTGCCACATAATACTGCTTCCACTCTTGGAACCAATACAAATAGTATTTCAAACATAGGACATTTATTCCTCACTTTTTTTCTTTCATGCTTTTTATTGCTTCTTTCTTGTTGTTTGGTAAGAGCCTTGCTCCAGCAGCTCCATGTTCTCTGCAGCAATGCTGTGAGTTGCTGACCAGAAAGCCAAAAAGCAGTCCTTTAAGTAGCCTGATATTGAGAGGAGCATGACAAATCTTTGAGTAGTTCGGTTTGCATGTTGTGCTGGTTCTTTTCCAGCAGCGTTGCCGCCGGTGGGACACTAAAAGACAAGCCTTAGCTATTCTTGCGATCAAAGTTTAGGACGTTACCATCCCCAATTGCTCATCCTGTGCCTTTACCAGAGGTTACTTCCCACACAGCAGGGATAGTTGAAGAAACATATATGTGTATTTTAGCCTGCCTTCTTAGCCTAAACTGATGATAAAAGTGGGTCAGAGCTGCAACACAGGACGTTGACTTGCGGAGGGGGTAAGATGCAAGTGCACATTTCCTTCTGCCTCAAATGGGGACAGGGGAGACAACCAAGGAGGAAAACACCTTTGATTGCCACAGCAAATGGTAGACCTAATCTGAGAAAGTCTGCTGGTGAAGTCTGCTTTCCCTTCACTTTGTGGGTGATTTTCTGTTTTCAAGGATGCAGTTCACCTCCGCCAACTTTTTCATTTTTACTCAAAAGCCTAGTTATTTTTGTTGTAATACTGTATAAAGACTTGTCATTTGGTTGGTTGGTTTCTCCATATTAAAATTGTTTACAGCTAAAGGAAAAGAAAACAAGGTCATTGTTAAATAGAATGGCTTGCTGAAAATTTTGCGTTGGAATATAGGGTGTTTTCTCTTTATTTTTTCCTCTTTTTACTGGAAGGTTAAAAAAACTTTAGTAGTGGTTGCTTGCTGTGAAACTGCAGAGATTTAGGCCCCAGAGTTTAATTACACAAGCCTTACTGACCTCTTTAATGGAGTAACAGACACCATGTTACTACTTTCATACCTGTGTCCAGTGTTGAACATGTTTCAAAACTTCGCAAGTTTAACAACAAATATATATTAGCTTCACAGTTAGCAATATAACTCTGATCATTCCATTCCTACAGAAAATGAGTCACAGTGACTTAAAAACAAAAATCCAAGTAATCTAGAATGCAATAAATTGAGAAGACAGAGAAACACTGGAGCTTGTAGCATAGTTTTTTGTAGCCAGGGAAAGATGCTTTCTTGTCAGACAAATTATTTCTGGAAAAGCATTCCTTGTTCCTTATTAGGAGGCAAATGGAAGTTTTTCATGATAGAACAGGCTCTCTCTTCTCCTAAATATATTTTTCTTTGTGATTTCTATTCAAAAGCTGTTTATTTGGTCCTTTAAGGGATCATGTTAAACGGCACACTCTTCAGGAGTGAGTGTGCAGCATTCTGCAACTTTTTACCTCACTTACTTGGGAAAAAAAAATAAATAGATGAAGTACTGGTTATGTGGTTATTGGCCTACAGAGAGCAGAGTCAGGCATCCCAGAGCAGCATCCTGCCAGCCTGGCCTGCCTAAACTCTTTAAACTATTTTCAGTAGTATCTTGCCATTTTAGTACAATAACTTTTAACTAGCCCATATAAAGATAATTAGAACGTCCTGCAACACAACACTTTAACAAGGAATCAAGGCAAGATGTGGAGCAAGAATTTCTATATAGGTTACACAAGTCTGAAAATACAGGTATCGGTATCACTGTGCTAAATCTTCTTCCCACAAATAAGGAGGTTTACTCGTTCCAAAAGAGGAAATTATAACTTCTCTGTTACATTTAAGCAACATCAATGGGTGGAAAGCTGATGACTGCAATGTTGGTTAGCATTCTTACTCCATAAATTTAAATAGATTCCCTTGTATGGTAGTCTAAATTTACTATCTTGGCCCTAGATTGGTAGTCTAGAAATAGAAAAGAAAGCAAGAGAAAAATTATTCTTTTCAAAATTTACTGTAGGACTATGACAATATAAATGTGGTTCATGCAGTCATAAAATCTATGATGGGCTGAATGTCACAGTAATTAAGAGACCATCAAAAAATAGGATGTTTGAACATAAAGGAACACGACTTTTCCTGAGGAAAGATAAGCAGGAATATATTTTAATTGTCTTCTAGGCCTGAAAAATATTCCCTGAAAACTTCAACACCAAGAACTAATTTACAGTGAGGGACTGAAATGTGGTTTTGTCATGCCTCTTCCTCCTGGCCAATTTTTCCTCCTTTCAAAAATGTTTTTACTCACCTTTCCCTCTCCTGAGCTCATGGGACACACATTTGAGAATTTGGGGCTCTATGCTATCATTTTGGAGTGGCTTTGTTCAGCAAAGAGGAAGGAACTGGATGCACACAGTGACCACTCACATGGAACATAGCAAATGTGAACATGAGCAAAATACCTCCAAGTCCTCATCTGTCATCTCGTTTCTCATTTCTCAACAGGAGGGTGCTATGGGGCATGGCAATGGGTGAGGCTCTAAAAGGGATTTAACCGCAGTGCTTTCCAGCCCTTTCTTATCATTTCAAGTATGTATGCTTGGGTTCTTCTGGTCTCCAAGATAACAGCCTGAAAAAGAAAATATTCACTTGAGGTGAAAACTTTATTTATTGAGACACATAATAGTTTCAGTATACATAAACTGTAAATAATGTGTAACTTCGTTGGAAGTGTTCTGTAGAATAGTAATGTCTCTATTCTCTTTTATTACAGAGTTTGTCTTGATGCTTCTTGTACAAAAAAAATAGGTAATGAACACAAATGAAATAATCTGCTGGATGCGATAATCCCTTTATATTGCTTCCTCTGACTTGTTTTTTGTTCCGTTATCAATGCATATTGAACTCCCTTTTGGATGTGATTGTGGTCTTACATCAGCTTCATTCCTTTTTCAGATGCAGGGATGTTACTATTCTACTGCAATAAGCAAGGCTGTAATCAGGTTTTCCATCTTTTTGTGCAGTACAGT
Organism: Steatornis caripensis; assembly: GCA_013398225.1. Classification (NCBI taxonomy): domain Eukaryota; kingdom Metazoa; phylum Chordata; class Aves; order Caprimulgiformes; family Steatornithidae; genus Steatornis; species Steatornis caripensis. The sequence goes on along the minus strand of VZSC01006585.1, from coordinate 45,266 downwards.
TGTCATAAAGGATTTGTTTTCTTTGTAGCTCATAATTTTGTTCCTTGGTCAATATGCAGTGCCACTGGTGCCTTTACACTCTGTTCTGCTTGGTTGATCCCTGCAGTTTGTTTTACACTTACTTGACAAAAACATCATTTTCTGTTAAAATGGATAATAAAATTAGGCAAAATAAACAGAAAATTGCATTGGAACACTTCATTACATAGCTATAGTTGATGCTTTTAGAAGTTACATATAAAATTACTGCTGGACTTTTAAGAGCCTTCTAACTGAAATAATAAATGTTAAAGCTACTTCCTCAGTACTGGAGAAAAGATTTCAAATGCTAGTAAGCAGAAAGAAATTTTTATAATCTGCTTTTCTATCAGGAAAATTGTGGAGGTTGACCAGGCAAATGACACACAACTAGCAAATAGGTTAAACTGATTGGAGATATTACAGAAGTACATAGCATATGGACTATGGACTTAAATTTATCTGGCTGCTATGGGAAATATGCTATACTTTAGATCTATAAGCATTTCTAATGTAGAGTTGGATTGAGAGCTCTGATCTGTATGTAGGAGATTAATTCTTCTTGACCTGCAACTGCACCAAGATACATAATTTACAGAAGAAATTTAAAAGACTTATTCAGATTAAAAATGGAATATCTACTTAATACAAAAAGTATTTGTAAAGTGGATACGTGGCCCTATTTCTCAATGGTACCGTGGGGCAATCAGATATTAAGACGAATTATGAAATAAATTGAAAACACCAATTCAAAATCATGCATGTTGATGTTGTTCATCTAGAAATAGGAATGCTATTGCCTTCCACATTTTCATTTTTAGTAATCTGAATTTAGGCTCAATTTTTGTTCTAATGTTGCTGCATTTATGATAGACCAAGGCATTTAAGAAGGGACAAAAGCCACATGTGAGAGAACAGGATACATAGTGTCACCTCTCCTACTCTCGATCCTGAACTTCTCCCTTTGGCCCGGATCGTGGAGGAGAGAAGAACTGACCCCAGAACTGTTCTGTCAAAGCCTGTCCTCCTAGCATGAGGATTCCTTGTCCCGAAACAGAAGACAGATGGGAAGCTCTGGAACGTTTCCATCTCCAGAGATTCACACAGACCACAACAAGCTGGGTCTTTCCCAGGGATTTTTCTTTTTCCCAGAAACCCTCCAAAAATGGTCACAAAGTATTTCCCTAACGTATTGCGTGGAACTTCTGTGCTTACCTGTTTTTTCTGTCTTGCAGGGATTCTTCTGGAAGAAGTATGCTGACGGCTCACAGATAAAAGAAATATGCTGGTTCACAGATAAAACAAGTGAATCAAATAGCAACCAGCTTGCAGGCTTGCTTTTCATCCTCATGCAGATGGGCAAGACTGCAGACATTTTAAAGCAAGCCTGGAGGGCTGTATGCCAGGGCTCCCATCTTCAGCAAACACTCACTCCACTTGCACACATCTTTGCATCCCTGACAGAAGCACTGGAGTATTTCTGCAGCAAGTATCTGTTAGCTCTCGTTACTGGCTATAGGTTACTGATTTTGTCTCTGAAGATGCAATAATGTTGTCTCTGTGACTTCTACTTTTAACAAATCCTTTGCAAAGTATATTCTTCTGGATTTAAAGCCATCAAAACACTCTTTTCACCTCTATCACCTTTCTCTTAAATGCTGAGTGACCCCTGAGGGGTGAGACCACAAACTGTTTCTTTAACACTTCAGAGAAGAAAGCTTATCCATCAGAAAGGCTGGTCACTGCAAATAGCGCAAGAACCTTTTCCCAGTACAAATCCTGTCACCTTTGGATGGGAATGATGCAGAGCAGCCCATGTAATGGCCCAGGTTACAGGCTGCCATCTGTCAGGGGCCTGCCTTGCACTGCCTTATTCCTACTTTTAAAAATCTTTCATTTTAGATGGCAATATTCATGAGTTATGCCCTGATTGTGCTCCCACTGAAGTTCACGACAGCTTTATAATTGATTTAATACAAGTAGAATGAGGACCTGAATCTTACCAATTGTAAATTCTGTTAGGCAGACAAATAGTTTTAAGGTCTATGAATTATCCATCCAAATACACATTGGTTCCTCAAAACAGTTTTAATCCATTAAGCCATGTTTAGTTTTAAAGTTAATATAATAAGGTTCGCCTCACATGAATTGTGAATTCACCCTAAGCTCTAATCATCAGCAGTGGAAGAAAACATGGAGGATAGAAGATTGACTTTGGCTAGATGCATTAACCTCCTTGAAAATTTAATTTGAACTGTTTGGTGCTTATGTACATAACCTCCCTCTGTTCCTTCTGTGCTATATTGTTTTCTCATTTTTCAAAGCTTTATCCAGATTGCCTTCACATGAAAACTTGCAATGAGTCTAATCTTAGAATAATCCTACCTGAATCACAACAGCTACATCAGTCTTCTATGTCATGAGTTAATCAAATGGAGAATTCTCCAGCAATAGCGGCTGTGGCACAGCTGCAGCCCACCAGTTAGACGCCTCCATAAGGTTCAGGCTCCTAAACATTTACCAACACAACATCATAACATAGTCCTTGAGCAGGTACCTGGGTAGGAGTACTCAGACCTTTTCTTTTGTAGAACAGGAAGCACCCACGGTTAGACTCTCCAGATGAAGCAATGGGAACTGCCGCCAGTGATATGCCCTTTCATGCTTCCCCATATTCCTCCACATCTTCTTGCAAGTCCTCTGGCTGGTCCAGCTCCTCCACATCACATCCCTGTTTATACAAAGTTTTAAGAACTGAATCCTGCAAGATTCACATAAATTGAAGGGAACTTTCTTGTCTGAATGGTCTTAAGGTCCGTGCAGTCCTACTGATAAATAACAATTGCTGCTCAAAGTGGTAAAGGACACAGCTTCCTGTCTACACATCAAACTAGAAAAAAGGAAAAAATCATCTATTTCATTAAAGATCCAGGGCTGGATTCAGCAACCAGTAATTGTTGTAATACACTACATATATGAGAGCCAGCACAGAACTGATGCGTCTCTTCAGGAAAAGCAGTGCATTTTTTTAGCAGGCCAGTGCAGTAGGAAAAAACACTCGCTTTTCTCCAATAGGAAGAAGCTCTCGGCACGGCGGCATGATGGCTGTGCTTCACATGGACTAATTACAAGTTCAGTCCCTTGTAAGATCCCTCTGCAATCCTGCTGCTGAGGAAGCAGTGAGCAGTGCTTTCAAGGCGGCAGAAGCTCAATGAGGATGCAGTCAGCCTGGTCTAGGTTTGTAAGGAGCAGAGAGGTTCCTGGATAGCCTTGCCTATCTGGCCCTGGGTTGTGCGCAGTGATCTCCCCTCCTTCCAAGGCAGCAGGCAGAGGTCATCCCCACTAGATATCAAATAACACTAGGCATGCTTCACAGACACATTCCCTGCAGAAGTCTAATAGCACCTATGTTCCTTCATTGAACTATTTAATGTGATAGCTCATTGGTTGTGTTTGAAATTTATAAAGTGACTTTCGTTACCTTTGTGTAACTCAGCGACAGCTCCACTGAAATCAGTGATGTTCCTTTCTGTAGAACCAAGATAACGAAAGTTGGCATCAGTTTCCTCAAGCCTCTTTGCAGCAAAACATCCCACTATAATAAAGAAGAAGCCGTATTTGAACCTTAATGAAAATAGACACAGCCTTTTTAAATTTGTCATGTGAATTTTTTTCTAGCAAGAACTTTACAAATGTTTCAGGATGAAAGGTTTCCTATAAATACAAAAACTGCCACATTCTCCAAGGGAACAACCTGGATTCTGATTAGCCTACTGCTTGCCAATGCTACCGTGCTGCTAGAACTTCCTCTATCAATAAATAGGAAAAAAGATAAAGATTGTTGTTTCTAACTTCTGCAAGCAATTAAGTTCCATCTGGAAAAGCCTTTTGATACATTCTGATGCTAGCGTGCTAAATTATGTTGCATATATGACTTATCAAGTCATATGCAACCTTTGCATTCAGGTTTTCCCTTGCAACTTCAGTGTTTCTATGACAAGCAAGCAAAAATCAAGAGCCATTTGATAACAGTGCAGAGGGTGTACGTTTAATTATTGTTTCACTTGTTTTGTTGATCTCACTGAGCTTCTAAAATAATACTAACAATTCGCTCTCTATTATAGTTTAATTAACACGGACACTAGAGTATCCACACACTTAAACTATATTAATCTCTTCATTACCTCACCGCAGTCAGGCCCTAAGAGAGAGAGAACAGCTCTCGACGCAGTATTCCAGATGTGTTTACTCTGGAGGACCGCCTTCGGGCTGGGTACAAGAACCAAAGCAGGTTTCCCGCTCAAAGCACTTTGCGCCTGCTGTGTATACTGCAACCTGCTCTAAGGAAGATTTTTTTAACAATTGAGGGGTGAGGAAAAGGAGAGATATATTTTTAAATTTGCGTTCTGGTATCTTCAGAAGAGAGCTCTCAAGACCATGCTAAATAAATACATAAACACAGACACTAACAGTAAAAGATGTTCCCATCTCAAGCAGCTTGTGAACTATGTGGCTTAGGCTGAGCATTGAAGGAAATTAGGGAAAACAGAACAGCAGTTCATCACTATCACTCTTTTTTTCTGCCACTCTTTCTTTTTGGTCCCAAAACAGGCCTCTGAGCATTTACGAGTGTGTGACCACAAAGCTGACCTGACTTTTTAGCACGTCTTGCTTGGCTGCTGTTTGAGTGGAGGAAGGGAAGGGAAGGGAAGGGAAAGCTGCTTCTTGCTTTCTCAACTTTTCTCCTCTGCTATTAGCACCATTTCCTTCATTGGAAATTGCCTGGAGGGCACATCCAAACAGCTAGGACGCCACCAGCAGAGGGACATAATCTATTTGCAAACAGAAGGGAGAAAGATGCCTATTAGAAATAAGATTAAAAGAAGCGTTCAGCAAAGTGTTTCCAATAAATGCTGAGTAGGAAATGTGTGAGAACAACTAGAAAATATGAGGTCGTTATACACCTCAGAGGAGAGTATAGATCTGCTAATGAAAAGTACACGTTAAATAATATTAGGAGTCATTATCAATGCAGCAAGTTTGAAATATCATGCAGAAATTACTACATGACCTCAAGGTCAAGAGTAATAGAGGCTGATTAAATTAATTCATACAAGGTGCAAAATAATGTAAACTTAAGAAATGCCTAGAACTTCTCCTGTTAGCTCACAGAATAACATTTGGAAATTACAAAGGCATGTTCGCTGATGCCAGACTCTCTATTATACCATCAGTGTAATGCAGGACAAAACAGGAAATATATTTCCTGAGAGAATTATTAGTGCATTGCAGAAGACATTGGCTGCAGCCCTTGAATTCTGTCTACAGTATTGTCATGAACATGAGGATTAAGTCAAGTTGGAAAGGTACCAGGAAAGGCCACTGGCATGCAGATAGGACTAAATGAGGCTTGAGCACTTGATCTGCTAGAAGGAAATATGAGAGAAAAGATGACTGATGTCTATAAGTACAGGGAATGAATAAACACAAGTGAAAGAGAAGAGCTATTTGAGAGTGAAGATGAAGGTGGCATAAAGAAATGGGTAAAATTGCTGTGGATAAGTGTGATTTCAACACAGAAGCGATCTTACAAATATGTGCTGAGTGCTGTGTGTAAGCTAGCTCCTTGGCACCAGCAGAAAAGTCACAGCAGTCAGGTGACGTCCCTGGTGACTGGAAAAAGGGAAATAACGCACCTGTTTTTAAAAAGGATAGAGAGGAAGACCCTGGGAACTACCAGCACGTCAATCTCACGTCTGTGCCTGGGAAGAACATGCAACAGGTCTTGCTAGAACCTATGTTAAGGCACACGAAGGACACAGAGGTAGTTTGACACAGCCAGCATGGCTTCACCAAGGGCAAGTCTTGTCTGACCAACACAGTGACCTCCTGTGATGGAGTGACAGCATCAGAGGACAAGGACAATGTCATCTACCTGGACTTCTCTAAGGCCTTTGACACAGTCCCCCACAACATACTTCTATTTAAATTGGAAAGAAATGGATTTGATGGGTGGACTGTACGGTGGATGAGGAATTGTTGGATGGTTGCATCCAGAGGATGGTGGTCAATGGCTCAATGTTCAGATCACAGAACCACAGAATCACAGAATGGTAGGGGAAGGGACCTCTGGAGATCATCCAGTCCAACGCCCCTTGCACCTTGTTGGTGCGCCTAGAGCAGGTTGCACAAGAACACATCCAGGCAGGTTTTGAATACCTCCAGAGAAGAAGACTCCACAGCCTCTCTGGGCAGCCTGTGCCAGTGCTCTGGCACCCTTACAGTAAAAAAGTTCATCCTCATGTTCAGGCGGAACTGCTTGTGTCCCAGTCTGTGCCCATTGCCCCTTGTCCTGTTGCTGGGCGCCACTGAAAAGAGTCTCGCCCCATCCTCTTGACACCCACCCCTCAGATATTGATAAACATTGATCAGATCCCCTCTCAGGTGTCACTTCTCCAGGCTACACAGACCCAAGTCTCTCAGACTTTCCTCATAAGACAGACAGTCCAGTCCCCTCATCATCTTTGTTGCCCTCCACTGGACTCTCTCTGGTAGCTCCCCATCTCTCGTGAACTGGGGTGCCTGGAACTGGACACAGTACTCCAGTTGTGGCCTCACCAGGGCAGAGTAGAGGGGGAGGATCACCTCCCTCGACCTGCTGGCCACACTCTTCTTAATGCACCC
>VZSC01006585.1:12235-38320 GCA_013398225.1 Steatornis caripensis | reverse complement strand
GTCACGCTGAATGGCAGCACAGCCTTCCGGTGAGTCAGCCGCTCCTCCCAGCTTTGCATCATCAGCAAACTTGCTGAGGGTGCACTCTGTCCCTTCATCCAGGTCACTGATGAATACGTTGAACAGGACTGGGCCCAGTACCGAACCCTGGGGAACATTGCTAATTACAGGCCTTCAGCTAGACTCCGTGCCATTGATCACAACCCACTGAGCTCTGCCATTCAGCCAGTTCTTGATCCACCACACTGATCACTCATCTAACCCACAATTCACAAGCTTGCCTATGAGGATGTTGTGGGAGACAGTGTCAAAAGCCTTGCTGAAGTTGAGGTGGATAACATCCACTGCTCTCCCATAATCCACCCAGCCAGTCATGCCAGCATAGAAGGCTATCAGATTGGTCAAGCAGGGTTTTCCCTTGGTGAAACTATGCTGACTACTCTTGATAGCTTTCTTTTCCTCCACATGCCTCGAAATGACTTCCAGAATGAGATGTTCCAGGGATGGAATTCAATGGAACTCTATTTTCAGATGGAGTTTGGTGATGAGTGGTGTCACTCAGGGGTCCATATTGGGACCAGTGCTATTTAATATCTTCATCACTAACATAGACAGTGTGATTGAGTGCACCCTCACCAAGTTTGCAGATGACACCTTACTGAGTGGTACAGTTGACACACCAGAGTGATGGGATGCCATCCAGAAGGACCTGGAGAAGCTTGGGAAATGGGCCCAGGTGAACCTCATGAGGTTTGACAACGCCAAGTGCAAGGTCCTGTACCTGGGTGTGGGCAAACCCTGGTATCAATACAGGCTGGGGGATGAAGGGATTGAGAGCAGCCCTGCAGAGAAGGACTTGGGGGTACTGATGGGTGAAAAGCTGGTCATGAGCTTGCAATGTGTGCTCACAGCCCAGAAAGCCAACAATGTCCTGGGCTGCATCATAAGAAGTGTGGCCAGCAGGTCAAGGGAGGTGGTTCTGCCCCTCTACTCCACTCTTGTGAGACCCCACCTGGAGTACTGCATCTGGCTCTGGGGTTCTCAGCACAGGAAAGACATGGACCTGTTGGAGCTGGTCCAGAGGAGGGCCACAAAAACTATGAGAGGGCTGGAACACCTTTCCTTTGAGGAAAGGCTGAGAGAATTGGGGCTGTGCAGCCTGGAGAAGAGAAGGCTCTGAGGAGACCTTACTGCAGTCTTTCAGTACTTAAAGTGGGCTTATAAGAAAGATGAGGTGAAACTTATTAGCAGGGCCTGTTGTGACAGGACAGATGGATAACTGTTTTAAACTAAAAGAGGGTAGATTCAGACTAGAAGGAAGAAATTTTTTAGGGTGAGCGTGGTGAAACACTGTAACAGGTTGTCCAGTGGGGTGGTAGATGGTTTTCCATCCCTGGAAACATTCAAGGTCAGATTGGACAGGGCTCTGAGCAACCTGATCTAGTTGAAGATGTCCCTGCTCATTGCAGTGGGGGTGGATTATATGACCTTTTTCATATAGTCATGGTTCCATTCTATGATTCTGTGTAAAAGTATGACATGAGATGTGAGAGGGAGACAGTTGGGATGCTGCAGGGAAGATGACTGACTGACTTCCATTGAAGAGATGTAGTAAATCCCTTTTAAAACAGTATAATAGCAGAATATCATAGAAACATTAAGGAAGGACCCTGAAGGTCTCTTAGGCCAGTCGCTACTCAAACATCACCACAAACACTAGATCTGGCCAGTCATTGCTGACTAAGCAAATTCCTTTGCTGAAGGAATTCTGCATTTCTCAGGAAAACAAGAAAACCTTGCTCTAAGGAAATTAATTAGTAATTTTGCCTCACAAAGCATCACTTGTAATTGTAAGATTACTCTTCACTACCGAAGTACAACCTGGATGACAAATAAATTTCCAGGGATTATCTTCCTTTTCCATAGCATGTCACTGTTTGTCAGCTTTATTACTCTGTAGGCACCAGTGCTAGGCTCAGGCTTTTACAGGACTGAAGACCAGATGTTCCTACGTATCTGGCTTGCAATCTATGGCCTAGGCACAGGCAGTACCTTTCCAAGCATTAAGAGAGGCAATTTAATGTCATCTCTACCCTGATTTGGCAACCTGGTCCCCCCTCCAAAAAGAGAAGCTTTATGAAAAACCTTGTTAAGTCCTTCAAACAATATTAAAATAAAAGGGGAGGAGGCGGGGGTGTATCCTGCTTGGATAAAATCAATAACGTACTATGGCAAGGGAATTTTCTCTCCATAAAGGAAACAGAAAAGACTTATCAGATTACTGAAGAAAACTTGTCACTTCCTTTGACCTGCTTCAGCGTTGTTCTGAGTTATCTTACAAACAAGGGGCTGGCTGGTGAAAAAAAAAATGGTGAAAAAGAATGAGAGGCTAAGTGAAAGCTGTACTATCTCATCAGTGTTATTATCCTTGTCTCAGAAATCCTTTGAAATCAAGCTCTGAGCGTTTATAAATTAGATTTTCCCAGTTTGCCTTTCATTCCTGCAATGCAATTGTCAGTGAAGAGTTGAGCCAGGACGAAAAGATGAAGAGAACTAACAATTTTCCAAATCTAGCTGCTTAAAATAACAGTCTGTCGCTACACACCTAAGTAAAAGTGGTTTTAGTAGCATATCTAGGTATATTGGTTTCCTGAGACAACTGGAGTTGCTGGTGAACTGCAGGCAAACTCAGAGCATGTGGATTTCATTTATTTATTAACATTTTTGCCCATTACTTGTTACCAGCATGAACGGTTTATAAGGATGTTCAGAAATAGTTGCCCAAGTTTGTCTGTTCAGCCACTGGTCTCATGCACCTGCAAAGGATCATCCCTGTGAGGGCGGAGGGGCTGTAGCCAAACTATTTGCCTTTGCCCAGCCAAGGTGGGGCTGCCCTTCAAAGCCAGTCCAGGAGCTGGTCCCCGGGACTCCAGCAGACAACGTAGTCAGAGTGGGGAATGGGGGTACTCCACTCACAAGGGGACAGAGGAAGCCAAGAAACACCAAGAAGAAGCTATGTAAGTTTGGCAGACCAAAGCCCTGCTGCAGCAAGGTGGAGGCTGCAATGGGAATGGGGGTTACATATCAAGACCAAATTGGGGTGTTCTACACACCAAACTATTCTGACTCAAACCAAGTTTCTCAAAACTGAGCTTTGTTTCAACATTTTATGAAATGAAATTTGAAACTGTCAACAGCACTGAAATTTTCCAGGCTGGATGCTGACAGAAGAAAAAAATATGGTCAGAAACTGAATTTTCTCTCACAAAAGCATTTGGACAGAGCAAGTTTCAAGCATTCGATGTATTTCTTGAAGGTGATTAATTTGTTCTCAAACCTCCTTCTGTTATTGAAGTAGTGAACACACAAACACTGTCATGTGAGGGTGCCAACAAACCACAGCAAATGTAATTTTAGCATGAAATTAGGAAAAATACAAAGTTAAAGAGAACAGGTTTATTCCTATAAGTCTTTGTCTAATTTCCATCTAGAACTCTTCCTTGCTCTGTTTTGATTTTCAAAATTTAGAGACAATTCCCATGCTGTCTACCACCCGTTGTGGTGCGATCTCTTAATTTGCATGAATAAATCCTGACACAGTCTGGAGCCCACGACTGTCTTAAGCAGCAGACAAGCTCACTCTGTTTATGAGAAGCTTTTTAGTTCAAACAGCTCAGCTGATTGTAATAGTGCCTGCTGATTGCAAATATCAGAGTACCGCCATGGGAAAGATGTAGAGCCTGGGTACTGTGGGGACTACACCTAATACACTAAGCCTTGCAGTGTTCCAACATAGAAGGATAAAGCACTGCAAGGAGAAAAAAATCACTATGGAAAGGAAGTATTCCAACTTCCACATTCAGCAGAGACAATAGACCTGGCCATCTCCACTGTTCAAGTCTCAAGGACATTGGCAGATCTCCTGCAAACTACTGAATGTTGTATACAGTGACTGGTTATTCACACATTCAAATGGCTGGCTTACATTTCTAACTGGCTGTTTGAGCAGCCAAAACATATTTCCCTATGCTACCAGGCTAGTTGTGTATGCAAATTCAGGACACTTACAATGTATACAAATCTTTGAAGCTGCATGGCGAAGAGCAGCCAAAGGCTGCTGCACCCTAAGTACAGGCAAGCCAGGAGCCAAGGGTGACCCCAGCACAGGACATACCTTCGCCTATGGAGCACAGTCCCACAGGGGCTGTGCACATCACGCTGAGCTGGGTGCTAATGACAGTGTCCATCAACAGTTCCAGACACAACAGGTTGCTCAGTCAGGAGCAAAAGGAGATTATGCCAAAGATAGGACTGAAGGCAAGACGACAACATTTGTCTAAAGTTCACCCTGCGAGCAGGTACAAAGGTGTGACTAGAGATGAGCTGCAATGTATGCCTGTGGTCCATCCAGGAAACACACTACCCACAAAAACGTCCAAGACCTGTGCAGGAGAGAGAGCCAGAGACAGGGACATCCCTAAGACAGCTCAGGCATAGACTGAGTTTCCAGAGCTTCAGAAGGCCTTTTGGGTTTTGTCCTGTAGATTTTTTCTAAGAAAATGGCTTAAGAACCCTGGTTTTAGGCTAAAAAAGTACTCTGGGCTTTTCTAACCTTTGAAACTTACCCAGAGGTATTAAACGGATAGATTTCTTATGACATACATGCAAATTACCATGGGCCTGTCAGATCTCCTGCACTTGATTTCATCATGATTACTTGGTCCCCTGCCAGGACACCTGCACCTCTCAGACCTTTAATGTAGTGCAGTAGATTCCATCTAGGATCTCGCAAGCCATCTCCTGTTCTCTTGCTTCACTGATGACCTACCAGGGGCTATGCCCAGCACACAGGGCCAGAGCGGGATGGGGGCTAACAGGTGGTGCTTCTGCTGGGGAGGCAAGAAGCACAGCACACAGCAGAGCCTTGGGTGCAGAGAAGCCCTCACAGGCAATACAGCCCCTGCCCACAGCCACGTGCTGTCACTCCCCCTCCAAATATTAGGACCAAGGGAATTCATCAGGGCTCGAAGGATGGCAGCATGAGTGGGGTTTTTTGTGCAGGTCCTCTATCCATTTTGCAGTGGCTGTTCCCATTTTGGTAAGATAACGAGGCACTTCTAGCAGCAAAATTATCTAGCCTTCTCATTCACAGGCAGCTTTAAGCTGTGGCTGACACTTGTGCATTACCGGAGTCCGTGTTTTATCAGTTGTGCTTAACAAGCTATTTGTAGCTTCTTGGTTTCCTCCAGTACGTCGCACATTCCTTCAAATTAGAGCAGGGAGAGCCAGAATTGCTGACAGGTTTGTTTGCTGCTCTTCCCAACAATTTGCAGAGATTATAAACCTGTCAGAAATGTATTGTTGGAGATTTAAGGGATTGCTTTCTAGAGTCATTCTGAAATGACAGTTAATGTGCAGATAGCTTTCCATCATGCTCTCCCACCCAAAAAAGCTTCTTAAGTACAGTAAAAGTAAGTTGTATTGACAGAAAAAAAACACAACAGTATATTATGAAACACGTTTGTGAAGAAATACATTTATTTCATGTAATCCTATTAACATATATATTCACTTTGGAGCTAAAACTGTTCTTGTCATTCCCCACTCATTGTGAATGGTGTAGAAAAAGATCATACACCAAACTGGGAAAGCATCACACATGCATTAGAGTAACAGGCTCATGTATCTAGTTTACACTGGATATAGCAAGGAAAATCAAATATAAATATCAGAAATTTACTGTAGTTTCTTGCACTGCATTCCTGTTATGCAGGAACTTGACCATGACCCCAGAATAAAGGGTCAGAGGCTCCTTTGATACCGAAGTTCAACAGCAGGAATTATGTACAGACCAAATACTGGTTTCAGCTAAGCAGTATAGTAGTAATATAGACAGTATTTAGGTGGACCTAAGTTTTAACGGTGACTTCCTCTATGGGAGTATGTACATAACAGTCTCTTGTATTTAGAAGTTAAAAGCAAAATATTAGTTAAATGATGGATAAATGATACACTCAATTTTTACCAAATGGAAAACCAGTAGCTAAAAATGGCCTGATTTTTTTGCATTGTTCATATACCAAAAATCTCCACCTCAAAATCAAGTTTCTATAACAAGAAAAGTGGGAATAACTCAAAATTCTTTTTGCTGTTGTCAATCTACCTTAGACCACAATTCTGGCAGCTGCACAATACATTTTAAATGAAGGGGTATGAGGCATTAAATAACAGTGGTATGATATTTCATAAGCTGACACTGTCTGGTTGAATGAAATTCAACCGTAGATGTATGCCTGTCTTGATCTATTGTTGCACTACAGCAAAGGGCAGTCAGCTACCGAGAAGTAGCTGGATTAGAACAGGAATTAATTCCTTGATGCCAAACTGAATAAGACTCTTAAACAGCAAGATTCTTCGCATCCTTTGTATGAAAACACAATGTCCACAATTCATTGCAGAATGATAAATAAGATCAACTTCTTGGAGTAGAACATGTATTCACCAGGCTAAATGACGCTCTTGGAAAGAAAGATCATCAGGGCAGGGGAGATTCTGCTCAGAAGAAGGATGCAGATATGGACTGAACGGATCTGAAACGTGTCTTGAGGAGAGAGGTTTTATCTGTACCCCTGGCCGACTGAGATACATGCTTATTCACTTTCCTGCCTAGAGAGGAACTGTTCTTTTAATCTTGCTTTTTTGCCTGCCCAGGTAATTTTGTTTAATTGGTGTTGTATTTTCTCCTTGATAGCTGTGCTGCTTTGGGAGGTAGTCTTAGTTTTATGCACATAATTCTCAGCAACACAACCCTCTGCAGTTACTAAGTATGCCAGCCTTTCTCTTTACCCCTCTTTCCACACTTTTCTTTCACATATACTGGAGGAGTGATGTGGCAGCTGCATCTTTTTTATCCCTTTTTTTAGCTCTATATTTTGTCCAAACAAAGAAATCATGAGGAGTGTTATTTTTTATTTTTGTCCTGGATTTTTTGGTGTGATAAAGCCTTGGGTATGTTCATACAAGAATATTTCAAAGTGGGTAAGCATATATGTTTTCTGCTGAAGTTAGCAAAAACTTCAGAGGTGATGAGGTCAGCCTGAGCAAGCCTGCAGTTTCATCTCCTATGGAGCTACTGATAGTAAAAATAGCATTTTAATTGCTTCTTATTTTTCTGCCCCTGCATGTATCCCTATCAGAATGATTCCTACTCAGAAGATAGCATATCAGGAGTTAAAAATTGGAAGAGCAGCCCAGAGACAACCAGGGAAACTTGAAGGGCCAGTCATATGCATACACAAATAACTTTGAACTACAGATGTATATTTTCTGTTCTTGACTTAATGTTCATGTCTGAACTATGGTATGCTTTTTAACATGCACATCTTAGCAAGTATAAAAATAGAAGTTTATGAATTTTAAGAAAACAAGATTTTCATATCAAATCTTCATTGCAAAAGGATGTTGTTGAACTGTAAACTTTCTCCCTGTCAGATATCTCAAGAGAATGGTTTGATCTGTCTGATTTCTAAAACACAAAAGAGGAGGCAACCATCCAGCATCCTTTCTGCCTTCTTCCACTCCCTCACTCCATGCATACTAGTGATCTTGAGCTCTAGACAGATCACATGCTGTTCAGCGTCAGTAAATATTCATCCAATTTTCTTTCAAGGTATCTAAACATATTCTTAATCCTAACCCCCAAACCTATTAATAGCAAGGGAATCTAGGCCCATCTCTTCCAGATTGCTTACATCTTTGAAAAAAATTTACACATTATTGTACACTACAACATGACATTTATTAGAGCAAGCTGATTAAACATATAGATCATCCCTCTGGCTCTAATCAGATACTTCCTCTTCAAAATGTGTGTTTTTATGAGGCAGCCTTAGGTCTAATTATTGTGTGAACAATACACACAACATCGAGTTTCTAAAATTCTTTGTGCTCCTGCGGCTAATGGAAGCTCAAGTACTACCTGCTATGAATAAAGATGTGAATAAATTGCCACAGCTCAACCTCTTCTCACTGAGTTGGAGTAGTTACTTTCCCAATTAGTAACTATAAAGCTTTGCTAAAGAAAGCTGTATTACATTGTATTTATAGGCAACATAAGCACACATGACGCTTTGCTGTAGATGGAAAATGGAAGGCAAACACAATAAGCATCTCTCTTTGATTTAAGGATAAAGCTTTTATAATAGAGTCTCCCTGATAATAGAGAAGAGCAAGAAAGTACAGTGTTTAATGACAATGGGTTTCTTTATGGAACAGGTGGATTTTCGCAAGTGTTTTTGATGGAACAGCAGGGTATTTTGTGTGGCAGGAAGCCCCATCCATGAGAAAGGCATGAGTGAAGCAGTTAAGAGCCCGTAAAAGTTTTAATTCAAAGCTATGTGAAGTAAAAAGAAACAGTGCTGTGAGTTGACCAGATATTGGAATGGTTTCAAAAAGAGCAAATAAAGGAGAGTGAAGAGGAAGCAGGATATATGGCGCCATCCAAGAATGTCTATGGGGAGAGACAGATTCTTTGGCAATCCTAGGTGGGATGACAACCCAACAAAGTTGTTACAATCAAAAGTTTATTTCAACTTAGACCCTCGGCAGATCAGGTCAACCAACAAAAAGAGCAACATTAATAAAAAAATATTCAAAAAAGGACAGTAAAAATTAAACTGCTGTATTACCTCTTAGAAATTGAAAAGTAGCAAGAGAGAGCTTGAGCTCAGCTGCAGTCTCCAAAGGTGTAGACAAAGGTCCCCACAATTACTTCTTTTGGTAGTGCCAGTGCACACTGCTGCATGTTCTGAGACCTAATGTCACTTGTCTCTCCTGTCTTCAACATGTTGTTTTTCATGTTGAAGAAAAAGCAGGCTAGCTCAGATGAGGATTTACAGAATTCCAGAACTGGAAGTCATCGGAGGACTCTGTGTACTTTCCAACAGGGTTTAAGACATCGTAAAATCAGTTCAGTCGTGTTTCTCTTCCAAAGCAAGCAAGCGCTATTCTCGTGTTATAGCACAGGAGTGAAGACACAGCCATGAAACACGAGAAGAAAGTGAGGCACACAGTCACATCTCAGGATAAAGAGCCTGAGGAGAGCAGGCTGTGTAACCAGAGCAGGACCACAGTGGATGGACCTCAGCATCAGCACGGACTTTCTTAGCAGCCTGTGTGGTTCTGCCTCTCCTGCCACTGCATTGCTCTCCCTTGGCGGTGGCAGCCAGCCTGCAAGCCGTATTGGTGTTGTGCCTAGTAACCTGCCCAGTGCCACCCTCAGACACCGCGAGCTTCGACAAAGGCCTTCCTGAAACTCCAGCAGGTCTCGGGCCATGGCTCAAAGCCTAGCACTGCCTGGGGTGGGGGAGAGCTGAAATTCCCTATCAGCCTTTAAGCTGGGATAGGAGCAAAGGCCAGGAGCAAACCCCACGCAAAGTTTGCATTTCTACTGCTTATTTTCTTCAGCTGTATTTGCATGATACCAGAAACTTGTGCAGAGCTGCTTCATATGCCTTGACAGTGGGAGACATGGTTGTAAATGGTCCTGCTGTCAATGGTGTCTGAAGACTTTGGAATAGCATTTGCACAAGAGATTGGAAAAATAATCAAATAAGCAGCACTGATTAGTTGATAATCTGCTGCTGAATCCCTATTTAAAATGCTGGTCCACCTTTCAAATTCTTCCCTTGTGTGCTGCATCCCATTTTGCTTAGTAAATGAGAAGTGTTTCAAGATAACTTCTCAAGTGCTTTTTCTCAGCAAGCTAAGTGCATTTTGCTAGTGATTGAGAAAGCCTATTCCAGTCTCTGGCAGGAAATGGCCAGGGCTGTCAGGTCAGACTGGGTAAAACAGAATGAAAGTCTCCGCATATTCAATCAGCCCCCAATTACAGTTTATCAGCAAGAGAGCAGACCAGAACTTAGTTTCTTTTCAATTTGAGTTCCTGCATACAGCCATATGAGCCTTGGTGCTCCATATCTAATAAATAATCCTCAGTATTTAGTTCCCTTGGACCAGTTTATCCATCTGATGTATCTGCTTCTCCTTATGATCCCGGGTTTCTTTAAACGAGAAAAAGTATCAAAATATCTAGCCAATGAGAAATCTTTTGTTTGTTTGTTTAAAGTTTCAAGAAAAAATTGCAGCTTTATTCCTTTACCTTTATTCAAAGATTTACCTAGTTTATTTCCCTTGACAGATCACTTTAGCCTGAGATGAATACACCATATTTTGAAAGATAAACCTATCTAGACTTGGCTAAATGTATGAAACTTGACACAGCAAACTTTTTCTTGTGAATACACTGTGAACTCAGGTATTACAGTGTGTCTGTCTACTTTGTTGAATATGTGTCTAAAAATGTTTTTCTGCTGTAAATAAGCTAAACTCCTTTTCCCCTTTCCTGAAATACTTTTCAAGCCTACTAGGTAAGTATAGGTTATGTATTAGAATAACTGTCCATATTTCTTTTGAAATAAAACTGAAAGTAGTGAAATCTCCACTATTCAGATGCAGAAAATCTTCAGTTTGCCTGTTAGTCTCAGATCAACCAAAGCCTTACTCAGTAATGAGAAAAACACCTATTTCAGCTGCTGATGGAAAATGCCTAGCACTAGCAAATGTTTTACTCTTTGGTTTATGCTATGGTCATGCAGAGGTACACATAACTGACAGGAACACATACCAAAAAGAGCACAAAATTGTACAAGGAACACTATAGAACTTGATGTAAAGACTTCAGCAACAAGGTTTTTTTTCTCTTGATGCACATCCATAGCTCAGGACTACCTACTTAAAATGAATGAAGTAGAGGCCCAAAAAAAGTAATCCATTTACTCAGCTAACTAACTGTCATGCTTCGTATGGTTATACACATGCCGATGGTCCTTATTCAAATACGTGTACTCAAGAAGAGGCAAATGCTCTCTGTTTTATATAAATGTATCCCATAGCCACATACATATAATACAATGAAATGTATACTTGCAGAATATCATTTACTGTGGATTATTCTACAAACCTGTGTGGTCTAAAACATAGTATTATTTTAAGCTTTCCTTTCTGCACAATTTGCAAGTATCTGGGAAAAAAAATGCTTTCAGGAAAGGTATTAGTTCAGTGACTTTAAAGCTTTACTGCAGCATCTGTTCTTCTCTGCATGCAAAAGAGAAACTGCTTCTAACAATTAATAATGCCAGCCTTCCCAACCTGATCATTCTGTGATTCTGTGACCATAATGGCAGTAATTTTTCTAGAAATGAAGAACATCTACACTATAAATAAAAAAATCTTATCTGAAATGTTCACCGATAAGTAGCCTTGTGAGCACAGCAATCAAGGTAGTTGATACCAAGGGCTATCACTTCTCGAGCAGAAGCTGGGATCTCAAGAAGGCTGCTGGCACATATCTTTTTTAAGCTTGGCAGTGCTCAGCATCTGATGGGCCAAGAGGAAGCTCTGACATTCAGATCCTGCAGCAATGATAGCAATATTTATTAGTCCTGAGAACAGGTTTCCTCTGGCATGAACCATCACAGCTCTACTNCTATAGAACTTGATGTAAAGACTTCAGCAACAAGGTTTTTTTTCTCTTGATGCACATCCATAGCTCAGGACTACCTACTTAAAATGAATGAAGTAGAGGCCCAAAAAAAGTAATCCATTTACTCAGCTAACTAACTGTCATGCTTCGTATGGTTATACACATGCCGATGGTCCTTATTCAAATACGTGTACTCAAGAAGAGGCAAATGCTCTCTGTTTTATATAAATGTATCCCATAGCCACATACATATAATACAATGAAATGTATACTTGCAGAATATCATTTACTGTGGATTATTCTACAAACCTGTGTGGTCTAAAACATAGTATTATTTTAAGCTTTCCTTTCTGCACAATTTGCAAGTATCTGGGAAAAAAAATGCTTTCAGGAAAGGTATTAGTTCAGTGACTTTAAAGCTTTACTGCAGCATCTGTTCTTCTCTGCATGCAAAAGAGAAACTGCTTCTAACAATTAATAATGCCAGCCTTCCCAACCTGATCATTCTGTGATTCTGTGACCATAATGGCAGTAATTTTTCTAGAAATGAAGAACATCTACACTATAAATAAAAAAATCTTATCTGAAATGTTCACCGATAAGTAGCCTTGTGAGCACAGCAATCAAGGTAGTTGATACCAAGGGCTATCACTTCTCGAGCAGAAGCTGGGATCTCAAGAAGGCTGCTGGCACATATCTTTTTTAAGCTTGGCAGTGCTCAGCATCTGATGGGCCAAGAGGAAGCTCTGACATTCAGATCCTGCAGCAATGATAGCAATATTTATTAGTCCTGAGAACAGGTTTCCTCTGGCATGAACCATCACAGCTCTACTGAAAGCTCTACCCGCTACTGAGGGTTTTGGTTTTTATGATAACAGGAGATTCTTCAATGACTTTAATCTGTTAGGGAGGGATGGGTTCCGCCTGTCTAGAAGGGGCAAGGGAATCTTCAGCAACAGGCTGGCCAACTTGGTGAGGCGGGCATTAAACTGAAGGACTTGGGGGATGGGGTCCAAAATGGCAATACTCATGCCATTGCAACAGACTGGGGAATAAGCCAGGCTGACCAGAATGGCGTAAAAGGTTCCTTAGCTGCCTCCCAAGATGAGAAGCAGAAGGCCAACTACCTCAAGGATACATATGACTATAGTGGATCCACTTGCACCCCTCCAGGGAAACCTGTGTGCTCAACTACCTCCCTGAAGTGCTTGTACACCAATGCATGCAGTATGGGGAATAAACAGGAAGACCTAGAGATCTGTGCCTGGTTGCAGGGCCATAATCTGGTGGGACAGCTCACACAACTGGAATGCTTTCATGGACTGCTACATATATTTTTGGAAGGACAGGACAGCAAGACTTGGTGGTGGATTTGCTCTTTATGTGAGAGAGCAACTGGAATGCATTGAACTCCACCTAGGCGTGGATGAAGAGCAAGTCAAGAGCCTATGGCTAAGAATTAGGGGGCAGGCCAATACAGGTGACACTGTTGTGGGTGTTTACTACAGGCCAGCTGATCTGGAAGAGGACGTTGACAAGGCCTTCTACAGACAGCTGGAAGTTGCTTCACAGTCACAGGCCCTGGTTCTCATGGGGGACTTCAACCACCCTCATATCTGCTGGAAAGAAAACACAGCTAGGCATGCACAGTCCAGGAGGTTCCTGCAGAACACTGATGTTAACTTCTTGACATGGGTGGTGGAGGAGCTGACGAGGAGAGGAGTGCTGCTGGACCTGATACTAACAAATAAAGAAGGACTGGTTGGGGCTGTGAAGGTTGGGGGCAGCCTTGGCTGCAGTGACCATGAGATGGTGGAGTTCCCGATCCTGCGTGGAAGAAGCAAGACAACAAGTAGGATTACAACTCTGGACTTCAAGAAAGCTAACATTCCCCTCTTCAAAGACCTAGTTGGAGGAATCCCATGGGTTAGGACTCTAGAAGGCAGGGGGGCCAAGAAAGCTGGTTAATATTCAAGAACCACCTCCTCCAAGCTCAAGATCTGTGCATTGCTGTGAGTAAGAAGTCAAGTGCAAAGGAGGCAGGAGGCCTGCATGGGTGAGAAAGGAGCTTCTAAAAAAAGTCAAAGGGAAGAAGGAAATGTACAGGATGTGGGAGAAAGGACGAGCCACTTGGGAGGAATACAGGAAAGTTGTCAGACCATGCAGGGATGCAATGAGGAAGGCTAAGGCCTACTTGGAATTAAATCTGGCAGGGGATGTCAAGGACAACAGGAAGGGCTTCTTTATGTACATCAGTAGCAGAAGGAACACTAGGGAAAGTGTGGGCCTTCTGCTGAATGAGGTGGGTGTCCTGGTGGTGGAGGATACAGAGAAGGTGGAGTTCCTGAATGCCTTCTTTGCTTCAGTCTTCACTGCTAAGGCCGGCCCTCAGGATTCCCAGATCCTGGAGGTAAGCGAGAAAGTCTGGAGAAAGGAAGACTTTTCCTTGGTCTGGGAGGATTGTGTTAGAGCAAACTGAACTCTCACAAATCCATGGGCCCCTATGGGATGCACACATGAGTGCTGAGGGAGCTGGCAGATGTTATTGCCAAACCACTGTCCGTCGTCTTTGAAAAGTCATGGAGAANATGGTGAGCCTGTTGTCCACCAGCACTCCCAGGTCCTTCTCCGCAGAGCTGCTCTCCAGCAAGTCAACCGCCAGCCTGTACTGGCACATGGGGTTGTTCCTCCCCAGGTGCAGGACCCTACACTTGCCCTTGTCGAACTTCATCAGGTTCCTCTCCCCCCAACTCTCCAGCCTGTCCAGGTCACGCTGAATGGCAGCACAGCCTTCCGGTGAGTCAGCCGCTCCCCCCAACTTTGCATCATCAGCAAACTTGCTGAGGGTGCACTCTGTCCCTTCATCCAGGTCACTGATGAATACATTGCACAGGACTGGGCCCAGTACCGAACCCTGGGGAACATCGCTAGTTACGGGCCTCCAGCTAGACTCTGCGCCATTGATCACAACCAACTGAGCTCTGCCATTCAGCCAGTTCTTGATCCACCACACTGTCCACTCATCAAACCCACAATTAGCAAGCTTGCCTATGAGGATGTTGTGGGAGACAGTGTCAAAAGCCTTGCTGAAGTTGAGGTGGATAACATCCACTGCTCTCCCCTACTCTACCCAGCCAATCATGCCGTCATAGAAAGCTATATCAGATTGCTCAAGCATGATTTCCCCTTGGTGAAACCATGTAGGGAAGATGAGGAGCTAAAAACACAAACACTAGCAAGTCTTAGTTAAAGGACTGTGCCAAGTTTGTATTGTATACTTTTTTGAAAACAATTATAGGTGTAGTTGCACAAGTGGACTTTTTTCCTCCACTAATATCTCACCCCTTTATTGGGTGCTGAATATGCTTATCAGGGTGTGGTGGGTCTGTGTGTTGGGGCTTAGGTAGCAAGGAAGGGGCTACACAGGTGGGTTGCCCCTATAAGAAGGTGCTTGAAGATCCCCCAGCTCCAAGGCAGCCCCACCTCAGTCTGAGGCCAGGCCATTTAGAGACAACAGATGCGACTCTGTGATAAGATTTTTAAGGAGGGGGATAAAGGAGCGGTCGTTGAGACGTGCAGGAGAGAGAGGTGAGAGAAACACCTGTGCAGATACTGGGAGTCAGTGAGGAAGGACAGGGAGGAGGCGGCAGAAATTCCCCTGCAGCCCTCGGGGAGAGGGCAGGCTGTGCCCTTGCAGCCCGCAGAAGATCGTGGTAGAGCAGCCCATGAAGGACCATGGCAAGGCAGAGATGGACCTGCAGCCGATGAAGGACTGCCCTGGAGCAGAGAGGGACCTGCAGTACCCCACGCCAGGGGCGCTGCCTGCTCCCAAAGCAGACTGTGACTCTGTGGGCAGCCCACGCTGGGTAGGTGCACTCATGAGGGACTGTACAGTGCAGGAAGGACTCATGTTGGAGGGGTTCGTGAGGGACTGTCTGCCATGGGAAAGACCATTTGCTGGAGCAGGGGGAGCGTGTGAGGAGCCCTTCACACCTGAGGAGGAATGAGCGGCAGCGACAATCTTTGGTGAACTAACTGCATCCCCCATTCCCCATCCCCTTGTGCTGCTGACAGGTGAGGAGGGAGAGACATCGGGAGTGAGGGGACTCAAGCCCGGGAGAGAGGGAGGGGTGGTGGGGGGGATATTTATGTTTTTTTAAGATCTGGCTTTTCATGTCTCCTTATCCTAATCTGCTTTGATTGATAACCGATTAAATTGAATTTTTTCCCCAAGTTGAGTCTGGTTTTGCCCATGACCATAACTGGTGAGTGAACCCTCCCTGTCCTTGTCTTGACCCACCAGGGTTCGTTACATTTTCTCCTCATCCTGGCGTGGTGGGAGGAGTGAGCAAGTGGCCGTGTGGTTCTTTCTGCGTTGCTGTCTGTGTCTAAACGACAACACAGGGCTTCCCCTACTCTGTTTACCTTCCTCCCCATCCTTCAGGCTTAGGAAAGCAACAACTGCTGTGCTTTCCTCAACACAGTGATTTCCTAACCCTTTCTCTGGTCACGAACTGTGGAGGAAACGCCTTCCAGCATGCTGAAGCTCCCAGCCACATAGGGCCATGATGGATGTGGTTCAGATAAACCATAGAGGTGGAAGCCACGGAGTGCTGTGGGTTTTCTTCTTAGCATAAAACCACTGCCAATGCCTCCCTTGACTGACATTAGTCTTTGGGCTGCTGTTCCTGAAATAAGACACCAGTCCGCATGTTGGGTGGTAGAGAGCCGAGATGATAGCTGATATGATAGTAATTTCCTCTCTTTATTTTTTTCCCTATATTTTATTATTGTGGCAAAGAACAAGTGGGGTTTCATTCCTCCTGCAATACTCAGCAATAATAAGACTGAATATTTTGGATTTTCTGTGTAAACGCTCATGCTAACTGCTGACCCCAGTTGGTTTTTAAGAAGAAGAAAAAGGGTTTTATTCCTCTGGACTGTAGAGTGAATGCAGCTGGAGTTTTTCAAAGGTGCCATTAGCAGAGATTGGACACCTCAGTTTTTAAATCAAATCTTGGTCTGAACGTCAGAGAAAGATGCAAAGCTCCATTATTCAAAGCTGTGCAGTTGTCCTTTGATCTATCACTGGTGATTTAATGCAGGGCTTTGTTGGCTCTGGTCAATTATTTTCCATTGCTGTTTCTGTTCTATATGGCTTCTTGCTTTTGAGTGTTTCATGCATTTTGGTACAGCTTTCCCTCAACTATAGAGCTGTAGAAAGCAAATCCAATGAGAGCAGAGAACTGATTTGCTAACATAATATTTGCAGCTGCAGTTAAATGAAAGCCATCATAACAACATACTCCCTCTGCCCATAATGCAGCAGCCGTACTTCATTGATCACTTTTCAAAGAAGAGAGAAAACAAAAACATGACTGATTATGAGCTGGATGCTTGTCACTTCTGACTGAGGAAAAAGCATCCACCAAAATATAGAAGAGGCTTTAAAACATTCCTTGGCAATACCACCGGGGAGGAACATTTGCTACTTACTACATGGCAAGTCAAAAAGCAGCTCCCTGACAGTTCTTGTCCATGCCCTGTTTCACAGCACATTTACACATGGCAGGGAAGCCGTGCACATCACAGATCCTCATGCGAAGTGTGCCCTTGACTTCTGGAAGGGCAGATTGTATTGTTAATGCTTTCTGAACCTTCATAGCTCATTAGAATTTTACTTAGAGACAGTCCTACAGAGGTCCCAAATTGGGCCAGGCTCAGATGCATTTCTCCCAGTACATGCCCACCCAGGTCATGGACAGGCTGCAGGATAAAGCTGCAGGCTGAGGCCAGCTACCTTGCAGGGCACTGCTTTCTCCTCGAGTAGCAAGAATGACAACAACTGCCCCAACTCACTGCTGCACAGCTGGGCTATGCCATTCCTTCCCCATGTTTCTACTCCACCAAATCCTTCCTCTTGCTTCTCCAACAGAAAAAAAAATAATATCTGAAGTGAAGATAGAGAGAAGAGGCAGACGAATGCCGGCCTAGAAAGCAGTAGGGAGTCACCTTTACTTATCCAGGCTGAAGGGCTACCATACAAGAAAGCACTGGTTTAAAATACACAAAATGCAGATGAACCAGGGACACCAGTCTGGCTTCTGCTGGCTAAGTGCTGATGTAGAAAATGAATCTTGCAGTTAAGAATTAGTGATGTTTTTGTCAGCGGGTTCAACCAGGATTGGAAGCCCAGAACAGCTCTAAGGTCTGGGGATATTCTGCTTTTGAGGAACTTAAAAACATAACTGATTCCAGCTGTGTTAATTAGAACAAGTTTTAAAAATAACAGATGTCAGCTCTTTATAAAAGCAAGGTTGCCCTTTGGAACAGCACACCACAGTGATTGCTCTGGTGGGGAAGGAGGGCAGTCACTTCTGGGCAGGCACATGGAGCTAACCATGGCCTTGTTGTCTCAAAGGGAGGTGTCCAGCAGGACCGTGGGGCTCCAGGAACCTTGCCTCCTGCCATCTCCCAAGATACAGTAACTGATTTACTCTTTTCCAGGAGATGCTGGCTCTGTGTGTTACCAGGGGGCTGAGGAGGAGGATGCAGTGCAGTCTGTAAAGGACTCTGCAGCAGTCACAGACAGCACAGAGGTGGGCAGTGAGGTGTGGCCCAAAAATCATATAATTTTAAAAAAAGGGAAAAAAGTCTTCCTCTTGTGCATAAGCAAGCAAAACCTAAGCAAGAGTCAGACACTGCCACCTGCAAGACATGACAAGGCATGAGCAGAAGTACACAGACTTTGGGGGGGACAAAAGTTTGGCTGTTGGATAAAACCACCACCCTAGGATTATCCCCTTTCAGCCTACTGGGATGCGAAAGCTAAGTACATGGAGCTCCTTCTTCTTCCACTTTTTCGCTTCTTACGCTTCCCTCAGTGTCACGTGGAGAACACCTTCTATAACTTTAATTTCTTATGTCTATATCCACTTCTTCCTTGAAGTTCCCTGTGAAGCCAGTGTTTCATTGCCCTGCCTGTATGACCTCTCTGATTCCTCATTTACTATGCACCCCTATTTGGGTTTACAGCCTCAAAAGACCTTGAGGTCTTTTGGTTTGGGTATCCCACAAGTAATACCAATGGATATAACACTGTAAGTGGAATATCAGGATTTACCTTATTTCTTCATTTTACCTTGAAAATAGAAAGGATAACTTTTTTTTTACAGAGATTTAATGTCATATTCCAGACAAACCACCGAGTACTTCCACAAGACATTCCAGTAACAGTGTCTTGTTGGCTTTAAAAAAGTCACTTCCTGCACTCTATTCATAATTTAAATTAAAAATATCGATTGCCAACTGTGAGACCTAATCCACCTACTTCTTATTAAACCTAATTAAAAAAATTATCAAAGAAGACTTGAAGAATTCAATCCTATTGGACTGATGGAAATTTCTTGGCAACTGCCCACAGCCACAGCTTGTTAAAATGCTAACACTTATGAGTTTTGGGGCNGAGACCTAATCCACCTACTTCTTATTAAACCTAATTAAAAAAATTATCAAAGAAGACTTGAAGAATTCAATCCTATTGGACTGATGGAAATTTCTTGGCAACTGCCCACAGCCACAGCTTGTTAAAATGCTAACCCTTATGAGTTTTGGGGCATTAACACCTGGTTATACAAGTCCAAAGCAGATATTTTCTTGATTTTAGTTGTTTTTAAAGTACAGCTAGGTTAGTTAAAATTGAGACATTATTAGGAGCTGAGGGAAGAAAATATAGCACATTTACCTCCTATGCTGCATGAATGAGATGACAGGGAGGTGTATTTCGCAATCTAAAATTCTGAAGGATGTGATGACTGGAATTGTTTGGTTCACATACGTAATTTTTATTGTAGAATCAGTTGATTAATTTTTTTAAAAATATTTTTATTACTTAAGAAATATCAAACTGCATATAAATTATATGCAGTTATGTTTTAAAAGGATTATTTTCACAAAATGTTTTTAATAAATTATATAATAAATAATTATTGAAATAAATAGTTGAAAGATGAAAAATTATTATACCAATTGTTATACCCATGTTGATTTTCTGTTGTGGTTTAAGTGACTGATTACAAATCAATTGAATGGAATTGGGTCACCTTGAATGTCCCTCCCATTTGCTCTTAATTAGCTCATAACTGAGCCTAGACTTAGGAAACGTATACACACATCAAAAGTGAATCAGTTATGACAGACTGAATTTTCCAAATGTCCCTTCCTCTTCAAACCTTTTTCTTCTATAAGAGACTCAATTAGTTGAATCATTTGTGAGCAGATCTGTTGATAATTTTTCCTTTTGAACTTCTTTCCACCTAAAAAATTGCTATTATTTCCCCTTCGTTTAGCTTTAAGACTTTTCCTTCATGGATAATCTACTCAATATTCAGAGAAGATATACAAAAGCTTCACCTCAGCCCTGAATTTCTAAGGAGTTCTTTATTTTTTGACAGCGAAAAAAGTTTTGGCTATGATAAATCTGCAACGTACAGTAGATTGCTAAGAACCTGATTTTAAAATGGGCAAATGAGGTCAGGCATCAACACTGTGCTTCATTTTTTTAATCTTATTTCAAAAACTACTGTACTATGTCCTTAATCCTCTGGGAATGGGTGGTTGTTAACCATAAATTGTCCTTATATTTATAAGCTTTGCACCAAGTATAAATTGCCTCATTTTTTTGGCATAATTTCTCCCTCCTTGAATTCAGACTTTTAAAACAAACAAACAAAAAATTTACATAAGTATTCACATCTATCACCTGATTCATTATCCATATACTGCTAGGGTATTTTCTAAATAGCTTCAGTGGTATTAAAAAATCCATAGGTATTTAAGACAGATATAATTGGAGATGTCAGTTGCAGTCATTTAATATGCACCTCCCGCTTTTCATAGATAAACTAATGAAGAAAGCTGCTAGCCTAAATTAAGATTTGCTTCTATCTAGTCCCACTCCTGCAGGTACAATTACACTTTATAGATGGCTTGTCAAAACCTAGCACAGAACATGCTGGCATGCCATTATAACTGTTTAACCAGGGAGACCTTTCAATTAATGATTGATTCACCAGAAAGATTCACCAGAGGAGCTGAAAAGCTAACCGGAGTTTTCTTAAAGAAAAAGAATTAGGACTCTGCTAGATAGCCGTATCCAAAATGTAGCTGAAATTTACTACATTTTTCACAAGTCTCTCTTTCTATTAAAACCTGTAACAGATAAAGCCCAGGCCCCTGATGAAAGGGAGTAGGCAAGGGTATGAGACCACCTTGATTTTCTTTCTTAATCTGGCAGAATATTTTGGCTGTGCAAAGAATGCCCAGCTGGAGAGTAAACGTCTGCCTGCACTTGCCAAGGGGCAATGTCAGACAGTACCTCTTAAATGCTTTGCAAAAGTTGTCTTTAACTTGGTCGGCTGGCCTGCAGCCAAACAACAGACCTGTTATGGATTTGGGCAAGAGAAAAAGGAGTAACGAAGGGATAAGAGGATGAGACTAATTTTTCCATAGAAGTATTGAAGGAGACAAGTAGCAGTAGCTGTAAGTAAAGACCTTTCAGACAGATGGGACATTTTAAAATGAGGCATTTGTCTTTTTAAAATATCAGATGTGTAGATTGCTGTTCTCTGCTTTACTTCCATAAGATGTGTTTTCAGTAACACTCAGAGAAATTATGGGACGAAGACTTGGGTGGAAAATGTATTCAATTTCCGGGCCACAAAGCCTAAGAAAGTCCCTACTTCCCCACTGAACCTATGCAATGCTTGCTGATTTTTACTGTGTGAAGTACCTGAAAATAGAAATGCCAGCAAGCCTAAATAATAAACATGGATGGAAAAGGCCATGTATAGTTCTGCTCTGATTCAAGTAGATTAATATGTGGCTCACAGCTGTAACCTAACCATTTCTAACCAGCTACAGGAAAGTCTAACTCCATCATCTGGACAACATCTTCTCACTTTATTGTTTCTATTTAAAAGACAAAACAATATAAAAATAACCCATCCCAACCCAAGACAAGAGTAACATTGACATCTAAATATGTTTTGCCATTTGGAAAATTGTTTTAATGCTGTCTCCTCACATTTGTTGAGTTACAGCAATGCATATCAACACAATTGGCAAAAGCCAGGTAAAATCCCTAGCCCTGCCAGGCCACTTGCCTTGCCCAAAAAAAAGCCCATCCTCTGACCCACGCAGCTGCAGGAGGGATTGCTGGTTGCTGAGCGGCAGCCAGGAGGTGTCTGGTGGCACACACAGGCAGCCCATGTGCTGCTGTCACTGCACAAAGCTCTTCTAAAAAGGAAATAGGCAAGATGGAAGAGGAATAGGAAGTCAATTTTTTTGGGCAGTCCTTTTAACAATCACAAATCACCTTGGTCACCAATTTTGCAGCAACTGCAGCCAGCGTATGAAGCAAATGTGTTTGTTCACGTCACCATATAGTTGCAGTGTGAGAATTGCATGCTTTGCCCTCGTTAGTTTTTGCCAAACTTTTCTCTGATGATAGCCTGTTCTATTTGTGTTATGCAAAGTGAGTAAGCTTCCACACTCTCCATAACCTTCTTGCAACAAAATTAAAGTAGCCTGGCATCATTAAATAAGCCTCATTGTCTTCATATCAACAGCAATCTCATGTGACATCAGGGACTGTAACTATGCTGGTAGATGAGTTTCTCCTGCTATATTAGACATCATGATTTTCCTATTTGTTCTATGCTTTCTTCACAGAGGAGAAATTGCTTCATTTTGTCAGTTAATGCTTATGGCAGAAAGTGGTTAAATTTGTTCAGGAAAAACAAGTCAAAATATCTCTGTATCCTGTATTCAGAAATCTACAGATAGAGTAGAGGCTATTACTTTTTTAATAATTAATTCTGATGGCCAAACATTTCTGAAAGCCAAAGTAATATTCACGAGACTACAAAAAACCATGACTCAATGTCCGCTATATTGTCCCTGTCTAGCAATTTATCAATCTGTGTGCAGTGAATCACTGGTGGACTGTAAATTATGAAATGCTACAACTGCAGAACATTATGAAAAATACACAAACTTCCCTGTGAATGGGAAAGGAATCAAATTGGGGAAGATGAAATGTAATAAACATTGAAAGCATGCCAGCTTGTATTTGGTTGAAAATGAACGCTACGATGTGATCTTGTAAAAATGATATATGTGTGGATTATTTTCATAATAATTAGACTATCATCTCAGGTGAATTTTTAAGTCTTAGGTGGTCCTTTGATTGCTAAAGGCTGTGGAGCACCAGTAGATATCACAGCCTTGACATGAGCAGCCCAACACAAAGGCAGAGGGTAACTCTGACCGGGTGTGCTCAAGTGTTTGCTCCATTCAGGTCTTGCTGCACCTACCACCGAGGCTCCTTGTTGGGGTGAGAGGCGTACGTTAAAGGACAGACTGTTAACAGAGCTGCTGAATTTACTTGTTCTCTGTGCTGGTCTGCCCTCATTCTCACCAAACCAGGACACATAGTTTATTTTGTCTGACTGAAATGACCATTAACAACCTTCAGGAACACCCACAGAAAGGGATGGAGTGGTTGGGAAAACATACCGTGTACATGAAACATATTATGAAAGAAAAACCCCAACATTCACATAACCATGATTAAGATAAGGTTTTGCTCCATTTTCTTATTTACTTTTATTTGCATATTTCTAATAAGATCTTGTTAATAAGAATGTTCAGATAAGGTTTGTACAATTTTATACCAGTGGTATCAGTTTATACTGGTGCTAACAGCTGTCCTTACTCCCACTCTGAAAGCTCTTAAATTTTTTACAGTGCAACCCACAACGCCTTGCAAACAGGAAAAGAGGCTAAGTTTAGAGAAATAGTTGTTTACTCATATGCAAAGATCTGCATTTGTTCAACATCACATGAATTAAGGTATCAGGTATTTATAGATAATATACCTATAAACAATAATTAAACATGACTATCTCCATTGTTTGTTCTTTTAGTTTTGCTCTTATGGAAATGTAGCATTCATTTTAAGCATGTTTTATATAGCAAAAAGATGACATATAAACAAGGAGTCATATGAAACATAGAGCTGGTTAATTCTGCAAGAACATTTTTTGTGAATAGACATACTCTGAACTGCAGTTCTTACACGGGTCTTAACTACCTCTTCTGGACATCTGCATCAATAGAGCTTTTGCATGACTTCGTCAAAGCATTATTTCTCCCACAACAAAAGGAAAGAGCATATCCATCCACAACATCCCATCTGCTGCTGCTGCCCCTCTGCTGCTGTTAAACAAGGTCTCCTCTAATCCTGAAGCAGAATCTATGCTAAGTGACACGGGCACTCAGCAGCACCCACAGATGAAGAATGGGAGAAGGGCAACACTGGTGTTCATGAACACCCAAAACCAGAATGTGTTCACCAAACGCTTAGGAGAAAGTGCCCAATGTGACTTTCCAAAGCCAGTGGCAATACTATGGCACCAGGAAGAGGTGGGTGTTGAATGGTGTGGAGTATGTTCATTAATAGCTTGTGAGCAGAAAAAAGAACTGAAAACTTCCCAATAATTTGTTCACAATAACCAGTTCAACTTTGCTTCCCAGTAACATACCCATCTCCACTTCAACCGCTGTACAAAAGTGCATAAGGAAAGCAAGCAAGTACTACAAGTGCTCAGTTTCCATACCATCCTGCTCTGGAAACTAGCCCTCCATCCCAAAGCTGCAAGTAGTAAAAGATAGATGAAGACACCTACTTTCACTGAAGTGGTCCATTTTAACTGATGTCTCTTAGATTTGTATAGGTTGGCATTTTTGATACGCCACTACCTCACAGAGGCCAGATTTGACAAAGCGTTCCTGGAGGAGATACTATTGGGCCATTTACCAGCCCTCCTGTATAATGAATACTGTTTGCAAATTACTCCTGGTTACACGACACTGCAAATCCCATACAAAGGAACTTCACTGAACTGTAAAGCAGCCTTACCCAGGATTAAAACTGAGGGTCATGGAGGTTTAAACTAGTGTTAAATCTTTAAGTTATGCAGCTGCAAGACTTTAGAGTAAATCCAGATCAGCAATGTGAAGCAGCTACTTGAACATGGTGCTTTGACTTCTCAGGCAAACAAATGATGAAATACAGCCTAGAAAGGTCTACATTCAGCTGCCATTCCAGGTGAAAAAATATTCCCGTTGTTTGTTTCTTTTTCAGACACCTCCCTTAGATTCAGCTTCTGAGTTGTGTGATTTGTGGTTACAGCAATTTTGCACTAAAAACATAAGACTTCAAAGGTGGGCAATGTATCACATTCATCAGAGTCTGCATCCGCCGGCGTACAGGTAGCCATGCAGTTCAGCCAACCTTATATCGAACCCATTTGAATTAACGTGATCCGACTGTCTGCCAAGTCTTGCAGTCATAAGCCTTCATTCAAATTGTGGTAAGTGGAAAAAACTAACTGGATCCAGCTCCACATACAAACTACTCTCCCCTAAGGGATGTATTCCAACCTGCAGGATATCACACCCACGAAGAACTGAAGCGTGAGCATCTATAATAATTGCCATACACGGTAAGCTGAAATGCATATATATATATATACATACATGTACATACACACATGATTTTACAATGCTTTCTCTTCATCAACACAGTGATTAAGAGATAGCCTGGGTCTGTTGATCAAAATGTCTGTGCAAAACTGAGGTTACCAGGATGAGGCCGGTAAGTAGAAAGAAAGGAATCTAAAGAGCCACAGGCTTCTGGTTCTGTGCAGGCAGACAGCCCGGCTCTCAGTCTTTATTTGGCACTTAACTAAACTATGTGACTCTCTCTTGCCTGCAGATTGGGCACTGCATCTGAATAATTCCTAGCCTAACATTTAGTAGCAGAATAAGAACAACGTTCCTCCGGGTATTTTAAACTTTCTGTCACTCATGATGGCCGTGTCAAAATGAAAGATTTTGCTCTGGAAAAATAATTTGGTGCTTTTTCTCCAGTGTGTCCTGCTCCACCTTGCCCCTGAGATTTCTCACCAAAAATTCTTGTATGCAAATGTGTATATCCACCAGTGGACTGAACCACAGGCATTTTGCCTTCGACATCACTATTGAGACCTGTTTCCTGCATGCCATGATTAACTCACTATTTAACTTACAATTTTTACGTATAAAACCAATAGTAAAAGGACACTGTCAAAATGTTTTTAAAAAATTAATTCTATCTGATCTTTAAAAATGCCAGCATGAACTATGTATCTGATAACTGATGCTTACTTTGTCTAATGGATATGATGACAGTGGATCCTTGCGCGCCCCTCCAGGGAAATCTG
The DNA here is from genome assembly GCA_013398225.1 of Steatornis caripensis. Lineage (NCBI taxonomy): Eukaryota > Metazoa > Chordata > Aves > Caprimulgiformes > Steatornithidae > Steatornis > Steatornis caripensis. Next base: position 12,451 of record VZSC01006585.1, on the reverse strand, counting down.
CGTGCTCGACTACCTCCCTGAAGTGCCTGTACACCAATGCACGCAGTACGGGGAATAAACAGGAGGAGCTGGAGATCCGTGCGTGGTCACGGGGCCACGATCTCATTGCAATCACAGAGATGTGGTGGGACAGCTCGCGTGACTGGAATGCAGTCATGGACGGCTACGTACTTTTTAGGAAGGACAGGCCAGCAAGGTGTGGTGGTGGAGTTGCTC
>VZSC01006584.1:195800-238193 GCA_013398225.1 Steatornis caripensis | reverse complement strand
TCCTGGATTATGTTTTCCCAGGTGCAAGACCTGACACTTGGCCTTGTTGAACTTAATAAGGTTCTTGTTAGCCCCCTCTTCCAGCCTGTCCAGATCTTCATGCAAGGTGCCTCTCCCTTCCAAAGTGTCCACTTCCCCACTCTGTTGGGTATCATCAGCAGACTTACGTACATGTGGATGCCTTTGACTTTTTGTTGGGTCAGTAAGGATTTTAGATTCTGCTGATGCTACTTGAAAGGCAGTTTCCTTGATATCTCTAATACACCTGTGCCCGTTCNCAGATCTTCATGCAAGGTGCCTCTCCCTTCCAAAGTGTCCACTTCCCCACTCTGTTGGGTATCATCAGCAGACTTACGTACATGTGGATGCCTTTGACTTTTTGTTGGGTCAGTAAGGATTTTAGATTCTGCTGATGCTACTTGAAAGGCAGTTTCCTTGATATCTCTAATACACCTGTGCCCGTTCTGAGACTTATCGTTCTGGGGTTGTTATAGCAGTTTAATTTAAACCGTGCGTTCACTCAGTACTGCTTGGTGTATGTAGGAAAAAAAATGCTTCCCAACAGAGCATTAGAGAGCTGCAATTAGTGTTTTGGATAATTCAGTGGTAGAGAGTGACCATCTTGTTCTAGTTCAGATATTTATCAGCACAATTTTCTTTGACCTGGAACTTAGTCGTGGCCTTAGTGTTGAATACAAACAACTGTGATTTGTTTTGTAACTTTACTGAATAGTTTTGTGTGTGGCCTTCAAACAATTCAGTGAAGCCTTTTCTACTACAGTTGCCTATTCACAGAAATAAAGGAGTACTGAATTTTTGGACCTATATTGTGTAAGAAATACGCTTGTAATGTTTCTACGGTGCCTTTGAAACGTATTTTTTTAACTTATCGCAACGTCCTTAGATGTATAGAGGATGTTGCTTTTTATGCTTTGTTGTTAGAAGCAACAGGGGATATGCTGAAATAGGGTGCCATGGGAGTGCAAAGGCTTCTATAAGAAATTGAAGAATTAGAGGATTTGAGGACAGTATGGTCCTGTCATACAAAGGGTACAGCTCAGTATCTTACTTGTACAATTGTTAGTGTATGTTGCACCTCAAAGTGACTAAGATCTTTTTTTTTCTATCTGTGATTTTTGTTTGTTGATTCAAAGTAAGTATCAGTTGCAGAGATGCAGAATGAGTTGGAAGGCACTGCTGGAAGTCTTTGTGAGAAGCTATTTTATATGCAAGCCCTTCATCTGTGGTTATGAGGCGTCTAAATCTGGCTTGCTAATGAAATGTCTCAACTTTTTCTTCACTATATAATAAAACCCCATTCTTCAGAGTTGTCAGCGCTGTGTTTCCTTGTGAGAAAGCTACCCTGAAGAGAAGAGAGGGTATTTTGGGTAAAAGAATTCATGTTGCATGTGCAGTCCTTAATTCTGGTTAATTATGTACTAACGAGAGTGTGAGGGAGAGGAAGAGGGTGTAATGAATAGAATCATATTAAGATTTAAATTAGCAAGGGATGGGAGAGTCAATGTAAATATTTAATGTTTTTTACATGGTCCAAAGAATCTTCAAACAGATACCGGCTGTAGGATGAGGATGCTTTAGTGGAAGAGGCTGTGGTGCGCACACCACAGTGTGGGCTGTGAGTGTTCCTTTTCTACTCTTGGGTTTTGTTGCAAAGCAGCAAAATCCAACAAGAAGTGTCACCTTTGATTCACGGGCTAATTTTGCTGAGAGCATAAAGTACGTTTTAAGTGGATTGCTCTGTATTATCAAGTGGCTAGTTATGTCTAGTGTTTTCACTCCTGCTGTTTTAAATGTTTTGAAAACTAGTGAGGTATAGGTTTCCAAAAATTATTTTTTAAGTTGAAATCAACCTTGGAAAGATTTGATATGTAGGGAAAAGGCTAGGTGCTCTTTCCAGGGTAAATCTAAATGACAGCAATGAATGTTTTTTTCTCTTATTTTTTTCTCCTCAAATATGTGTTTGTGTTTATAGATGTACAGGTCTATAATTTCTATTCCTGAGGCATTAGCAACTTTTTAATTTACCAGTCCCAAAGACTGACTGCTCTGTGCAACTGGAGCTAACAAAATATTTCCTTAGTGCTGATTTTCATATTAATATTTTTTTCACCCAGTGGTTTCAGAGCAGTTTCTGTATGGCATGGCACTTATTACTTAGTTTAGCAAATGTCTGCAGTCTTTGGAAAATGAGCAGTGCAATGCGGCTCGCTGGAACACTTATGAGACAATAAGAGCCTGGTTCTGGCATCTCACGTTCTCCCGTGTGAACCCGTGTGGCTTGTGATGCACTACACCCGTGTGGTGTTCCTGCCGCATGTAACTTACTCCTGTTTGTGCCGTGTTACGAGTAACGCAGACTGAGAGAAGAGCCTGTTAAATTAGGAACCTGCCCTAGGCTGTTTGTGTCCCGCGTACCATTTGTTCAGATTGATCTCCGTACAATCAGTGGGAAGCATTACATTTCACGTGCCTCTCCTGCAGCTTATTGATCCAGAGCCTCCTGGATATTTCGTCACTATGTGTTACTTGGAAAATCGATCCACAAAGCTGCAGCATCAGTGAGGGACGTGTAATAGTCAAACGAGGAAAATCACATGCTGCGAACATCACTTCTTTTAGTGCAGACTGAGGAATCGTGGAGAGGAGTGTGACTGTGAATATGTTGCCTTAGTCAAAAGCAGGAGTAAATGGTGCTGAGGACATTTCAAGGGGGAATTTCAACATTCTGTACTTGTTCATAAAAAATTCACCCTTCCCTGTGGGATTTTTTCTAATAAACTAGATTACTAAATCCACTGTTCCTCCCAGAGTACTTATCTGGTGCATTCTTCCTTGCATAATAGCTGCCTATAAATGCTTAAGATTTCTTTTAAAGGAATTTACAGTTTCCGGAATAATTCTTTGATGTGAGAGGAGGAAACGTTACTGAAAATGGGAGAATCTTCTGCAACTTTTCATGTGTGTTTACTTACAGCTATTTTTAAACTAAAAATTAATAATCCCTTACAGCAGGGAAGCAAAGGAAGAAAAATAGCCTGTGTATTTTCCAGCAGATATTTTTAAAGATCAGTCACAATGTGGTGATACTTACAAGCAGACGTTGAGACTACACAACGCTTTTCAAAATAACTGTTAGATTTTAGTTTTTCTGCCTTTTAACGTCTTGAGATTTAAACTCAGCAGGCTGGGGCATGAAATCAAATTGTGGTAGCAGTTACAAATGTTGATTCTGTGTCATTTTGGCTTCCTCTACCCGAAGAGAGCACGGGGCTCAGTTCAGACGTGGTGCAGGACAGTCTTCGTAGCGCTTCAGTTAGACGAGGGTTTGCATGTGGACTCTGCAAATGATGGAATGCAAAACTAACAGTCACATTAATACTAAAATTAGTATCAAGTTGTGGATATTTGAAATCTTCCCTTTATTCTTTCTTAGATTTTAATTATTAAGCCAGAGTAATATTTCAAGTGAGATAGCACTTCATTAAAAATTTATTTATTCAGGTGTTTAAGGAATTAAAAAAAAAGCTGCCAAGTGCTAAAAATACTGCCAAGAGAGCTGGGTTCAGTTTTTAATATCTAACCTGCTGCTGTGGTGGTTAAATATTTACATTGAAGGTCACTGCTGTTACTTGCTGTTCACTTTTCAGTGTGCTTAGCAGAGTTCGTTAGAGCTCTGCGTCCGTCCCACTCGAGTACGGAGGAAAAAAGCTATTGTTCCCATCAGAGAGACAAAAGCAAACCTATCCTAACCCAGAAGGAAATTGTGTGTATCACGGCAGTTTCCTCTCACGTGGGGACATGCAGTGACGGTCAGAGGGGACCGCTGGGCCCGGGGAAGTAGGAGGCCCTGGAGAAGCTTACGTGAAGATGTGGTTCATAAATACGGTGAGGTTCTTGCCCACTAGTGAGTACCACACCTGCGCACTGTACTGCTACTAGGCCTCTTGTCATTAAAAAACCCCACAAACCAAACACAAAACCCTCACAACAACAAAATTGCCAGAAACTGTCATGTTGGAAGGTGATGCTTTCAGGCAGGCTGTGCTTTTTGACTGTGAGGATTGTGTGTGTGCTTGGACCATTAAGACTGGAGAAACGTGACCTTATGGGTCGCACCATGGGCCGTTTCACGCAGCTGGTTGCTGTTCCATGTCTGTTGCCTGTGACTGTGATGAAGAAGGTGGACAATAAATGGGAAAAGGAGGAGAAAGGAAAGCTGACAGAGTTGAGTCTAAAACCTGTTGGTAGTTCTCTATGTGGAAAAAGCCCACCTGCAGACTGTCGGGTTTCCTTTCTATGTTTGATCAGTACTCATTAGCTTTCTTCGATCCTTTTTGAATATCATCATCTAGTTAAAAGGCTTCTTGATTGTTCTTTATTAATTTAATGTTGCTATAGCATCCGTTTAATGAGTTCCATAAGCAGAGTCATCTTCTTGAGTAAAAGTTCTTCCTGTCTGCTTGTCCCAGGCGAGTTGGGTAGTGCAGCCTTCCTGCAGTGCATTCAGATTGGTTTTACCTGGAGGTGTGGAGCCGAGGAAGCTTGAGGCAAAATGTGTATGTGTTCCGGCTGTGTCCTGGCTGTTCCCTGCTGGCAAGGGTTCAGCACACATGACTTGCTGAGGCAAAATGATTAAAGGTCCTTTTAAAACTTTGCTTTTCTGTGTTTGTGCTTTTGCAGTCTCCGGCTCATTTGCGTCAACTTGCTGGAGTAGAAGCGCTGGCTGTGTTGTTGCTGGCAGGCTGAGGTTGCGGAAGTCCTGAGAACAACTGCATAAAACTATTCCAGTTTGCAAAAGATGTCTTCCTGTGGAACAGTTTCAGGAGGCAGAAGTGACAAGTTGCAGGGCTGCTTGTGCCTGTGTTTAGTTCTGTTAATTGGAGCCAATATTTAAGAGACTGATTCTGTTAAAGCTACGTGCTTCTAAATTTTGAATGTTTTTTAGGTTTGTGCTTTCATACAGCATTAAGGGCACATTTTTATGTTGGCAGTAGTAGTGCCTTGTTCCTATTTAGTGCTTTCATTGTTACATACCAGAGCACTTTGCAAAATTAGTGTCATTACTCCCTTAAACAGATAGACAAACTAATCGATACTGCTAAACAATGTGCTCTTCCCCTGTCTGCTTCAGAGTGGACACAAATTGGCTCAAACTCATCTTGTTTCTAAACAGACACTATTACTATGCCAAGATAACTTTCCTTTTTTTTCCTTTTAAAATAATACTGGGTTCTCAGTGCTTCCTGTGATGGGTTATTTTCAAAGCTGTAATTTTTGCCTTTAGGCAAGTTCTTGAATGCCGGTATCAGTTGCCCCAGTACAGAAAATCGGCGCTCAATGTGGGGCTGGCTTGAGCCAGGGCTCTTTTGTGGAAATGGTATGTGGAGGGGCTCTTGCTTATAGTTGTTCCTGTCCTAGCCCAAACCAGGACATTGGGACACAAAAGAGTGTAAAACTCTAATAAAAAATATACTTCCAGATATTTGGCATGGTCTCATTCTGTGTGCAAAGTTCGAGGTGCTCTTTACCTGGTCTTGTGTCCTGTTCTTTGTTGTCCTGGAGACCACACTACAGCTACGGTGGGGATCGAGCTGTAACTGTAACCCCAGGGGAAGCCAAGATCTGGTCAGACGTGCAATTTTCTTTGTAGTTCCAAATAATCTTTAAAAATTACTGCTGCTGCATGTTTATGTTTCTAGCTACAACCCCATAATGCTGAGGGTCGAGGAACTTTTACAGAATGAAATAGAATTGCCAGTAATTTTCTCTGCCTGGTAGAAACATTGGTCTTGGTGGCCCCTCGTTGATTACACACAACTTTTGCAAAGGCGGTGTGGGAAACCGCGCATTTGGAAATGAAGGAGTGAACTCATAGGAAACTTCTAGATGGGTTCCTTAAGCATGTTTCCAAGTTGCAACCATGCAGACCTAGAAGAGAGCCTTTCACTCCCACCAACAAATGCATCAGTAAGAAATTAGCGGAGAGGAACTGGTTGTGTCTGATTGAATGGAGAGCTGAAGAGTCCTTTGGCCATGCCTGCGTTTTTTCTGGAGACAGATTATGATATGACTCTTGAGTGAACACCTAAATATTCAGTCTGGCTTTTTGCATGCAGATGTTATGTTTTTCCAGCTCTAACAGTTTACTGCTTGTCAATAACACAAAATAAGTAATCCAGTCAGATTTTCTAATAAGCTGTTTGGTACCATGAAAGGACCCCAGGGTACACATCCAAATTGTGTGCTTTTGAAAACATTTGTTTGAAGAAATTTGTTCCAGATGGCAGACTTTTTTTCTTAGCAGACTGTACTTCAAGGCAAGTTGCACGTTGCACTTTCTGTTGAAGTACATTTTGATGACATTGTAGTTGGTCAGTGACTGTCAGGTTTTATCAGTGAACTTTTATCGTTTCACTTTCAACCTTCTTCCTACGTAGGCGTTCTTTACTTGATGGAGCATGAAGAAGAGTACGTTTTTACCCTGCCTAGTGCCTATGCTCGCTCGATACTTACCATCCCATGGGTGGAGCTTGGAGGGAAGGTCAACATCAATTGTGCCCGAACGGGCTATTCTGCTACAGTCACGTTCCACACCAAGCCATTCTATGGAGGGAAGGTCCACAGGTACGGGATTTACTGTCTTACTCTTGTTTACCTGCTACTGGATTTCAATGGAAGGACTCTTGGGCATCTGTTCGGTTCTTCTATTGGCATATCTTATAGACAGATACCTGAATTTCTTTTCCTGTTAGTGTCTGAGATGACGTACAGCTTTAGAGCACAGTTTATTGTAGTTACACATTTTATACTGTTCAACTGACTTGGATGTATTTCTCTCGTTAAACTAAAGTGAATGTATTCTTCCAGGCTTTGTTGCTTGTAAAAATTGCTGTAAGTGCAGGATCAAAAAAAATGTATGTGGGAAAGGCAGTATTTCTGCTACACCAGCTGCTGCTTCTGTGCGAGTCTTGCAGATGAACTGGTGTTCCAGGTGGAGCTCCTGTAAGGAGGAGAGAAGCAAAAGTGTCACTTCTCCCTGTTGGAGACTCCCACTTCTGCACTGAAATCCTGGATGATGAAAATATTATTTATGTGTCTTTGCTTGCCCTTTAATAAGGGTGTGAAGAGGCACTGTGCAGGATAGCTTCCTGTCTTACTTCCATGCTCAAGTTGATGACCCAATCGTTGCCATACACAGACCCTGTTCTTGTTCTGCTGCGGGCTGTAGCAGTGCCCTTGAGAAGGCTGTGCTTTTGCCTGGTTACCTTTGTTTTGTTTCCGTTGGTCTAATTATTCTTCCCTATGTGTGTCAACCATTTCAATATTATGTTCAGGCAAATATCAACATGGGCTGTTTTGATAGGAGTTTTTCTAAAAGATGTAGGTAAGTATTTGGGGCAATCAGAGCGAGTGAAAATTGCGGAAGATTGTGCTGTATAAATTTAATAGTTTAAAATCTTAATTGAGTTTACAGATCACTTGACATGGCTTGCTGAAGCACATGTGCACATATTCATAGACACAGACACTCACACACACAAAACTTCTTGCATTTTGGTTTTCCAGTCCTACTGGTCTATTTTGCTCACTCTCAGACCAGTTCTTGGGCCACTGAGGTAGCTTTAATCATTGCCTCTCAGCAGCTGAGAAGTAAACTTCTGAGCTAAAGAAGAAAATCAAGGTACCTGAAGTCTTTGACATAGGTATCTGACAGCATTATGTTCAGGTGTGAAAAAACCACGTGTGCTGGAAATGTCACATGAATGTCAGGAGCTGTTTTTCAGGCTGATGAGGTAAACAGTTCTGGGTTAGAGCTGGATGTCAGAGTTTTTAGTCGGGGTACCGCTGTACTTTGGGCGAATGTGGTCCAAAAGCTATTACTGTGTTAGCAGAGCTTTCTTGGGTTGAGTCTTTCTTTTTAAAGACAGTGTCACTACTTTGCATGAAAAATTAATTTGTAGATGCAGAAGGCTGCTTCTAGCCTTAGCTGTGGGAGTGCTTTCAGATGCTGATAATGAATGGTACAAGTTATTTCCATGGTCTTTTCTCCTTCCATCTTGAATTAGGGTTACGGCCGAAGTGAAACACAATCCCACTAACACCATTGTATGCAAGGCACAGGGAGAATGGAATGGTACACTGGAATTCACTTACAGCAACGGAGAAACCAAAGTGATTGACACTAACAAACTGCCTGTTATCAGGAAAAAGATTAGGCCGATAGCAAAGCAAGGCCCGCTGGAGTCAAGGTAAGGGCAGAGGCGTTCCTCGGACAGCAGCAGAACAGGGAAGCAAACTGTACTTACAAATGGTGTGTGGTTCAAAAATGCTGCACTTCCTATAGCGGGTTAACCTAGGCACAAGTAGCTGAAGCTATGTATTGGTTCTTTGGAACATAAATTACATTATAGTGATGTATACGTTACTATTGTAGAGGGGGAAAATGCTTGCATGCATTTTAACGACCATTTGGAAAATGGTAATGCAGTGTTTTCACCGGCTTTTTTGAGTGATTGTAACATGGTAATCAAATTAATCAGTTTTTTGTAAGTCAGGGTGCATCTTACAACTCACACTGGAATTTCATGTGTTATATATTTTAGAATCTGTGTATATGTGATGCAGTGTGAGATATAAATACAGAGACACATGGTTTTGAGGCTCTCAGCACCCACATCACATGCCTAACTCTGGGTGCATTAGAAAAAAAACTTGTTCTGTTATTCGCTGTCATTAACTGTTGATGCTTATTTTCAGAAAAATCAGTATTTTTATTGAATTTAGGAACATTTTATTGGGGGATTTAAAAACATGAGTTAAGCTTCATATTATTCTCTCCAAATACGTTCTCTGTATTGCACAAAAGTGTGTCTTTAGTTGTTGTGCAGGGTCAGATACCATTTTCCTACTTTCTAGACATGCTTGCTTATCACAAACTCATTTTTCCCCTGTAGTTTAGGAACAGAAAGGTTGCAGTAAATAAGGAAACCAGTAGCTCTACAGTGTATCTATTGTATTTTTTTGATTCTAGCAAGCAAATTACAACTATCTAGTGTTTCTGCAGGATATGCAGTTTATCAGATTGTAAACAAACTCATTTAAACACCCCTGGAAATACGTGAAAGCTGTAGTCAGTTTCTTTTCAGTATTTTTCTGGGCGCAGTTCCTGCTAGGCTGATACAGTGTGAGAAGGCATCACATCTGAATGCGGTCAGTTGTGTGAAAAACAAGTTTGGTTATATGCTGTTCATTATTGTTAACTGGGAACATAGAGCACAGACCTAGAAGGGCTCCCTGGAATCAGTGCATCAGCTCCTCTGTCGATGACCTGGCGGGAACAGTCAGTGTCCCAATTTAATGTATTCCTGGCTATAACATTCCCTTATAATTCAAAGATGTAACTGCACATAAACGTATGTCATTTGGGGTTGGTTCATCGGTAAAGAATGTGAACAGCAAATGATAAAAATAAATCTGTCTGCTTTGAGGAGAAAAGCTCAGGTGGTGAAGAGTCAGGAACATGAACAAAAGCTATTGAGAAAGTTAACTTGCATGGCGAAATACTGGGAGTTGAGCAAATCTGAAAATCTGGTCCGCAAGTGTGATGAATATCCTTGGAGAGTGATGGTTCCCAGGCTATACGACTTGCAAAAATGGCACGGAGAACATGCCATCGCTCTGCCTCGCACCATACTGTTGTCCAGCCACGCACTCGGCTGCGGCAGAAGTGTTCTCATGCTGTCGCTTCTGCTCCTTCTCCATTGCGCAGGCACCTTTGGCAACACGTCACCAATTCTCTGAAAGAAGGTAACATTGATGCAGCAACAGAACACAAGCATCGCCTTGAAGAGAGGCAGCGAACAGAAGAGAGGCAACGCGTGGCTCTTACGACGCCGTGGAAACCAAAATATTTTGCCAAAGAGGTACTTTCATTGTCTTATTTTAAAGACCCCATAGCATGTTTCTGCATACGGGAGGGTGCTGGTACGAATGAATTTGTCTGTGTTTTTTGCCATGGGTTAGTGTTGTTATATACCACCGATTGTTTTAAATTCTATTTTTGCCAGAATCTGGCTTTTAAAGAAGAACAAGTGGGTTTTCCCATGTCTGTACTGTAAATGTGTTCACTTTCCTTCAGTTAAGTTTATTTTAATCTGAAGTTTTGGTACCTAATGTTAGGCACTTAAAATTACCCTTTTTTACGTTAAAATCCACACCTTAATTTGCAAGTGCTGTCTGTTCGCATCCCCTACTGATCTTGATCTCAGCATACTAAAGTGAACATGATCTAGGGATACCTGTCGCATGCAAGCAAGTGTGGACATCTTACACACGGTCTTGGGTGTCATCTGCTTGAAATGAACCAGATTTTGCTAAGTTTGTCTTCACCCTTTCTTAGAGGAAAAGGAAACAAGACTGACTGAGGGAATTATTATGTGACTGTGTTGTCACATTAGCCAGCATGTGCAGCTGTTTAAACCAGCAGTTCGTCTGTTGCATCTTCCCACTGCTTCTCTTCCCCTTTGATATTCTTTTCCTCCAGCTCAGGTGACCTGTGAATTCCTTAAGCACAGAATCTTCAGATGACAGAGGTTGTTTCTTGGGGTGATTCGTATTATTTTAGCTTTTCTGTGGACATGCACAGATGCAGTATGTATCAATCTTGTTTGTAAACTCTCCCTAATTTTCTTGCAGGGCGATGGTTGGCTATACTTGAATCCTCTCTGGAAGACCCATTGACGGGATCAAGCAGTTGCCCCATAACTTTACCCTAAAGGCATTAAAATGATTCAGTATATAACTTCAAGGTGTCATTGAATAGGTCCTGTTATAAGAAGATACAAATGAGAAGCTATATACTGCGAATGATGCATCTCAAAGTAACCACAAGCTCAAGCTTATTCAGGAGCCATTTTGTGTGTATGGATACACAAACACACACGCACGCATCCATATATACACACATATATACACGCAGTGTGTGTGTGTGTCTGTGTTTATTTACACTACATGTAAACAAGTATAAACACTAACAGTGATTTAGACCTTTTCCTCTGAGCGTTAGGGCATAGAACTCCGGCTGGACTCGGCTGGGGTTCCCCGAGTTGTGTGCTTGCAGGATCAGGCCCTATTTAAGAAAATACTTTTTTATTAGTACTGGTTAAGGTTTTTCTATTTTTCACTTTTGCCAAAAATGTTTTGCACTTAAAATGTGATGTGTCACTTAATGGCAGTCATTCTGTCTGAACAGTCACTGGGTAACTCACTTCGTGACATAAGAATGATACACTGACAGCGCGCTTTCTCTTTGGGGTGCTGATTAAAGAGCATGTTTCCTGTCACCTAAAGGTCTGAATTTTCTGCCGTCTTATACGAAGTAGCAATACCTTCTCAAGAACGTTGTTCTCACTAACCCGTTGTGTCCTCACTTTTTTGTTGGTTCATACTCGCAGCTGTTTAATAGATCTCTGATCACCAGTGAGACAGCTGCTCTGGTAATTTTGATCTTGCTGTGTAATGTAATGTTCTCCGGCTACTGTTATGCCAGTGCTTTTGGGTTACATGTTCTGCTGAGTCCCTTCTGCCAGATGCAGCTGTGGTGCTCCAGCTCACTCTTGCCTCAGCTTTCCACCCCCACGTAAGAGAGGCGTAGCAGGCGCGTCAGGCCATGCCTGAGGCACCCCTGTTCACAGCCTTGCCTTTGAAGTTAAACCACCTCTGATGCTTCATGCTGAAATGCCAGGGTGGGTGTTGAGGTGGGTGAGGCTGGGTAGGAGTCCTGTCCCGCTGTGCCGGGCGTGAGCCTTCGCCCCCAGCCCCAGCTGAGAAGCGGATTCTGTACACTGCTCTGGGAAAGTAGACAGAGCCCGTAATCCCGCATTAGGGCTCCAAGCAGACCTGTGTCTGAGTTGTTTTGCTTTTGACCCAGCTGATTGCTTCTGAATGGAATATTTGGATGAACAGAGATGATATAATGAGCCTTCTCAGATGAATGATTTTCTGATGTAAAAGTAACAATTTAGTAAATTAATACACTGAGACAGTAACTTGATTAATGAAACAAACAAAATGGGGTAGAATTTGTTTTGTTGAGTTAAAAGAAAAAAGTAAGTAAACAAACCTGTTGCTTGGTCTTGCTTTGTAAGGTAACCACTGTGACACTAAAGTGGATTCTAAAAGTATGTTAAGGCTTTTTTGCTTTTTAGTTCGTATTTGTTGAAAGTGAAGATGTTCTTGAGAGAAGTGACACCCAGTGCAGCTTTCTGCAGTGCCCCATAAAGAAACCACTGTATTTCTAACATACAGTAGCATGGATGCCTATCTTTCTGTAGTACTGATTAATTTTGTGCCTTTTGTCTGCTTTCTTAATACAATAACTTAACGCTTTATAGATACTACACAAATATATTTAGGTCAAAGCACTGCTTATTTATATCCGTTCTTGTGCGTCCTGCATTGTATCATTATTTTTTCGGTAGATGTTAAAATCTCTTGAGCAACTCAGAAGGCTAAATGGAGGTGTGTACACAAGGAAACATGCCATTAGTTGGTCGTTTGGACATAATATTTAGTAGATCTTTACATTTGAACTTCAAGTCCCTGTTTAATGAAGATGTGGCTCCTTTTTCCTCCTAATCGCTATTTGGTCTGCTTGTATGTCCTTTTTTTGCACATTAGAAAGATTCATGTTATAAATGATTTAATTCCTATTTTTAAAAAAAACGTGGACTGTATGAGCTTGGTTTTGTAACTGACACTTTTTTTTTAAAAAGGAAAAAAAAAACCCCTTATTTTTGGGAAGAGTCAATGTTTTTCTGTAACAAAACCAAAATGATGCTGTCATAGTAATCACTGAACTGCTACCGAGTATCGTCAGGAAAACGTGTACTTTCTCACCTGCAGGAATTAACTTTATAACGGATCCACTCTCGTTCTAGAGGTTAGTCTGATAAGTAACTAAAGCATTCATACAGTTTGTAATATCATCACAAAGAACAATCGAAAAAGCAGAATTAACCCGGTGGAGCATCCTCCCAGAACTCTGACTTTCACACACCAAAGAACGAGCCCCACACTCACTAGAAGCAGCCATTGAAAACCTCTCTCTGTCAGGCGTGCAGGCCTGCGCTGCTGGAAGAGTAGACCTCTTTCAGCTCTGATGGTAGGACTGTCAAGGCTACGCAGATGCTGTAGCCGTTCTTTTAAGGAGAAATTTGAATAATTTTATGCTTGTAATTTATTGAAGATTTTTTTCTGTCTGCATGGTTAGTTGTTTCTGCATGCTGAGAACATTCCACTTGTGCTCCATTAAATGTTTTGTTTTGTTCTGATGCTGTGAAGGATCCCCTGATGCCGTTACCACTGTTTCTTTCCCAAAGTAACTTGGGAGAGGCAAACATAACAATAGTCCTTTCTGAAAAGATCCCATCAGCGAGCGATTCCAGAAGAAGATTCACAAGTGTCATTTTATTTTTCCAGTAGTTATGTGTTCAGTATATTTTACAGGACTGAAAGTAAATATTCATAAGCCTTATTCTGTAGGTTGTTCCAGTAGCTGTCTTGGACTCGCAAGTTAATATTTTCCTTTTCAAGTAGCCAGTGTACACTCTGAATTGTAATGTAAAAACCGCCATGTACTTCGGGGTTTTTTTGTGCACACCTGTAGAAAGCCTATGCAACCTTTTTCTTTCTTAAGTTAGAAATGTTCAGAAAGAAAATTTTTACCTTTATCATTTAAAAGATGCTCTGGCAGTCTCTTGTGATTTGCCTTCCTTTCATAATTTGTGAATTTAAAATGACAATGCTCATGAATAAAAGATTTGTTTCATTTAGTAGTGGGATGCCCTTTCTCTTTCCACTGGACCATTATTTAACTGGCATCAGTTACTCAGATGTCCAGGAGCGGTGTACAACGCTCCGGGCACCTGGGAGCTGTGTGCATGTGTCTGAGAGATGTGACTTGTCAGCTGCATCCTGGTGTGTTGTGGGTTTTTTTCAGCCCTGTTCATACTGCCAGACACTGCACAGGTAAGTTTTTGTTTAAATTGGACGCTGCTACTCAGGGAAAACAGGGCTGGGCAGCATCACAGCTTTAGGAGAGGCCTGGGAACGTGTGCCTTATTATGGCAAATAAAAAGGAAATGGGTTAAGGTGGTCCCTTGTTTCTGAAAATGGTATTTCATTTAATCTTTGTCATTAGCAGAGATTCTTGACTAGGTACCTCTTAAAATATAACTCTAAATTATTGCAGCATCGGACACTTGCCTGGGGAGGAAAAATGTGCTCTGAGTCTTCATGGATCTTCGTCAACATTTGTCAAGTGCTAGACAGTGCAGTTCTGGTTTATTTTACACATTCATCCACGGTGTCGGAAGCCCTTGTGCCAGAAGACTTTGGTTTTATGCAAAACAGAAAACACCACTGGCTGTAAACAGGACAGGATGCACACTACGCAGTCGTGTTCCTTGCCTTTCGTTGCGTTCCTTCAAGGCCATGTCTTGGAGCAGTTTATACCATTGGTTTAAAAACGTTACTGAGTTTTAGTCATAGCCAAATTTGATTTGTTTTCAGTTTTTACTTACAGTGGGATTGGTACGTACAGAGGGCCAAGTCGAAGCATTTAACTGCTTTTTCAAGAGTAAACCTATCAAGATATTTAAGTGATGACTTTTCTTCCCCTCTGTTATGGAATTACTTCCACAAGTCAAAATATTTCTTCTGGGATTGCCAGCAGCGCTGTCTGCCCTCACTGCTTTCAACAGGAGTGATGAAGTGATACAGAACTTACACAATGCTGGCTTCTAGACACTTGCAGTTTTAGTTCCTTAGGAACTGAAGACCAGAGCCTGGCTTTAGCATTTTCGTACTTCAGATTTTACTGTTTTGTGGCAGTTGTTATGCTTCAAGCTCTTCAAAATCTGACCTAGTAGAACAACAAAAGGATGGCTGTAGCTAAGGAGATAAACTAGTATGGAAGGTGCTAGTATTCTTTGCTGATACAAGCCTGGTTCACATCTCAGAGAGAAGAGGTAGAAGTTAGTTCAGTTGAGGATGCAGGTGGAGAACCAGGCAACTACGTGGTGTGCAGGTTCCTGAGGAACCAAGAAAGGTGGTACAACAACACCTGCCCGTTATTCTCTGTAGNAAGGTGCTAGTATTCTTTGCTGATACAAGCCTGGTTCACATCTCAGAGAGAAGAGGTAGAAGTTAGTTCAGTTGAGGATGCAGGTGGAGAACCAGGCAACTACGTGGTGTGCAGGTTCCTGAGGAACCAAGGAAGGTGGTACAACAACACCTGCCCGTTATTATCTGTAACTGTTTTGTCTGAATGGCTGC
Organism: Steatornis caripensis; assembly: GCA_013398225.1. NCBI lineage: Eukaryota > Metazoa > Chordata > Aves > Caprimulgiformes > Steatornithidae > Steatornis > Steatornis caripensis. Next base: position 222,836 of record VZSC01006584.1, on the reverse strand, counting down.
CTTAATGACCCCAGCTTTTCATTTCATTGAAATGCAGAACACTGGCAGAAGTCCAGTTAGATTTGAGAAAGCTCAGGTAAGTTGTAGGCAATTTTAGGCCAAGATTCCTGTAGGTAGCTTATTTTTCTTTCATGTAGCTTTAAAAATTCTATAAAAGTTAACGTGATTTGCCTATTTCTGCTCTGTAAAAGAGAACACAGTCAGCTAAGATGGAAAATGGTCTGACAGAACTGTAAAGATCCCCGAAGGTGGCAGGGTACCCTTTTATTTCTGTGTCTAAAACCAGGCTGAGTTAATGCCAAAGCACAGACTGACCAGCAGCATGCGTTCCGCTGCCTTTCGGATGTTCTGCCAAATGTTAGGGGGCTTGTGTCTTACCCGTGGTGAGGGGGCAGGATGCAGATATGTTTGGAAGAAGCAAGATACCACACATCATGCATCATCACATCATCCTCCTTTCTGCTTGTGTGGCATAAGCAACTGCAACAGCTTGAGCTGCTCTGGATATGAGGAGGATTCACTGCAATGTCTGTGCTTGGGAAGGATGGCTGCTGTTCTCTGAAAGTAAAGTATGGCAGCACAGCAGAGCCCCTACATTTGGCTTAATAAATTTAAGCTGGAGGGATGTTAAGTAGCTGCTCGGGCTTCATTACAGCAACTCCATGAGGTCAGCAGATTTGCATTATGGAGTTCAAATGACTTCACTTATCACTAAGGCACATGGTATCGAGTTAATCACAACAAAACTGACACAACACCCTTAACACAAAACTTGAATTAACTTTATTTTTCCCCTACAGTCAACACCTGGTCTGCATTGAGCTTTAAAGCAACAAAATAAAATGAAATCTCCAACCGTCAGGGGCCCAGAAATCCAGATTTAATTACCTTTGTGAAAATGTTGCAGCTGTAGTATTGGTCTGTATAAACCATTGGAGTCAAAAATGAGTTCATAAATCAAAAAAATATTCTACACCTCGGGAAAGAAGTCAGCAGTAACATTCTCACAGAACACTGTAAATTTACATTTTCTTCATGAAGGTACATACTATTCTGCATTTTACATCAAATTATTGATGCAAGTGTCTCTATAAAAAGTTACAACCTATGGCAGGAAAACAAACTGCAAAACCCTTTCATTTTAATTAAAGAAAATTTTCAAGTCTGTATAAAGGCTTCCTATCTCTGGAAAGTGACCGTGTTCAGTCTCCATTTATATTTTAGTGCATTTAATCGGACAGTTTTCACCACTTTTTTTTTTAAAAAAAACCCAAACCAGTATAAAAGACAGACAAAGCAAATAACACTCTAGCAGGAATTTCTTCAATTGATTTAAGCACTCTAAATGAAAATGCAGAGAAACAGATTTCCAGAAAAACTTTTACCCTCACAAGGGAAGGCAGGGAGGGGAGGAAGAGGTTTGCAAATCCTCTCCCTCCGATAGCCACAGAAAAGGGGTTTTGTATACTGGTCAACCTTTTTCTTTCCCCATTAAACAAGCTGTACTTGTTTTACCAATGTAAACATTTACCTAAAATAGTTTAATTTCTGTTCTGAAGCACCAGCCACTATGTGGTGCTCAGTCATATGTTACTGTAGCATTCATTACTGTCGTTTCAGATTGGTCAGGATACAAATTTAGCCCTTGTATCTACGGTGTGCAAGATTTGCCTTGTCTACCTCATGAAATGACAGCGTAAGGCAGCAACACTGCAGTCCCATGTTAAACAAAAGCAGCGTGTCCAATCTAAACTAGCATCCGAATAATCTGTCCTGTCATCTCCTGTGAAAACTGCAGCTTTGCTTCTCGCACTCCAGATCAAAACCAGCCTGCAGCAAGAGTAGAAGGACATTGAAAGAAACCATTGCAAAATAATCATGGGAGTAACTTATTTTGAAAGTTTAATTTCCGAGAGCTCTGCTTCCTCCTAGTTGTTGAAAACAAGTCATTTTTTAGATCTCACCATTCCAGTTTACACAGTGCTGCTGCTACTGAGCCGAACAGTGTTTTCCAAAAAAGATTGACAAGTATGCATGTGCCAAGGACCAAATTACAGGGTTCTTTGGTGCAGTCAGTCCAAATTCTCAACAGATTTGAAGGATAATATGTACCAATAAAAAAAAAAAAACGCTGCTAGGCTTGGATAGCAGCTCTGTCTTGCTTCACATTACAAATCTAAAACAGCTGTTCTCAATAAGCCAATATTTTTAATCAGACATTGCCTGAAAATTTTGTACAATAATCTGGACCAATGATGGTTCTGTACCCTCATGTTGCTGTGAAACATGACTTGAGCTAAAGGCAAAGACTGGTTATCTCAAGGACAACTGCTTCGTGTTAGCAATCAATCAGAACAGTGTATTTAAACTGTCTTCCTGTTGGGTCTCTTGCCTTTCTTTAAAATTAGCTTATTCTTAATGTAGCCACGCTTCCTTTTGGAGGTCTAAAAAGAAAAACAGAATAAAATGTATTAGTTAATGATTTAGTCTTAACCGCGGTTTAGTGATGTGCATTTCAATGCCTGATCTCTAGCCTGATTTTTAAAGAGCTTAAACGGTAAACCCTCAACTAGGTATTATCCAGTTACTATTTTTAAAGTTGGGCTTGTTAATTCATGCCCAGCGTTTGCTTTTGCACAAGATGATGGACTTTTTCAAGCCCCATCTACCAGAGCTGTAGAATTGTTTTCAGAGCTTGCGCTGAGGCAGAATTAATAATTAACCAACATAACACGGTAATATGCCCAAAGAACAGAAGTGGTGTAGAGTGTTAGTTTTGTTTGGAAATACCTTCTTGCATCTTTTGCACTATTTGATTCTCTTGGAGGTTAGCAAGATGATAGATAGTACTACTATTTGCTGAAAGCAGCATTTTTGAAAAACAGGAGAAAAACTGAATAATCCCATTTCAGTCTTTACTCCTGGGCTGTTGGTCTATGGACTCGTTAAGCACTTTCTGCTCATGTGTCTTTATCAGCATATTTTAGATGTGTTTTTTTTTTTAAGGTAGTAGCGGGGGAAGCATTAATGTTAGTCTTTGGTAACATTAACTTCAAAGTTGTATAAATACCGTTAGCTCGTGGCAGGTAGAATTGTACATTCAACAAGTCTGCCACAAATTAGAAAGCAGGCAGCTGCCACACTTCCCACACTTTGCTGTGCTTACCAGCAGCTTCTATTATGTCAAATAAATAGAACTTTTCTCTTTTTAATAACAAACAACAACAACAACAATAGTAATATTATAAAGTGAGAGAGATTATCAAATAGTAGTTCGTCTTGGACACGTTCCATCTCTGAGCTTGAGCAATGCCATTCCTAACATGCAACAGTGACAGGAGATGGACTGAATTACCAGTAAGGCAGCAACTGCTGAGAACCTGTGGCTACTAAGGAGCCCTCAGAATGCACTTAAGAAATCCTAGTTTAGACATTCGCCCCGTGCTCTTTGCTGGTTCTCCAGTTTCATAATGGGAAGTAGAGCCTGTTTGTGCTGCGAGAGTTGGTGATGGATCAGAATCTGCATCGACTTTTATCTTGTCTTTAGACAGAGAACTGACAGCCACAGCTTAAGTGGGGTCAATGCATCTAGCATTAATAAATACAGCCTTGCTTGTCACTTAAGATCAAAAGTTACAGGGTAAGCACATCATAGGCACAGTAAAGCTTATAATTTCCTTTCAAGATCAGTCTAGCTTCAGTGGCTACTCTCAAATACCTTATTTTATGAACTTCCATCAAATCGCAAAAAGAAGCATCTTTTTACCCTCTAACATTCTTTACTTGTATTTCCACGACACGGTGCAAGTTTACTGCCTCTTACTAACTTCGTTTATCACACATTTGTTTCTGGCAGGACTTTGGAGTTCCTTTTGCAACATGTATTTGAATATAAAGAAAACAGATGTTGTGAAGGAGAGGGTTTGCTAAGAGTCTCCCCAACTCCCCTGGTAACACATCGTTCTTAATAGGCTGAAGTAACACACCGCAGCTAACACTTAAAACCATGAAGATTACTTCAAACAGTAAGCAGCCAGACACTAAAGTTCCGTCAACAAAAGGTTCATATTTAATTTATTTAATACAAAATTGCCATTTTTAAATTTCTAGGCGTCACTACTTTCAAACAAAGTCAGAAAGCAACTTCCACATTATTTACTTAGTGAGCCATAGTTACTCAAACATGAATTGATGTACTTCAGAGATTATACTTCCAGTTACATGAAGACTTAAGAGTTGTAACAGCCAGTGACACACTCTATTTCCAGTTAGCATTCTGCCTAAAAAAAATCTAGCCTTGTGTCTTCACATGCTTTTAAGTTAAGCGGACAGTAAATTAACAATTATTACCAGCAGGCAGGTCTGATATTGGACACTAACATGAACGGTATCCATAACATTCTGGCTAGTGGAAATACATAATTCACCAGCTATGTGATTCACTGTTAAAAATAAACTGCCATCTCCTGACCCCTTTCCGTTACTTCACTGGGAACCCACCTTCTTTGACAAATACTTCTGTTTCGGTACAATGTTGGTTACTCTAGGTTTATGATCCAATGTCTCTCTGTTGTCTAGTTGTTTCACCTTGTATATTCTAACAAGCCAGTGCTCTGAGGTAAAGGCTTCCTCCAGATGTTTAAATTTAATGTCTTTGTTGCCTATCTCAGCATTGCGTGTACGATCGAATCCTGGGGGTGTCCGAAAATCCAGCTAGAAAAATTAAAGTTACACATTAGTTTGAGACAAAACCCAAAACGCCCACCACTGCGAACAGCGGTACTTCATACCACAGGACAACGCTTTCAGCTGGCCTAGTCAAAGGACAAGACTTTTCTTGCGTTGGTTATTTACTATGCAGAGAAAGATCTCAGTTCCTTTTTACAAGCGAGAGAGACACAAATTCATTCTTACTCCTACAGATGTCATAGGAGGCAGCACTACATGTCTCAACAGAAATATCAGGTCTGCACTCAGAGTCTGCACTACTCAAGTGAAGGTCTGAGGTACGGCAGCCTGGGGTGGCTTTCGGCACAGCTGCTCCCTTGTGCTTCTCTTCTATAGTGCAATAATTCGCGCTTTCTTGGTTTTCCATACAAGTTGGAAATACTTTGTGTTTATCAGTTAAATTTGACACACACCTCCCCCTCTCCATGTTACAAATAAGATCCACTGGCCTCAATTTCTGCTGCATAAAGGATTCTTGTGCTAACACATCAGAATGAAGGGCCCTTGGCGGGGGAGGTGGTAGAACAGGAAAGAAAAAAGCCAGCAAGCCAGACGTGCTTGATGGTCCCAAAGAGGAACGACAACTCTCTCTCAGAATTATGCCCTTATTATGTAAGCGCCATGTTGTTTAATACACTGGTGTGACTTGGATAGAAATCAGGTAGTTTCCAACAGATATTAAATAGTCAATTAACAGTTCCACTTCTGTGTTGCTATTACAGAAAGCGAATCTAGGGCTCTCCACAACATAGCAGTTAATACTTTAGCAAGCGCACTGCATAGTGGAATTAAGGTGCTCATCTCAGGCAATGTGAAGGACAGCAAAAAGCTAAGTACAAGTGTAGGTTAGCAGCAGAAATGCTTTTTTCTAAAGGTTATATACAGTAGACCGTTCCTAGACGTGTTTTAATTTGTAAAGCTGACTCTTACCTCTGATTCTGCTACTACAAGCAACACTCAATCTAAAAGATGGAAAATACATCAAAATAACATTTGCTTTCTCACATTTCAACTACGATTGAGTAGAAGTGGCAGCACTAACCTGCATCTCTCCAAATCTGTAATAGGACATTTTGTACATGAGGCAGTTCAGCAAAGTTGGAGAACCTGCCTTGTCTACCCGGAACTCTCCCTGAGGAGTAAAGTAATCACTTTCCTTTAAAGAGAAGAGAAGATACAAAGAGTCAATATAAACTAAACCCCTACTTAAGGTAATTTCTCATTCCCTTCTCCACAACAAAATTTTGTGAAGAATCTAAACTGAATTCTACAGTTTAAGAGCTAATTTAAGCTAGTCTTAAAACATAAAATGATGGTGCTCATTAAAGGTAAAATAGTTACAAACCACCTGCTTGTAGCCCAGACCCCAATGGGCCAATCTTCCTAAATCTGTATTACTGCGCTGGTACAAGTTCAGTCACTTTGCACTAAGCAGTTACTGGAAAACTGACCTCAAAACGTAAAAGTTAGTGGGTCATTTATCAAATTTATTCTTCAGAAAGGTGAAAAGCACTGTACTATTAATATACGAGGTCTGCAATGTTACCATAAACTTTGTATGTGCACACTGTTTAAACAAAACATTTCTGCCATTTTCATCTCCAGTACAAGATGAAACTATGCACGCGGGCTACTCCCTTAAGTCTGTGCTCAATATCTAGAAGTTTTTCTTAGACTTAGGTAAATATTACTACAGACCTCTGCAATCTCTGAGGTGTTTGAGTAACTTCAACTCTACATAAGTCAATATTAACAGTTTAACTTGTCTCCTACTATTACAGAGTTTGAAGAAATTTGTAATGCCAACCATTTAAACAGTCTGAACACTCTTTTTTTAAAGTACGATGGTGCATAGTGAGACACACACACACACAAGAATTACAAAAGAGATCCTGTACTTTAACTATCATGCGAAAAAAAAAGTGAAAAGCGTTTGATGTTACTGACCTTTCAAAACCATAAATATTGAAAGAAACTGGGCTACAGGTGTCTCTGCACTCCTACTGTTCTAGGAAAACAACCCATAACATATTTTTTTAAAATAAAATTGCAATAAGTAGTAGAGATTTCCCTCCACTGTAATGAGCGCTACCAGAAAAACAACATAAATAAAAGTTTAAAAAAATAGTGGGAATGAACATACAGAAATACAGCATTCAGCCAAGAACGCTTCGGTTTTCCTGTGTACGTGTCCACTTACCCGAATATCTTTGGGATGTTCCCCCTCTGCTATTCTCACCATCCACAAGAACTTATTAATGTCATCTCCAGAGTAGCCAATCACACCACCAAAAATAATCAAAACATAATCCACATCTAGGCTTCTCATGATCTCATATGCTGCTGACTCATTTGATGACATTGCCTTTCCCACCTGTGTCAGAGCAAAAATACCTTAAATATCTGCGTAGGTGCCTATCGAACAGATCCGCAGACCAATAACCTGCCAGACCAAAGCCCAAGAATATGTACTTGCCAACCGAAGCCCACATTTTTATTCCAGACAAAGAAAGTGCATCATGTCTCTTTAGACACTCGAAAGCCCAACCTAAATCGAAATACTTCCTCCTCTGTAAGAGGAGTGCCGCCTGTTGAAATGAGTCTTTTGAGTATAAAAGGTAGCAATAAGGGTTTTCCTTTTGCGGCACCTACAGATTTTTCAAGTCATGGCTGTATTGCCAAGAAGTTAGGTGTTGCAGAAAATACCTAGTTACAAATTATTTTCAAAGCTCTAGACACAGCCCAAAGTGAATGAAGTATTTGAAATGTTTGTAATTTCTTTGGTTTTTTTTTTCTTGAGCTCTGTCCTTCACTAATGAAGCTGCCATGCTGCACTGTACTCATTAGCACACAGGCACCCTCACCATTGAATTCAAGGTAAATCTATGCAGAGAAAATGTCAGAATAGAGACACCCTTGGGTTAAAAGCATAATGTAGCTTTGGCATTGAAAAATTTTTTAAAGCTGTATCTGGAACCTCTTCCGTACTGGTCGCTTCCCACACTTAAAAGAATTCACTTAGGTCAGCCACTGACATTCAGTTCAGCAGTTCTCTTTGCTATTGAAGCTCTTGCACTTAAGGCATAATAACGTATTGCTGTAGTAAGCGGGAGTAACTACAATATAAATGATATTGCATCCAAATTGGTAACATTCAGTTAAGAACATAATTAGAAAATGCTAAGCTTAGGCTGCAGTCTGTCAAAAAGACTGAGAACGTCGGCTTCTTGGCCATGGTCCTAATCAATGTGAAGTTATTTGGCAGATTTCCATTGCTGCGCAGGAGGAAGCCCTCTGGCATGTGTCTGAGGGGCATGCCTCATTTAGAGCACAAGTTCAGGTATTCGCCACAACACGCTTTTATTGCTTGGGTCCCTCCTTATGGAGTATTCGTGCCGAAATGGAACCTGACAGCATCAGCAGTCATACTGGAGAGAATCCTTTGTTAAAAACCATCATTGCTAATTGCTGTAGTGTGCATGGTGACAAATACTTCCACAGTCTCTCTGTTCAGATGATGCACCTTGCCCTGCAGGGATCTGTTGGTTTAGATACAGTACCTGCACTTCTCCCTCTTGTACAAGAGCACTCTTGTAGAAGAGGGAGACACGTAGAGCTATTGGAGTTGAATGCCCATCTAAAACACACTAACGCTGTCAGGTCAACCACCAAAATAACAGAAAAGTGCCTTAGAAAACACGGGAAGGCTTGTTGACCGATATTAGCACCAACATACAATTTCCCAAGCTTGCTTTTGGCTGATGCAAGTTCCCTGCCCCTGTGATCGTACAGCACGAACATGTGATTCCCCCTTCCCCAATTCACCTTTTTTTCAGGCATTTGTATGCTCCAAGCACAGCTTGATTCATTTGCCGATTCTGAACACTGCTTGTCTGCAGATCTGGTCCAACTGCTGTACTCTCTACTGACGCAAGAAAATAAACTACCCTAATGCATTCCTCAAGCCCTTCCCCCATTCTGCCCACGCAGCATGACATGGGTCTTCTGGGAAGAAACGGCCACTGCATGATGAATGATGTCATCACTAAGCGATGAGTGATGACGAGTCATTACACAGCACCTAGGAACACTGCAACCCAGCTACAATACGGAGCATTCTTTTGTTTCTGAGAAAAGTTTAAGTTGCCCAAGATGGTGTCTCTGTAACCACACACAATGCTAACACCCTGTTTTTAAGCACATGCACAAAGCTTAAACTTCCTCTTCAGAAGTGAAAGAAATTAAATGTAGAGATATTTTGTCTAACTGCAAATTTAAGAAGACAGAATTGCATCAAATCTGCAAACCTTCCACTGTTATTCATAAACTTTAATTTCCAAGATGCCTAAAAATTTGTTGTTTTATGTGGGCCGTTTTCATAGTGCCATTCAAAATCCAGTCAGCAGAGATGAACTGGAACGCTCTCTATTTGGATAGTTACATTAGATTTCGTCTATCCTCCCACAAAGAAGAGAAACTGAAGTGAAGGCGAAGTTTTGAAAACTCTCAGTAAACAAAACAAACTCCAAAAGCAAAAATCAATCCCTTCTAGTGCGAAAATTCTTTATACTTGAGTTCCAATAAATGCAAAAAGTATGTTCCTTCCACCTCTGTGTCTCCCACTCCATGGAATTTTTCCTCAATATCATAATATCCATCAACAGCCATTTACAACTTCATACTTGACTGCAATGTAAACATTTTGATGTTTCTACTCCATAGAAACCTGCCACCCTTACCAGGGCTATGTGGCTGTTGTTCCAAGTATTGTTATCAACCAGGGTTGTCCGGTTAGCCATTCCTGCTATCTGATAGCCATAGTCCCACCAAGACATCACTCTGGCATGCTCGTCTGTGTTTTGTCTCAGCCAGTAGTAGGCTTCTCTGAAGTCATCTAGGATGTTCCGAGTGCTGGAAAACAGAGTTCATTTTGTTCACCTTCGTACAAATACCAGCAACAGATTAACGGCACCACAAGTAAGGGTTTTGTTAATGCATTCAGCTCCCTTTGAGGGATTCAGTCACCCACCGACCGCTGAACGGCCAGAAGCTGAACTGCTTTTGAAGATGTGACGAAATGCATTTCCAGTCGAATATATATTTGTAAACAAGTCTTCCCTATTGACTCAAAAACTTTCCCTTTTTAAACCATCACCTCTATTGGCTTCGGATAGGATTATTTTTATGTATATACCATAACTATTTCATAAAATGTTGTATCTCTTTGAAAATTAGAGTATTAAGAATTTTTTATTCAGTCTGCCTTAATATAATTAGAAGTGATTAAAAGAAGGTAAAGCAAATTGCTAATGCAAAGGAAGTAGAGAGTCTTTTGTCTTTAATTATTTTCAGGCCTGTAGACCTTACTTACCCATCATGGTTATAGGAAGCGAGAACAACGCTGGGGCTGGAGTATGCATTGCTAGTTACCCAGGTACAGTGAACAGCGAACATCATCAACAGCATCAGCATCAGCATCGTGACAATGTTTTTGATATTGGGACCGAGCCCCTCCTCTGTTTTTTCCTGTTCAGATACATGTTTTCTCACTTTGCCTGCCTAAACAAACACAAATACCTCTGTTAACGGCAACTTTTATCACCCTTGACAATGGAACCCATGCCTTTTTCTTCACCACATGCACCCCATAAATGCTACGGGATGCTATAAAGCTATACCAAGTTGTAGTGTCAATTAAGTATGCATGCACAAGAGTATTTGACATTCTAGCAACTTGTAAAAATGGATGATTCCTTCAAAGCCTCTTTCAGACGAAAAAAAACTATTACGTGAGGGTCAATGCATGACTTCCTCGGTTTGGCTCAGTATGATGATGCCCTTTTAGAAGGCAGGGTGGAAAAGTGAAAGGCACAGGTATTTACTGTGAGGAAAAGGTGGAAACCCAAGGCTCACGCATGGCCAACGTCAGTGTGACAAAGCCTAAGAGATAAAAAAACCAGTACCTAACAGTATCTTCTTTGTGATTAAGAGAGTATGCAAGTTGACGTATAGAAATACTTTTCTAGAAAATATATTGTTCTTTAATTTGACCATGTCTTAGAAGTTAAAGAAGAGGGAAACAGGGAGACATTCAGTGACACAGAACTGCCATAAGTAGTTAAGGAGAGAAAGCAGCTGTCTGCCATCGCTTCTATAGAAAGCTGAGTCAACACTGTATGCCTCCTTTAGGTTAAAGGCTCATTACTGATCAAGCTAGAAGGAACCACCTCTGCACTGACGCCAATTTTTTTTTCAGGACATCAGTTACAGCCCACTGCAGACATCAATACTTGTTCTAAATCAATAAATGCTACTGGTTTACACCTCTAGTGGCATTTAAAATATTTTGACCAAAAGAAAAGGAGTAAAAATAAGCTGTTCTCTGACTTCAAACTTTTGCTCCCTCCCCTCACCTTATCATACAGGTTGCCAGGGTTCCTTTTGTCATCCTCATCACTGCTGTCCTCTATTGGTGGGTTTTCCCTCTTCATATCGTCACCCAAATAACGCTCAAAGACATTGGAGAAAGCAATTGCAGACAGCATACAGACCACTGGAGTCAAAGTGAGCATCAGTCGAACCATCACACCGGCAAAGTAAACGGCGCTGATTGCATACAGAGCAACTGCAAAGAAACAAGTCTACTGATGACATCTAGAAAACAACATTCACTCTGACTGCACACGTACGTGCTCTCTACAACTACTTCTGTAAGTGGGTCAAGCATCTGTGTATATAAAGACTTGAGTATGCATCTTGCACTTCATTGCTTTTTAATTTACAGAGATACACTTCAATTAATGTTTATCCCTTTTAAGCCTCAAACCCTTCCTGAAGTTCAGAACAGTTGACAACTATTAACAATAACACAACCTCGTTTTCACATTCACTAATAGTGTCTCAGAAGATACATTATTAGTGAAATTTAATATCACACACCAAAAATACTACTGGAATAATAGGTTGCTTCATTTGATTAAAAAGCTTAAACGGCCCTAGACCAAACAGGTTACTGAAACTGAAAGAGCAAAAGGAAGTGTTAGAATTTAATGTAAATAACAAATTTTAATTTAAGTTAGAGATATCTGTGGACAAATTGGGGGCTTGTCTACATTATAATTCCACACAGACAAATAATATGATATTGTAAGCCCTGTTCTGAAGCAAGTTTTCCTCTCCACTACCCACCCCCAAAAAACAAAACAAGATTTTCAGAACAGTAAGGAATATTCGTAACTCCTCTCTTAGAAGGACAAAAAACCCCCAAACAAACCTGTATACACTGGTTAGGGACATCTATTGTTCAAGTAATAGTGGTTATTCCTTATCTGCTACAGTTTAACAATGCACTTTTGTGAAAGATTTGCCACAGAAATCATGAAGGGACACTGATTTATCTGATTACATTACATTAATATTTTTCTACTTGGTAGCAAAATAGTATGGCTCTCCATTCTTGCGCACAGGTCTCTCTATGCTGACTTAAATGGATGATGCAGCAGTAGGAGGCTGAAAGCAAGTTGCCCAGCACTGGTCTTGACAAGGACTCGTTGTAAGCCACAGAGCTCTGAATACCCCAGGGTCACTGGATTTAACACACTAAATGGTCCCACTGCCCACATACCTCTTAGGCAATCCTAAGAGGCAGCTGTCTTAGTCTGGAGCCTCCTGTCCCTGTAAAAGCCCAAGACCTGAGTGATCTTCACTGCTCCGTATGGGCTACAACTTCAAATTACATCCTTACAAGCCTCATTCATGATCTTAAAAGTCTGCTTTCACAGTTCAGCTTTGTACAAATAAACAATTTGTTGTCACTGACATAGGGACACCCCAACACCTCCGCATAGGCTTGTGCCTTGTCTAGCACTTGTTCGGCAGCAAGTGATTCAGTTCACTAAAATAGCAGAAAACCTGGAAAGAAAAGCCATTTTAAATGATCATCTGTGATGCGACGAGTGCCAGGCACCCAGGGAAATGTGCAGGCTGCAAGGCAGGGACCTTTCCTTTGCACTGAGCTGTTCATCTGGCTGAACTGTACTGTGGAACCGCAGTCCACATGTGGTTTGCAAGACCAGCACGTGGAAAAGCATGCAACTCCACCTGCAGAAGAGAACCGTACCGACAAATCTTTTGATCCCACCTCTTGGGATGACACTCCATCACCATTTCATCAATCTCTGCATTTTTTCAAATGGTTTTAAATACCGCTTGGTGCAGGCAACTTTCAATAATCATCTTGAAATACATCACTTTTAAACCTTTTTTGAATAAGCCATATACCAGCTTTGAGCAAACAAAAACAAACTAGAAGCAAGCTGAAGGCAAGATTTTTCAAAATAATTTTAAAATATTTTCTCTTACCAAAGACTCTTTCATCATTGATGTTTTTGATACAGAACCACAGCCCTGCTGGGAAAGTACACACGAGAATATGCAGATCAAAAAAGAAGGAAACCCATGTTGTAGGCTGATGCTCAGACACAGAGGCAATGATCGGGATGTGAATTTTCGCATACCTTTTTTAAAAAAAATTCAGTTCAAATTATTTTGAAAAGATAAAATGATTAAAACTTGTAAACATTAGGAATTCTGAAATTCATTTCAAAGGAAGCATTTCAGTTTACAATGGCAAGTGCTCTATTCAGCAGAAATCTGATGAAACTTCTACACAGAAAAGTCCCCAAGTCTTACTGTATTTAGGAAGAATTTGGTGTATAGAGTTACTTAAAACACCAATATAAAGGATTATTTACATACTCACTAAAAGAAGGAAAATTATGGATGTTTTGTTTTATTATGAAGCCAAATTCAGCAAAATGAAAACATGCAGCTATGGAAGCCCGTCATTACATTTTGAAGAGATAATTATCCATGCCAGTAAGTATCCTAGATTTTCAACACTGTATTTCAAAAACCTCTCCTCTACACAGAATATCTTCATTCTTCTAGCACAGAAAGTTACAGTATTAAATATCAGACCAGTTACTGATGCCCCCACATTCTTTTAGATGCTGAAAAAACATCAGGCCTTGTCTACACTTGGAAATACATGTCAACTAAACAACATGTCAAACACTCAGTGCAGACAAGGACAAAACTGTGTTCTATATTAAAGACAGCTATACGTACAGACCTAACGTGGGGTGCTACACGACCGAACGGTGAGGTAACAAACATATGTCCTTTTCTTCACTGAGATCTAGTTCTCATTCAAAGCTGCATTGTGTGTTTTAACACAATATGATTTTCTAATGTAGACAAGCCCTCAAAAGTTTAATGCTTTGTGTGTGTGTGTATATATATAGATATATATATATAAACCACTTCATTAATAGGCAAAGAACAACATCTACATGGTCTTCAAATAAATCTGAGGCTTCTTTACTAACATCTATTCTACTACATTTACTACAGAGTTGGTATAGAATCCTGTATGAGCTGGACTTTAGAGCCTGAAAAATCCTGAACTGCAAAAGTTTGAAGTTCTCCTATCTGTACTCTTAATCTTAAAAAAAACAAAAAATCCACCAATTCAATTTCACTTTAAATACATTTATCTGAGAAAAAAATATCTTCAGTTTTATTCCTACTCTCCTTGCTGGCTAAAGAATCCAACATTGGATTTTTAAAGGTTAATTAAAACAAAAGATTAACTAACATGGGTTTTTACCAGTGAAAACACACATGAATAAACCGGAATTGTTCACAGTAGACATCTGTATACGCAAAACAGATGTACAAACATAATTAACAGGCAACACGCAAGACCATATGTGCAAAGTCTTTGTGATTTCATGCAATGTTGTGCAATGAAAATACTGTAAGTTTCAAGCTCTTAGTAATTTATAAATTTGTCCTCAAGGGTTGGTGCAGCTTTTGGTTATTTTATGCTGCGAAGCACTCTGATTTCGTGCCATTACATATACATTTCGTACCATTACATATACAACATACCATTACATATTCAAAGACTTAGAAAGAAGCAAGAAATTTAACCGACAAATTAGTGAAATGGTTGCAAAGATCATGAAACAGTTATTACAAATGCTCTCTTTAGATAACTGATTAAAGCCTACTATATTCTCCTTGACTGAAATCCTAAATGAGTCTGAGGATGAGAGCAAAAGATTATTAGTTTTCAGTATAATGCCATTGATATCTAAATCCTTATATCCTTTATCCTTACTTACCCAGTGTCCCACAATGAGTAAAATCTGCCACTCCAAGGAGCAATATAACCTGAAAAAGAGAAAGTGAAAAAAACCCTTTTGCTGCCTACGCATTTAAATGCAGTAATTTTTCTACTCCCTCAAATTATAGCACAAAACCAAATAAATTTCTTTGAACCTGTAATATATGTGAACCAGACCTACTGCATTAGGTAGGCTATAAAGTCTACCAACCATGAAGCTAGTTTTAGAAGGACACACTCTTACAGGATCACATTGTGCTCGGTCAGTATCAAGACACACACACCTCCAAATGTCAAAGCAATGTAATAATACTAAAATATAATAATATGTAAAATATTTCACAAAGAATATGACAGATAGCGGCCTATACTCTGTAAAGAAGTATAAGAAAAAGAAAATACAGTTGATAAGAAAGTATTTCATTTTTCTGAACTGCCTGAGCAGGAAACTGGGAAGGATCTATAGCCAAAACACTAATATTCAATGAAACACTGTTTTCCTGTTGTTTCTCTACTGATGGATCTACATGTGGCATGGAATATAAAAGCTGCTACTAGACATGCTGATAAGTGTTACATATTTTTTTTTAAACAAAGCCTTTAGATACTTGAATATTATAAGATTAAAAGAAACAGTATCATTATCTGATGAAATACAGAAATTATTAAAAGTTATGAGTAAGATTCTTCTCAAATTTTATTTCCACTTTCCTTGCAACTGTTTCAGCTCCCTCTGAAGACAGATACAGACAAGCTGAAATAAGAGAAAATGAAATCCTTTTATTTATTACCCAAGTCTTTATGTATGATGTGGTAAATCTTCCCTCTATCTGATATTTAAAATTAGTATAAACTGACTGAAGGTTCTAGTTTAATACCTAGTTCAGACATTTAAATATTGTGGTTAATGTTCTACAACAAGACATATTTTTCCCTTCGGATGCAAATCACTGCATGCACAAGAAGAAGGAGCTGCCAGCAGATGGGGAACTACCGGTTATGGTCTTCTCTGGAGGTATCCAAAACATGAGATTACATGGCATTCACCTGAGGGCGCTGGAAGAGTTGGCTGATATGGTAACTACCCACCATCTTCATCCGGGTCATAAAGGAGGCCCCTGGTGCCTGGAAAATGGCTAATGCTACACCTCTAGGAATGGCAAGAAGGAATATGCAGGAAGCTACATGCCAGTAACCTGAGTCACTGAAAAGATCACAGAGCACAGCCTCCTGAAATACATTACCAAATGCTTTTTGAACTGTTTTCCTCCTTTCTCATTTATAAGCTGAAGAAGAAGAATGCTCTGGACAAACAGACCATTTGATGGGTTGAGGACTGGCTGTCCTGACAAGCTCAAAGTAGTGCTCAGTGGATCAGGGTCCAGCTGGTGGCTAGTAAAAAGTAAAAATATCCCAGAGGCCAAAAGAGTGAACTGTGCTAAACTGAAAAGAGTGGCTGACGTGCCTTATGGCAGCAAGGACTTCAATCCAGAACCTCAGATCCCTTCTTCCAGGTGCTGCACCTGGGATACAGGGTCCAGATGTGGGCATTCTTCCGCAAGAGGATTATTAAGAAAATAGAGAGGGATCAGAGTGCTGTAAGATGGTCAGAAGCCCAGATTGTACAGCATACCAGAAGCTGAAGAAACAAGGTTTGTTCCATCTGGTGAAGTAGTGATACCGATCAGTGAACGTCAGAAGTTGAAATCATCACTTCCTACGAACTGCAACAGAAGACATATTTTGCTGCACACTGAGATTAGAAGCCAAATTTTGTTTTGATATGCCAGTCTGACAATTTCTGCTAAGCGTTAGTAGGACCTGCTCATACGTACTGAAAAGCAACTCATAAGCCATGAAGTTTTAGAAGACTTTCAAAAAAATAGAGATGCTAAGCATTCTTTCAGAATAATGGTATCATAATTTAAAAAACCCAACAAACTGCTATTAAACAGTCCATATTGTTAAACAACTGATACAAAAAAAATTACGCCAGAAACATTGCTAAGAATTACAAGAAAGAGGTCAGTTAAAATAAAAACAAGTTATGTCTCAGGAAAGTATTCTTTTCCAAAATAAAACTCTGACAAAACAGAACTGTATTTGAGGTATAATATTAAGATCATGCAATTTAAATGAAGCAGAAGTCAATTTTAGCACAGGTAACATATTTAGCTAGGGAAGTAAGACTGCTTTTTCATCATGGGAGGGAAGTTTGGTGTTAGATCACCAAGGAAGTACAGCATGACATCAGAAGATGGCAGCGAGGCATCTGGGGATGGCAACCAAGCAAAGACAAGCTTGTTCTTGTGAGATTGGGTAGAACTGCCTTGAAGACTGGAAACTGAATCACAAAAGTGAAGTAGAATTTACAGATTAATTCCAGTCATACAGAAATCACATTCAAGTATTGCAGAAAGTAAGCAATCTGACCTTGACCTATCAATGCTATTCAGAATAGATTAGCTATACATATCTTCATAATACGCTTTGGCTATAGTTATGTTCCTCAACCAGTCTGACTTCTTATGTCACTATGCGGATTGTGGATAATCCTGAAATATTGGAATGATGCTACAAAGTTTTTTTTTTTCCTGCAGCCCAGAAAGCACAGTTAATTCCAACACACAGAAATAGAGAGTAACATGGGCACTGGTTTGCTGTGGCACTGCCAACAACTACTTTAGACTAAACCAAATGTTGATCATCTGGTTCACCTGCTCCAAAGGTAAACTAGTTTCACATTTATTTACCTGTGTAGGTCAAATAGATGACACTCAGGAATACAACACCAGCAGCTAGCGAGACACCCAAGAAGAACAACGTCTGAAATTCTTGCTTTGTTAATCTGTCTCTCAGATACTGCAAAAATGCATATGCCTGCAGCAGCGCAAAAACACCTAAAGAAAGAGGAAATTTTTTGTTTAAATGCTCAACAGCAGTAACAGCTGTTAAAGCAATTGACATATTTGGCTATATTTGAATTAGAAAAATAAATGTAAGGTGCACTCTTACATCTGAAAACTAGTATAAAATCACTTTCTGACAAACAGCCTTTAATACTGAATAGGGATGATACTTTCTCGCAATGACGAAAACTTGCAGTGAGAGAAAATATTCCCCAAAACATTCTTTGCTTATTGTATCAGGAGCTCTAATACCTATCGCCTCTTATGCTCCCAAATTAAAGTGGGATAAGGGAGAGAATCACCTGAAAACTAGACCGCATTGATTACGACAAAATCACAGGTTAACATACCTACACCTGGTGAAAAATTAAGAAACAGACCTCAGGAAACACACAAACAATGGTAACATAAAAATATATGGAAATTAAGCTACAGAACAAAACAGGAGGATTTAATGAAGTTTTAAAAAATATCAAACAAACAAGCATTAAATGATACAGACAACTGAATTATATAAAGCTAGGGTTGAAACACCAGAATTCACTGGGCAAGCATTCCACACCCTCAAAAAAGGCTGTTCAGAGTTTAACATTAAACCAGAACTTGGACACAATTTTTCTGTTGTTATTAACTTCCACGTACATAAACAGATCAATCCAATGATTAGTCCATTCAAAAGTTAAAATTCACTGGCAGCTGACAGAAGAAGAAAATAAAACTAAAGTGTATGGTCTTTCTTCAATTTAACAATAAACCTGAGGTTCACAATGTTGAAATTCACTAATTCTGAACTCCTAAAGAAAGACACAAACTCTATATGCTAAATAAATGTAAAATTCTTCGGATGCAAAATGTGCGGTTTGATAATCTTTACTCTTTCCATTATATTCAGATTGTTGAAAAAAATCTCAGTTTTTTTTTAAAGCATTTTCTGGTAAATTTTAGTGATATTCCAATTGTTGTCCCAAATACATTTTGATAAGTGATAAAGAACACGAGGAATCTAACAAAGTAAACTACATCAAACAAACAGTGTATGCAGTTAGACATAAATCTTATCAGTCTTAGTAGAGGTTATTGCTGTCAAGAAATCAAGATGTCTGTCTGTTAACAACTATTGAAAAATCAGTTTTAAACAAATGAAGAAATAAGAAGAAATAAAAAGAACCCAACAAGACTGAGATCAGATATTTAAAAATCAGCCTCCTGATGAGTAATTTAAGTCATTTGCATTCAACCCACTTTGAAAAATTACAGAAGACTATCAATTGTAAAACCAAACTGCTCAGTAAAAACTGTGTTTACCAATAAGGAATGTTTCAATTGTACGATGCTTGAAGGCAACATTATACTGCAAAAGAGTAGAGATTATCAAGGTGTGAAATAAGTGCTTGTCAGAACACATTACTGATCCAGTGTTACGGAGGCATTTTACCTCTGTTAGCTCACACAAAGAAGAATAATGTGTCAACTGGAAAGTAAACTTCCCTACAGACACTAAACTGTACCTCTTTAACAATTTGGTTTGTTAGTATGCGTTCTTTCTAATACAAGGTAACAAAGCTGCAAAGGTTTGAGGTTTTCTTGTGCTAAGCAGACTGTTTGGAAGCAGACATTAAATTTTCTTACCTGCAGCTGCCATGTGTTCACTTGTTCTAATTGGCTGAAATCCCACAAAAGGTATCTGCATGGATAATATTAAGCCCACAATGTAGAAAGTGCTATACGCTAGGAAAAAAAGTGAGGAGAGCGGAGGAAGAGAAAGGTGGAAAGAAAATGAATACACACATTTCAAAAAGCATTCGTTCCATAGTAGAGTCCATCCTCCCCTCAACTTCAGTGACACTGAAACAGAACTGTATCATTCTAAATATTTCAGCCATCCTAATTACTTTTTCCTCCTTTGACTAGAATGAACCTGTCTATTGCATCCAATTTTAGAGCAAGTAGCAAAGTAATGCTCCTAGTTGCACTGTTTTTTCTGCTCCTAGGGAAATAAACCATCTACCTAAGATGTTCTAGCTTGGAAATAGTTTTCTCTTCCCATCTTATTTTTGTGAGTCATGAGTGGGGGAAGAGCTCTCAGATAAGAAGTGACAAATGAAGCTTTCTATATGAGGAGAAATTGAAGGGACTAGGCCTCAAAGCAGCAAAACGTTTAAGAGTCTGCTACCTATTTAGAAAATGCAAAGAGGTACGGTACGCTTGTTCTTTTTTTAAACACAAGAGAGAGGGATGCCAAGAAATTGAAAAGCAATAAAATTAAAAATTAATATTAAGCATATAGACTAACGGATCCATATCAACAATGAGGACTCATAACCCCCCAGAGAGCAGAGGCCAAGAACACCATTAATACTAATATTAGTATTAATAACATGAATTATAATTATGTATGCACTAAGACTCATATACTTTATTTTGACAGAGTTTTGGTCCTCAGTATTCCAGAGTGAAGAAGAGAGGGGAGGGGAAGAGAGAAACACCAATTCTGAACAGTCATGAGTCTGATTACACTTGAAGTAACCAGCCAACTTAACTGCAAGTGAAGTTCTGTCCCTTTGGTGACAAACAACAATAATCCACCTCCCAGCTTCTAAAACACTCCTACAAATCATAAACCACTGTCTTTGTTATGGCCTCGATCTTACAAAGAGATCCCTGTTCTCATACAATCCTTTGCTAACCTCCATGAGGACAGGTTTGGGGAGCGCAGTATCTACCAGTGGTGTTGTTTCCATAGCACCTGTGTGGTCTCACTGGGGGATTATGCTCCCAGGGTACTGTATGCTTTCCAAAATTCACAGAAGTGATTGTAATGATACTTCCAACCACTTGCTGCCTTCTCTGTATTGCACTACTCGGCCTAACTACTGATCTATTCTCTCATGTCACTGAAATACATTTTTGCTGTAAGAAGCTCAATTTTTGAAAAATTCACTACAACATAAATCATTTACTGTACCATGAAAGTGTTACAACACTGCCATCCTGTGGAAGTCCAACGATTGGCATAAATCACTGCATTTCATATTTGTTACACTATTTGAAATCGTAATTTTTAAGCCTAGTTCTGCAGCTGTTATACTTTCTATGCCAAATTCACTCCCCATCCCTTTCCCTCCACCTCCCTTACTCCCACTTCTTTCAAACAGCTATCACATGTCTGCCCGGTGTTGAAAAAACCCTGGCAATTTCCACAGCAATACAATTTTTCTAGGAACTTGGATAAATCAAGGTAATGTATCATCACAAACTTTCCATGTTCCTTTACATTCAACTGTGTGCACAGTCTATGCAAAAACAAGAAGTTAATTTTGATTCCTGTAAGCTACTCTCATGGCTATAACTTTGACTAGGTCAAGAAGACAAACATTCTGACCTACTGTGGATAAACTCATTTTACAAATGGTTTTAGTCGCTGTACACTGCACAAACACAGGAAGAACCTACTGAAAAGCTTCTCCTGACAGTACACTCAAATACTTGATCATATACTTTCAATTAACGCATTGTAATCACCAGAAACAAACGCTCATCATCTGCACTTGTAGAATAATGAAGTAGTTGATATAAATCACTCACTATTTAAATGATAAAATCCAAGACACAGAACAAGGAATTCTTGAAATTAAGTTTTAAATTCTGGAAGATCCTTAAGTGCTTTATTATTAAATATTCTGAAAAGTATACCAAACTTAAAAAATTGTACAGAAAAATGTCAAATTGAAGTGAAAATTACCAACTGCCTTAAGTGGGCAAGCATGACTTAAATCTATATTGGCACCTTTCCAAATATAGAACCATTTATTTTTTAAACATATGATAAACTGCAACAGAAACTACAAGTACAATAATAGAAAATAATATCAATGGTGCCTGTACCTGAATAAAGAGGTTATTTACCTATATAAGTGCTTCTAATACACTGGAATTGTAAGAACTTGTTCTTAATTATTAAGCTAGTAAGATCTGAACAAAAGATACTGATCACTGTCAAGACAAAAAACCCCAAAATAACACAGCTTAAGCTTTCAAATATAGGTAGCATGATCACCATTGATGCCAAGTGGGTCAGAAGCTACCTGTCTGATAAATTCATCTGCCTGCAAGCCATAAAATATTTTAAAATTGGCAAAAAGTCTACATTCTGGGAAATTTTTACTCATTAACTAATTTTGAAATTATACTGCCAAGTATATCAGATCACGTCCCGTTAATCTTTTCTTTAGTGTATGAACATCCATATGAAAAATAAATGCCAGGACACCATCATGATTTTTTTAAAACTTGGTGCTACCAAATATTGTTCTCTACATTTATGTTGCTATACCAGATTAAACATTCATCAGTTGCAAAAGTTAGGCTTGTGCTAGTTTAAAAAATTAAGCAACTCATATAGAGATTAAAATCCCCAGCGTTCTCGGTAATAGTAAAATGGATGCAGATTTTACTAGCTACTGTCAGCTGACAATAGTTTACAGAAGTTTAGCTGCATATTGGTAGATTTTTGAGAATTATAAGAGTGCTGCAGGCACACTAGCAATTGCATATCACAGAAACTCCAAAAATATCTTTATTCTCCCTACTTCAATGAGCTTTTGTAAGCTCTTCTCCCTATCTGAATAGTTTGGAAGTGAAGGACACTTTAATTTCCTCCTAGAAGTGCTTGAACATTTTTACCTGTTTTACAAAAGCATCCTGTTAAACAAACCTAGAAATCACATACCAATGTGAGACGTACAGACTTATCTGGGCATAAGGCTTCCCATGGAAGCTTAAATTAAGCCAGCAGTTGCAATGAAACAGCAGAGCAGCAATCACATTTTCATTCTGACACCTCTGCTGAAGTACATCCACCTCACAGCTGAAGGGCAATAACATCTGCAGCTATTTGCAAAACAAATGTCTGCCAAAACCTTTAATTCACATGAACATGCAGTACTATTTTCCCCAGACTAGTTCAAAGATTAGTTCATTGAAAGCTGAAAAAGCAAGAGTACTTGTTCTTTATTGTTTCTGGTTACTACATTGCTTCAGGATTTTACAATTAGAAGATTTAATTTTCTCTTGCCTAATGCATAGAAACTGGAAAATGAAAATATTCAGTAAAACAATTTTAAAAGCAAACCAATATAAATTACTTCCCCCTTAAGTTATGAAGAAGTAGTTAATGAAGAAGTTAAGTAATACTAACATTAAAAATTAAAGGTGTTTTTTTCTTTTTTTAAAGAATTTCCATTTTTGAATTACATAAATAAATGAAGCATGAAACCAATATTTATAGTTTTGGTAACAAAAATGCAAAACAGAACTTGAGTAAATTGAGTTAATATTATAGTATATAATGGTCCAAATATATATGCAAATATAGTAATTTCTCTAGCAGGCACTAACAAAAGCATTAAAATAATTAAAAATTCAAAGATAAAACAGTATTGTAATGAGTAACAAAACATATTTACAAATACAAAACATCCTGTGATATTACACTTCAACTCACACTATGTTCTCTACTGAAGATTTCATATTAAGATTAAGGAGTCAAAAATGTTGCAGCTTACTTATAAACCTTTGAATACCTGAATTCATTATTATTTATTTCATTCACACACCTACACTGATTTAACTGGTGAAGTCTCTGTAAAAACAGTTTACAGAGTATTTAAATGTCAGGTAAATAAATTAAAAAGTTGGTCTCCTAAGATTACTATTCACACATTACTGAAACTGAGAAAAAGGCTGACCCGTTAACCCAATAAAATCTTAAGGATTCATGTGGAGCAGACAGACTTTTACACTACTTTTTAGTCTAGGTTTTATAAAACATACATGGCTGCTGAAAATTCCCTATGTCTTTTCTCATAACTGTCACAATAATTCACATAATTTCTGCTGCACAACTTTTTAAAAATACCAATTTTTTAGCATACTGGGAAAAGACAAAAATATGAAACATTATTACAAACACAGGCATAATATATATAATATTTTAAAAGGATTCTACAAATATCAAACCATTCAATTATTATGTTTTTTCCAGTGCACTAGAAAGGATAAAATTAATTAGCAGCTACATATATGAAATTTTGGAAGTGGAGGTATGTTTTAACTCCTTATTTTCATGTTCCAGAGAATAACTGACTACAATCAGTAGTCAAATTAATAAAATGCAGTCTGATATGCAATTACTTAATTCCCACTTGATACAAACCAGACCATTATAATTAACTTTATATCTCATGATTCAGCATTTGAGAATGACTGTTCAATGAACAAAACTTACCAATGTAGACCCTCCTGCTGTATCTCTGCATCAGCAACAGAACAAACACATGCAGTGGAATAAGGTTGATGATGAAAACATAACCACCCCATGCAGAGACCTGTGAGAAATGGAATAGGAAATCGGATCTGAAAATATCTGCAAATTCTTAGGATAGGCAATGCTGGATTTATATACCCTGATGGTCTAACAAGACAACACAAACCCCATCTAGACAAGCAGTTAGAACTACTAGTAATACCACCAGAATCTTTCTCAATATTTATTATCCAAAAAAAGAAAAAAACTCAACAAAACCCCCACATATCAAAAATATTAAGGACTTTTGAAATGGGCTGGTGGATTTTCAAGGCTATCCTTCCTATACCTCCTCCTCCTCCCAAGCGGATCTGGTCATGCTGGCAAACAAGAATGTGATGCTGGGGGCTTTTCCCCACGGTGAAGGCTGCAGCACAAGGCAGCGGTGGGACTCCTACGTAGGATCCAAAATTTTCCTTTGACATACAAATTTAGCACTATGCACTTTTTGATGGAGACAGGGAACAGTATCTCCAGCCAGAGAGGAGAAAGGTAGCAAGGTACACCTCTGGGAGCAGAACTCCTGGAGTAGAGCAGCCAATGCAGGTTGCAGTGTAAAGAAATAAACAAAACAAAGGGAGCAGAAGCACAGGGAAGCAGGGCTGAGCACTGTGGAACGGTGCACAACAGCATCATGGATACTGGGAACCTGTAGTAACAGCAGCACTTGAGAAGCTCTGGTACGATGCACTTAGGACTGAAACACTACAATGTTATCAGTGTATCACTGATCGTTGGTTTAGATAAAGATTTAATGACTAGACAATCTCTATTTTAACAGGTCCTGTTGTCAAATTAGTCTAGACTTCTCCCATATGCACCATGCCTACCCTAGACTTCATTTCTAGAATGCACTAGCTTATGTGGTTTTCATTTTAATTGTACTTTAGGACTTAGATTAATGTAGATATTTTTAAAGCCCTAGAATCCAAAAAAGAAACTCAAATGACTATGTTCTATAGAACAGCTTCTAAAATAAGGACAAGGCCAAGTACTCTTTTTCAATACTAATACTACAAAACCTAGCATTTCAAAATTTGGGGTAACTGATTCAGACAATGTGAAACAAGTAGAATACAAATCTTCTAAGTTTTCTAGAAACTTGTTTCAGATTGTCATGATCCTATTGCCAAATTACTAGCATGAAGTATCATGGTTTACACAGGCAAGTTTGTTTATTGAGAGAAAGCATTATGTGAAGACAGGTAAGACAGACTAGAATGAGAACAAATATGAAATTAGGACACCGTCATCTTTGGGGAAATGTTTGAATGAAGTAGGTAGCAGACAGTTTGTATGGACCAGAGACCTGTACATCTCTAATTATCAAAATATGAAACTAAATCTCAGCACTGAAGATTGTACTGAACTAAAGATGCACTTTGGGACTTTTCAAACAAAACTGAGGCATCCTCATAGACTGGGAAAGAGTGGAAACATGCTATTACTCCTACGAGGATTGCTTCAATGTAAAACTTTGCTTTATTTTACCTCCTTGTCATGAAAAGCTATGTGCAGTAGAATTTGCTGAAGTCAAATAAATGCTAAAAATATAAGTGCAAGAAAAAGCCTTCTCCTTACGGAATGCAATGCAATGCTATGAGTCAAATTACCACAGTGAGTTAGGTATATATTTTAAGCAAATTTAGGTATCAAGAAAGATTTCTGCCAGTCCATGCAATATCCTTTTCTCTTTCAAGGAGCTGTTCCCCAAATTCCCCATGCAAGGACTGACTCTTACTACCTCAAAATTATGATTTAATTTTCAACTTACACGGAAAACATAACCAATTCCATCAAAGAAATACAAATGAGCACTCTATAACAATTAGTACAATTACGCTTTGTCCTAAAAATTTACCCAAGCAAAATGTCTAGATGGGCATTTTAACAAAACTCTTTCCCAAAAGGAAATACAATATATGGAAAGCCACTACCAGGAATGAAGTAGGTACACTCTGTAAGCAAGAAAATTCTACCAACTAATCACTGAGGCTAAGCTATGGACAAATCTTAACCCTTCACTAGTTGACAGTACTTGAAAGAAAAATAAAAGAAAAAAGATTAATTTACATTCAAGGACTGAATGTCAGGATGATGACATTGATTGCATACGTTCTGTCACCATGCATGCTAGATCACATCCACTCCCCCTCATACAATCCCACAGACCAAGCCTCTAGTCAGACAAAGATGGGAAGAACTTGTTATTGTGCGATTTTTCAGCAGTAAAATTGTAAAAGCATGGTACTTGTTATCTGCATATTTAGGAACAGTACTTTTAGAGGAGCTTGCCAATAAACTGGCATAATATAAAAAAGACTATGGTATGTAAATATAACAATTCAAAAACTTACTTGCCTGATCTTGTACTACACGTAAGTCTGCACCAAACCTACAGGATCTCTTCACTGTAATGCTATACAAACAGCAATGCTATGTATAAAGAAGTGGCTGTTTATTTAATGACTTGTCAAAAAGGAGGAGAAATGGGGGAGGAAATAAATGTGCTCTTAACAGGAGATAGCTATCCTCCTTAGTGACTTATACAGAGCTATTATTTGCTGTATTAACAGTAAAAATCTCCCAGGAAATCCAATGAACATTAAAGCTAGAGGAAAACTAGGCAGCATCCAGATAACCTCTGAATTAACCTTGTACTTTTAAATTAAGGAATGCAAAACAGTTCATAAGTTCTTTTTTCTTGCAAGCCTAGTTACCTGACTGTAGAAAAGCAATATTTGAAACCTTAGTCTTAACCAACACTAAGCAATTAGCCTGACTGCCCCCCTACTGGCTATTTTGAGGCTAATTTATTTTCCATACAGCCAGAAAAAAAAAAG
>VZSC01006584.1:179854-192491 GCA_013398225.1 Steatornis caripensis | reverse complement strand
CGTATAATCCATTTTGAAAACGAATAAGCAGTATACAGACAATATCATATCTTGACTGATATTTATCACATGATGAGAAGAATTTGTCATTAAGGTACGGAAGTAGAAGTTAAAATTTGCAAGAGAATTTCAAGCCAGCTAACAGCTTTAAGAAAAAACAAACCCAAAATGCCTAAGACAACAAGAAGAAACTCAACAACATTTCCCAGCCCTATCCACTTTCCTCCAGAATACACCATGCCACTCTTTCACTTCTTGTTACCCGTGGAGAAAGAAAATATGCATCAACAAGATTTTTTTTTTTCTTAAGCTGAAAAGCTGATGGACAGTCAGTTGAGTATTGTATATTTGCAAGACATCTGTAGGCATCTTTGAATGTGAAGGATTAAAATAAAGTCCTATAAAATTGAATTAAGATGTCCCCCAGGAAAGATAGCATAGACTTACACAAATCTATTAAACCCATCATAGAATATTGGAGAACTGTAAAATATTCTTAATAGCAATTCTACCCTCCCACATTTATCAACATTAGAAAAATCAATATGTACCAGAAAAGTTAATATGTACTTCATCTGCCTTAGTTTCTTTTGAAAGCTAAGAAGGGCATTGTACTAAATTAAATTAATAGACAACAAAATGTTCCCCTGCATATATCCTTGGGAGCTGGTTTTCAAGATAAACTATTAAAAACATAATATAGCATGTGACTTGCAAAATAATGTAAGCAATCTACATTTCAATTCTATATCCCAATGGTTTTTACGTCATATAAGACAGGTGTGGAAAAACCATATATTTATGTTACATAAAAAAATCTCTCAAAGCATCTCCAAGATACTAAAACAGTGATCTGTTACAAAAAACTTTCTAAATGGATTTAAATGGCATGTACTAAAATTAAAAAGTTCTAATGCACTTTCACACATTAAGCAATGCGTGGCTGTGTTACTTAGTGTTACTAAAGCTATTCTACCAATGAACAGTACTTGTATTATTAGATAATATTGTTTTGTACACCTTTCCTGTCTTATAACTTGCATCGATAACAATCTTACCTACTCCTGATGCTTCATACAGGTGCCTCGCTGATTTAATTTCAAAAGGTCTTTTCCCAGTGAAATCCTAACATTTTCCATACCCACATTAAGTCCATTGGATTACAACTTGTGCCTTAAGAGATTTAGATAACTCTTTTTTAAAAAAATTAATTTTCTTTTTTCATTTCATGTACCAGAATTACAGGAGTCATAATACCTGTATTTATTACTACTAGAACTTCATATGTAAGGAAGTAAAATTCAGTTCTGTATTTCTTGTTGAATAAAGACTAAAGCTTGTTGACTTACTGTTGACTGTCTTAGCTCCTGCAGCTAAAGATTAAAAACATCTTGCTATTCCCTCTGCAGGAATTTGACAATTAAAAGCATATTTTCTTAAGAATCTCCTTTTATCAATGTTGAATTTGTATTGAAAGTTAAAAAAACTTGCTACAAAGTCATCTTTAAGTTACTATTACAATACTTACAGTTCCACCCACTATTCTTCCCAGCGGATACCATGCTCTTTCATCAAACCAATTTAAAAATTCATAAAATCCATGGGATGCAAGATGATGTGTTGATCTATAGTTAAACCTAGAAAGAAACAGAGGAAAGGGGAAGGGGGCGGGGAGATAAAAATCAAGAACCTAAGTTTTAGGCATACCTTAAGTAATCTATTTTCTAAGACCTGTAAAGTAATTAAACTTTAGCATCTAATTTAGTATATAAGTACAATGGTCCTCTCTAAATCTATAGTTTTAAAGCAAATTACTAAGCTCTCAGTTACTAACCACTGTATTTTATTAATTTCTACAGCCAGTGCATATACACAGACAAAATATTAGTTCTGTTTGGGGCTTTTCTGCAAACATTAAAAAGTTTTCTATCAATCAGACAAACAGTCCTGTCAATTTTCTGCACTCCTCTTTAAAGCTAGTTTTCAAATATTGTCTATCAACTAATTATTTAGCATATCCAGAATACCATTTAAGCAGAATTAAGATCACAGAAGAATCAATACAAGACTCCTGTTCCGAGACAGGATAGCTACTACCCAGTACATCTGCTGCTGCTCTATTTCATGTAGCATTGAGAGGTGACATAATGTAACAATATGCAACAAAGGGAATCAATCTATTTGTTGACACTATCTAATTAATGGCCTTGATGTATTCCCTTCACATCATGTAGACTCCACGTATGTTTCATCTTCAAAGTCTGTATGTTCTCTGCTGCAGAAAATTCCTTGTACATCAAAAGCCCTCCCATGCACACCTTCAGTTCTGTCTTCCACATTGCCCATATACCATTAAAAACCATTGACAGATTGCCATCAAGGCATTAACCTTCCACTTTTCTGGCACATAATTTTTCCAACTTCTCAAACTTCTGATAGCAAAACCCTTCAACTATTACAAACACCATTAATTCTTCAAATTAAGTATCAGACTGCTGTGACAAGACCTGCAGAGCATGTCACCCCAAACTGCAACCCTTTCATGATCGTTCGAAAGCCAAACTAACAAGGCTACAGGTATTGATGCTTCGAAGTTTTGTAAAGAAAGTTTAGGCTTAGAAAAGCCTAGGTGAACACCACTTCTGAAACAAGCAACATCCACACACCCAACCCTCCTAACAGATGTTCTAATCGGAATTTAGATAACAATGTGAAACTCATTAGTTAAAGTACTAAAGATTATATTAATTAGTTAAGTAGAAGTCCAGACGACTAAATGGAATAGCTTAACAGACAACAGGTTAGATGAGCAAGCCGCCCTGAACGACTTCCAAAGACAGTTAGTATTCAAAACTAGAAAAGCTTATGTGTATTTTTTGCTTNTTAATTCTTCAAATTAAGTATCAGACTGCTGTGACAAGACCTGCAGAGCATGTCACCCCAAACTGCAACCCTTTCATGATCGTTCGAAAGCCAAACTAACAAGGCTACAGGTATTGATGCTTCGAAGTTTTGTAAAGAAAGTTTAGGCTTAGAAAAGCCTAGGTGAACACCACTTCTGAAACAAGCAACATCCACTGCCTATTTCATGAAAGCACCCACTTGTATCAGTAACATGCATCACTTCTAATACAAATTTTAAAACTACATAAAATTATTTCATGTAGTTATGATTTCCAAAATATCACAGGTCTACCTTGAACTAATTATTTTCAGCAGGATAAAGCTAACGTCATTCAAGACTGTAAGACCCATCAAGTTCCTACTTGTTTAATCAAGACAAGCCTAACATCTGAAGAACAAGCACACAGAGGTCATAAGCAGATTTCTTCATCTACACAAAGAACAGAAGTAACTGAAATTCGAGTCCAAATGTCAGCAAACTTGTGTGTTTCCACTGACTAAACTATCACAGCATCAGTCAAGTGACATTAAAAATAACTAAATAAAAAAATAGAGTGCAGTATTTCCAGGAACACTCTCTTACATGTTTATATAAGAAAATTCACACAAACATCAGTCAATCTGACCTAGAAATTTTCGTATCAAACAGCAAGGTGACATTTGTTTCTAATAAGCCAGCAACTATTCCCATTTGACTAGATTTCTAAATATTAATTAATTCTCCAGTTCTGCACTGTCAACTATAATGTGATTTATGAAATGCTGTAGCTGTAAAATTAGCCTCTTATCTTAGTATAGCAAGGACTACTCTTAATTTGTTTAGTGCCAAGTGCCTGCGGTACTGTGCAAGACAAAGCAGGAGTTCCATGTTGCACAGGATGCATACAATCCAACCAGCCATGGACCAGACTTAAAACACATTGAAAACCCAGTCAATGTTGTTATCCTAGAACTTTAAAAAGGAAACCAGATAGATACTTACTAACATGGATTACTTGCAAATTTTTAAAACATGACTCAAACTCACACAGGCTACAAAAGTATTACTAATATGTTTGCTTTTAGAGCATTAAAAGATTATTTAAAGAAATGAAATAGGCAAGAAGAATACATATTGACATTCTCCTTGTGTTTCAAACTAGTAAAGCTTCATAACTGACTTCAGAAGAATGTGAACAACTGCCTTGTGCTTTCGCAGCATCCCATTAAGTCTTTACTAAGAACGAATTACCACCCAAAATTGAAACGTAACACAGCAGCATTCTACTTCTATCACTTAAGAGGTAAGAATTTAATCTTCCCTCCTAATATACTTTTGGATAGATAGAAATCTATTAACCCCTTCTTTCAAAAAGAGATTGATTCTTTTGCCACAAACAAAAGCATGCAGACAGTTGGGCATGTCTTTATAGCAGAAATTATTGGCGATACTATAGGTACATTAATTTTTCCACTGTGAGAAGACCTATAGGTGAGAACAAGAAATAACCTTCTGACCACAGAAACATAAAAAAAGTATTTAGAAGTTTAACTACAGCACCTCACTATGACTTTAAAAGAAATAAAAGTGCTCACTTCACCTCCCACTAGGTAACCTGCAAACAAAAATAAGTTGAAATGTAAATACAAACACAGGCATACATAAAGAGAAGCTTGATGAGTAATGCTGCATATCAAAGCCAACTTCAGGCATTGACAAAGTGGCAGCAACGGGCAACGCACCAGACAGCAGTATGCTCTAGCAATCATGATGCCAGCATTGTGCTTCAATACCGCTTACCCACTTCATAGCACTCTGCTCCTTCAGGGACAAGCCTGAACCTTGTAAAACTGTTTCCCTTTTGGCCAGAATGGAGAGAGCTGCTAATGAACAGTGGTATTGCAAACCATAGTCACACAGTCTTCTTACTAACTTGGTACTTTTCAAACTGTTTGAAACACAGCACAATGGTATTGCATTTCTACAGCAGCACTGTTAGGGTATCTACAACTACCTATAGGTTTCACAGGAGTGTAAAGCAGCCCTGGAAAATATCAGAAAGAGTGGCACCTTTGCCTATGCCCACATCCTGGAGATTCAGGGGCTGCAAGTGAGCAAGGAATCAGAATGGAGACAAGAATAACCAGTCCTGGGTAGGGGTTGCATTTTAGGCTTGAGTGTCACTCCCCTCCCCAGTTCTTTCATCTCCAGCAGCAACAAGAATAGGCGACATTTATGGTTTTTATCCAACCTTCTTTCTGACTGGCTAGACGTTAGCCAAGGAGACACAGGAACTGGAGTACACTGCTGATTACAGCGACTAAATAGGATGCAGTACTACATGACAGGACCAGATTGAAGGACCGGATCCCTTTTCTCCCACCCTCAACCCTCACACCCATCCGATCTTGAGGTATGGAACTGGTCACCCAACTCCCAAGATTCCCTTTCATCCTCCCTCATCCCTTTGAGGCAAGTCAATTTTGAGACAGACCTGAGAAGAACAAAGAACAAAATTATGTGAAGCACATGCCTAATTAAGAACTCCGCTTCAAAGACTGAGATGAATATCCAAGTTCTCAGTCCATGTTGTGAAGATACACACTTGCTAACATTCAGCAGAGAAGAGCTCTTAAGAACCTGACTGACTAACACCAGTAAGTGTTGACTTTTCTTATTTTAGCTGACATTCTAGGAGGAAAAGTGATGGTCTGCTGTTCTTGCCTTCCTGTCAGGTCTGTAGTTTGAACTGTCTCCTCCTCTGAGCTAAACTTTAAAGGAATCAAACAATCCTAACACTTTGTACATTTCAGAATTCGAAGTCTCAACAAACAAATTAGGCTGGTATTGTAGTTTGAACATTTTGGGGCATGTTCTAATGATCACAAATGCGTTCTATGCATAGTACCATTAATTTTGTGGTGCTATTGGAGATACCTACACTATAGCTGGTTCAGTAGACAACTGAAGATGAGTTAATAAAGATATGGTTCTCATTTTTGAAGCATGTATCAGTTTCAGCATAGAACAGAGCACAAGCAGCAACAGCAAAATAACTGAGCAGAGGCATAATTTTTCTTTAGTAGCAACATTCATTTGAAAAGCTTAACTAGGCAACTTGCAAAATAAAGCCCATAAAATTTTCAATTATATGTTATGTACTATTAATATATACTATTAACTATCTGTTCATGCTTGGGTTTGATTTTTATTCCACGCTATGAACTGCTTTTTTGATTACACAAGGTAATGCTGCAAGATGATTAGGTAATGCTAGTCGCAGCGATCACTCACTCTATCCAGGTGCTATAGAATTCTCCAGCACTTCACAGCAACAATTACTGCTATATTTATAAGGAGACATCTTCAGCTCTGACATTCCTAAGTTTAGTACTTCCTTGACAAAAGTACCATTTAAGATGAACATTTAAATAAAATTCAGCCTACTGAGAAAGTAAGAACATACAAGAAAAGAGCACAAGTACGGCAATGCTTCATCCAGATCTTAACAGCATTTAAGTCAAATTACATTGATGGCGATGGAATTCATTTGACCCTCCCATTACAACAGAGTGCAAGATCAGAGTGTTGCTTCTTGCAGGAATGTTGATTTTCTGAAAACCTATCAATTTCATGCTACTATTGCCCCATCATCCAGACTTTGTATCTGGCATTTCATAGCCATCTGAGAATATGCAATCTCCTTACTAGCAGAATCTGTTGAAAACTTTCTAAGCCTGCAATTATGAAGGCTTCTGTGCTCTAAAGTCTTCAGCTGTAGATGCACAAAAATTTCGCATCTGCAAACTCAGAAAAATGATATGATACAAACTAACTGTGAACGTTACAACATATCTGAGCAATTCTAGGAGTCAGTTTTTAATGCAAATGTAGATTACAGAATCAACTCTGCCATACAGCATCTAATTAAGAGATGGCAATTCTAGATTCTTGAAAAAGACAGTTGCAAACTGTGCAACACTTCTATAGAAAATTGAATGAGGAAGTTTAGTAACTTCCACTGAAACGTAGAAACATATATACAGTATTCCATATTAAATTTTAAAACACCTGCTTGCCTACGTAATACACTACAAGCACAACATCCTGAAAGTCTTATTCTGAAGTCTGTATCTACGAATAAGCAATTACCACAATGAGTTTTGCATATGGTTTTTAAAATGGAAGTATAGTACCCCATCAATCACACTATGAATTCAATGCGGTACAGCAGTATTTCTCATCATGAAAATGCTTACTTGGGTTGAGTTTACAACCTTCGGAAGTATGTATGGATATTTAAGCCAGTTTCAACTAATCAAGATCAGAATTTTGCACATGCAATACCTGTAGGCAAAATACTTATGATAGGAAAAGAGCCTTTCCTGCTACCTGCAACCCAGACCAAAGGTGTTACAGACCTCACAAGCAAGAGTGGAGAAAACATACACTGAGCTCTACAGGTCTAAGAACCAGCGAGACTGAGGGTTAACTTAAGCTGATGTCAGCAGAATGGTTTTATTAGGCCTTAAATCTAATACAAACATGAAGATAGACTGCATGAATTGTCCCCATTTAGAACATTTATATATAATCAAGTACTTATATGTCCACAAATCTTTTTTCTATAATTTCTCTAGATGCACTCTACCACAGTTTTATGTGGAAGATGTTATCACTTTGCACGCTCAACTGGACCTTCTGCACCTCACTGGAAAACAAACATCCAGGAATCATGAACACTTTAAGTCTACCTGGTCTTTCACAAGAGACATGAGACACGTTTGCACACTTCTTCCTAAAGTTATTGAGAAAGACAATTATTAAGTCAAGCCCACCAGAAAGAAAAAAAATTAATGCTTTGGCTGATGTGGAGTTTAATATTGTCCTAATTATGTCATTTTTAGGGGGCTAAATATGGAATTTTTGATCTTTTAGTCTTTATGATTTTATCTCAAAATATATGGATATGTAATTACTCTTTGTATTCTGAAACAAGCCTCAACTAATATCAAATATTTGGTGAAAGCTCCCCAGAGTGCCCTATATTTAGAGAGGCCCGACTGATGTTTAGGGCTTTGTTGCAAGTAGGGCCATTTGAAAAGAGAAATACATATCCTGCAAGTTGACTCTCAACCAGAAGTCTAACGTTTGATAAGAGAACTGTCAGCAGTACTATCATTCTGAGTTTCCTCATGTTCTAAACTGGTTGTGACCTTGCTTTTGATTTCAGATTTCCTAATTCTGACAAAACACACTGAAGACTCCTTTGTCATGTGAAGGGTAGTTAGCATGCTGAAATAATAAAATGGCAAGAAGTTTTGCAGTGATGTGGCCATCTAACTTCAGAAAAGATGGAAATTCTGAGTCAAAGGAGGAAGGCATTTCTGTTCCCGGAATCCAGCCAAGCAACGAAACTCCACTTGTTTGTAATACCATTAGAATAATACCTGATGGGGAAGAACACTAGAAAACCCAGGTAGAAAAAAGAGCTGGATGGCACAGCCAGAAGGACACCTATTTTTTCAGGTCCAGCATTCAACCATGCTCAACAGAAATCCTGAAGAACACCAGAATGGTTATAGAATAACCATTAACAATATCAGAATGTCCTCAACGTATTTAAGAAGGATTACAGCATTCCTACTGCCACTACTTAGCATGGTATTTTCACTGCCTGCAATAAGATGTCACGCTTAGCAAGTGCTAAAATCAGGAACAGCATGCTGCTAGTAGCTTCATGATAAGAAATTCTACAGGGAGCACACAGTCACTCCAACCTCTTCAGAGAGCCCAGGGCATATTCAATATTTTTGCTAAAGAGTTGCAAGTTTTTTAAAGCATTCCATGACCACAGCTTATACATTTCACAAAATATACCACATCCGAAGCCATGATATGCTTCTCATCATCACTGTAGCGGGCGTATATCTGCTTACAGTTTCAGACAATTCCTCTGATGGCTATTAGGCTTTTTCATTATTTTTTTCTGTATTGCTTTTAAACTATTCCATGTCTCAAGGCAAATTATTAAGAGTTAGTTTTATCAATACTAAAAGACATACTTTGCCAGTGAAGTCTGCCATTCATAACATTTAATGACATTTTAGACCTAAGAAGAAAGTGATGATGCTGTTTTTTCTCGGGACAGTCAAAATTCCCAAAAGGTTTCTCAATTATAAGATGCAAACAATTATAAGATGCAAAAAAATTTGAAATTCCTATGGGGAAAATTGAATGCTCATTTTCTTCTCTAGTGGACATACACTTCACTGTAGATACTACACTATGACTGATATCAATACCGATGGCAATATTGGTTCCATATCTTTTGACAGCATCAGCTTCCTGAGAGGCATCACTTCTCTGCTCAATCCAGTATTAACTACCGCAAAACCAAAAGGCCCTATAGCGTTATGTCTGTTTTTTAATGAGTGCTATTGGGCTAGTCTGTGGCGCATTAGCCGTGCATCTTGCATCTCTGAAAGCTTTGCGGTGAATTCAAGAATATGTTAAAAGAAAGATGTTTCTTCTGGATGAAACGGATTCGTGCTGTACTTGTTTTTAACATGATTGAGGCAGCTTAACTTCAGGACCTTCATTAAGTTAAAGGCTGGTACATGAGGATCTGGTCAGCAGAAACGAATTCAAAACACAATTAGCTAAACAATACATTTTAAGCAGCAAAATATTCTTTCTGTGAGAAAAATGATACCAGAAATCAATAGGCTGAACATGACTGCTTCACAAAAAGTGACTGGGAACAGCGGATGGCTAGCTCCCAAGCCACTTTTTTCATGGTCTTCTACTATAGAACAAAGACACCTGTAACACCTAAACATCTATAGTGGACTCTTACTAAACTGATCTCAAACATACTACGTGCTATACTGTACCAAGATCTAATATGTACCCAGAAAAGTATACTAATTTTTGTGATAGTCTGAAATATAGAGTAAAATAAAGGATATTTCTTATTCATTGCAGGTACTTGAATTATATTTTAACTATTTTGGAGTATGTTGCACAGTCATAATCTCTATTACATAATAAAGTCATCTGTATGCTACAATGCAGTGGCAACTATGGAAGTAGTAGCTAGACCAAAATGCAGTTAAACCATCTTCACAATCACTTCCCATTAAGTGAAATTTAAGGAATCAGTCTGGATGCAAGGTGGCCTGGCAGACCGTTCTCACCCTGTATAATATACTACATGGTAAAAATTAAACAGAATCCTCAGAAAGGCTTTAGATCCCTAACACTTCACATAATACTTAAGCAATGACAATCTTATTTCTGGCAGAACATTTAAACAGCTAGAGCACGCTAGAAAAGCTTAAGCAGAAACTGCTGTGCTCACCCATCAATAACCAGCAGCCTGTTGCTTGAACTTCCATCTAACATGAGAAAGGGTAGGTCCAGCCAGAATCGGACATTAGACATCAAACCACTCTGTACAGATTATGTCAATGCAGTTTTTTGTTAGCTCACAGAAATTAAAAGAATCTACAGTGTTGTGGTTGCATGTCAGCAGTTTAGCAAGTTAAAATAAGGTAGTGTTTCATCCAATATTCCTTAAATATCTGCTCTTCAGTACATATCTTAATGCACCTGCTATTCTTCCTCCTGCAACCAGCTCTCAGTTACCTGCATTCTCTGACTATGCTTTCTTTCAGTTGTCCTTTCTGTATATACAATATGTTTAGTCCAAGAAGCTGGACCTCTCATAGTGCACCTGTTCAGCTCCATCTGTTACAATATTGACTTACTGACTTTTTACTACATGAATGCTAAAAAAATAAAAAATTAATGCTTCAGAGTGGATAATACAAAGCATCATCAGAGCAGAACCGGACAGTCTAATCTAACTTGAACAATTTCTGTCCAGTGATTGAGGCTGGTTTAAAGATCTAATTTTATCTAACTTAAGCTCAAATTCTGTTTAACCTTTCAGTGACCTGGCATAGACATAAATAGACATACATAGATATAGACATAAATATTGCATTCATCAGGCATGTAAGTAGGGATCAGGAGATTCCTCCTCTGTGGGTGTGTATGTATACAGATATACGTATATAGCTACCTACAGAACAAACCGAACAACGCACCCAGGATTTGCAGAAACCTAGAGGTAGATCTAATTATGTCCTAATCAAATTAAGCTGAAAAGAAAAGGCATTAATACAGCCCAAAGTGCAAAAGGGTAAAGTGGGAAAAGAAAAAAAATAACTCACAACTCCAGGACACCTTGTACTGAATTACACACTCACACAAATTTAACTGTCATAGGCATCCTTCAACTGACCTTTGCTAGTTAAAAGCAGTGGAAGCAGTCCTAATCTTCTGTGCCCAAATCAGACAAATTAGCTCGAATCAGCTGAAAAGCACACCAATCTAAAGATGGTCTAAACTATTTCACCTGATTTTTCTCTGAAGCAGATTAGGAGCACTGACATGGCCTGTCCAACAGAAGAGATGGTGGCCTGCAGCTGAGGGCAGAAAGCCTTCCAGCTGTTTGCAAACTGACTGCATATTCTCACACTGGAGGAAATTGATGTGGG
The DNA here is from genome assembly GCA_013398225.1 of Steatornis caripensis. NCBI lineage: Eukaryota > Metazoa > Chordata > Aves > Caprimulgiformes > Steatornithidae > Steatornis > Steatornis caripensis. The sequence continues at coordinate 181,040 of VZSC01006584.1, read as the reverse complement.
AATAGGATATTACCAATAAAATAAACAAAGACCAGGAAAGTAGACAACAGAAGGTGGTCTTAATCCTTCCCTACGATACACAGACTGGAGTTTATTTTTCTAACTATATTTTACATTCTCGATCCACCTTAAATGCCCGATTTATTCTGAAAAAAGTATGGCAAGCAGAATTTAAAATCAGTTATCCACTACATTTATTTTATGTCTTTCATATTGTTTCAAATAAGTTTTAATTCAACTTGTTAAGAATTGTACTTAGTTACCAGTGTTTCTTTAAAGACTATGCACAAGAAACACAAAAGTGTAATAACAAAACATCATTTGCTTTTTACTAGGTATCCTCACAGAAACACTACAGATTAAGTGTACTGCAGTGCTCATCATTTAAGACAGCATTTGTAATTAATACTAAATTCCTACCATGTACAGTGTGAAATTAAAGTTACATGTTTGTTTTCTCATTACACGATGGAATTTCTAGTATTGCAGCTATCAAACTACTTCACTGTGCTCCTCTATCACTTTAGTAAAATCCAGTTCATCTTTAGAAGTGACTCTAAAGCGGCTTTTAAAAGAAAATACAGTAAAAATGTGGTGGTGGGGGAGCACTGTTAAGATAACTAGGCTTAATATTACACACATATGCTTTGAAGGTGTGATGCCTTTCTGCCATAAATGCTATTATGGAAATATCCATAGACTACACCCACCATTGCCTCATCTATCCTATGTCCAGGAGTATGTCCTTTCCAAAACACATCACCTACTTGACCAGCTGGCTACATTAGTATACAGTATGGTAGCTATAGCCCTTCTGTCTTATATTAATGAAGAGTAAAAGGGATGAGTTTAATCTCTAATGCCATTTTATTAAACAGTAAGTACCAACTTGAGTTATCATGCCTTCCCCTTCTTCCCCATGCCACATAAAATGGGGTAAGCTAAAATGAACATCTGGTTGCCCATGAAAAGCGATGAAGAAAGGAAGATACTAAAGCAAGAGAATCAATTGCAGTTCACAGAATCACAGAACGGTAGAGGTTGGAAGGGCCCTCTGGAGATCATCCAGTCCAGCCCCCCTGCCAAAGCAGGTGCCCCCAGAGCAGGATGCACAGGAACGCATGCAGGTGGGTTTTGAATATCTCCAGAGAAGGAGACTCCACAGCCTCTCTGGGCAGCCTGTGCC
>VZSC01006584.1:165599-175930 GCA_013398225.1 Steatornis caripensis | reverse complement strand
CCCTCACGATGACACCAGCCACATAGCCAGAAGTTGATGTTCATCATGTGTCTATTCCTGGCTTCACCCTTACCCCATACCAGTCAAATGGAGAAGATGACTTGTGCACCGATGTTTTTCACTTGCACCCCCAGGGCTTTGTAGTCTTCCTTGATCCTGTCCACGTTCCGGTGTGCGTTGTCATTCATGCCCACATGAAATAGTAGCAGTGGATAACAGTCCATGCTCTTAACGAGTTGTGGCACCGTTTCAGCAATGTCCCTGATCATAGCTCCCAGAAGGCAGCACACCTCTCTCGACTCCCTGTCGGGTTGGCAGATGGGCACCTCAGTGCCTTTTAACAGAGGCCCCGACTATGAGCACTCGTTGTTTCTTTTTATGGTGTCCACTGTGTGATGGTACAGGCACTCCTTGCAGCCCTTGTTCATGGGCATCTATAGGTGTTAAAGCTTCATATCTGATTTTGATTCTGACACTGGAGAGTGGAGACTGAGGTGGGGTCCTGCTTTCGTGGGTTGCCAGGGTTCAAGGTGCCTTCTTCAGCAACGTGGTTCTGGAACCACCTGTCTGTCTCCATCTTGGCTCCACTAACGCTATGTGGTCCCTTGACTGTCTCCTGCAACTTGGCCACCTGGTGTAACAGATCATCAACCTGCACAGACCTAGTGCAGGTACTCACCTTTTCACCAGAATGGTCTAGGCACTCCTGGCAACATACCGCCTGCACTGAGGCCTCCTTCATTACCAGTTCAGTCTGGGTGGAGGCACCAGCCATCACAGTGGCTTTCTCTGCAGAAGCACTGATTTCGGCTTTGAGGCGAGTGACCACCATTCTGTCAGCATCTAGGAGAACCTTGCTGGGCTGTGGGCCTGCAAGCACATTGCAGAGCTCTTCCTGCACAAACTGCTGTGCTATGCCCTGTTTGCCTGCCCTGTTTGCAGCGGTCCTGGTTGCTAGAGCTGCCTAGGGCCATTTAAATCCCCTGTAGTTGCTCCTAGTAATGCCCAAGCCTCATCAGCGCCATGTTAGCCTTGCTTGCAAGAGCTGCTGGCTCCTGGCGGGTCTCCCTGCTCTTGCTTGGGTTTCCCTGGCACCGGGAAATTCAGGCGGGGTTGAAAAGGCGTGTGTTGCAGGGGATATGTGAGAGTTGTTGGGAAGGACCTAGAAGAAGTTCTCAAGGGATAGTTCTTAGGTCACATAACCATAAATCTTCTCACTCTCCAGACATGAATTAAATCAGCCTGTTCCAGGACCTTTAATGCTTCAATCCCCACTAGACCATATGCCCTCTCAACTCTCTCTCCACAAATGCGCATTTAAATTAGACAACTAGACTTTGCCTCCTGATTCAGAAAAGGGATTCAGCTGTAGATCCCAAACATCCCACATCACCATTTAAGCAATGACAATCTTATTTCTGGCAGAACTTTTAATCAGTTACAGCACAGTAGAAGAGCTGTAGCAGAAACTATTGATATGTTCACCCCTCAATAACCCATGGCCTGTTGGTCAGAGAACTCATGGATACTTGAGACTGGATCAGGGTACAGGATGTGCCAATATAGTAGCTCACTGCCACTGGAAAAGGGGAGTTTTCTTCTCCCTGCATCCAGCTGCAGATCCTGACACCTGTGCTTACCAGATTTCTACAACTTCCCTTAATTTGTTAATACAGCAGAAAACTATCCCATGAAATGTCTAACAGAGGATGGGAAATTCAGGAGAACTGATCCACTTGATTGGACGCAAATAAGATCAATTAATATTGGTGAAGACAAGCTTAGTAGCACCTTGTCATATTATAGATATTCAGAGTCAGATGTTACTCAAAACACTAAACCACTGTCTTATCAGTCGCAGTAGTCTCCTGGAGATTCTCGAAGGAATCTTTGGAANTCCTGGAGATTCTTGAAGGAATCTTTGGAATCATCTTCCATGTGTTTTCCAATATGCAGATGATATCCATGGGTACTCCAGCACAGCATATTAGATACTGAGATAGAAGACAACACTCCTTAACTTCCCAGGTAAAAGTACCATTCAACTAACATTTAAAGCAGTTCTGTGGCTTTTTCTTCTTGAAGATAGCCCTAAAAGAAGACAGCAAAGAGTAGTACAGAACATACTATCACAAAGCAAAACCACAATGTGCATAGGTAAGGATGTTGTGTTGAAAATAAGAGTATGATGGAAGCACACAGAAAAAAGGACACTGAAGTTGACTTACTAAAGCAAAAGCTAGAAAATAAAATTCCGTGATGAAACAATTACAAGCATGACATATTTGACACGAAATGTAACATCCAGTCTTCTCCCAAGCGTAATCTGGGCTTTACTGTGTGAGGGTAGGGGGAGTGTTGGTGAAGCAGCGGTGGATTACAAAATTAAAGCACTGAAAATTCCTTGGCTCCTGAACATGTTTAGCCATAGCAGAAAAATTACATTTGCCATTACTAGCTGACCTGAGACATTACAAATTAAGACACTGTTGCAAATGTTTAAGGTAGTCTCTCCAGTGTCAAAATCCATTTTCTATTTGGCAAATGAAAGATTAAAACTGTTACAGAGTAAAATGAATTGTGAGACATATGCAACAGTTTTTCAAATATTACTTGAGATATTTGACATTAGATAAATCATTTTAGTCATCTGTATAAGATAAAATAGTCAAAACACAGTAGCATTGCACAAGTTCTTGGAAAACGCAAACACTGCATTGGCTTTCATTACTCTTGTTCTACGGCAAACCGAGCCAAAGAGATGCCCATTTACGCCCGTTTTTAACATCAATATAATAATGCCAAAGCTCCAAATCTGTTTTTCTGACTTTCTAAATTAGAAGAATTGCAACTTTAAGGAATTTTTTCTATTGCCAGAGAAAGAATAAAAGGCATTTTAAAGGTCTTTAATACCCAAATGATAAACTTTAAATATTTCAACCATGAAGAAGAAACTGCATTTTTCAAGATGTACATTCCAAACAATATTTTTGAAATTCTAAGTTCTTCAGCTGAACTTCCAAATGCTGCTTTGGATAAGGTTAGCACAGGAAGGAGGCACATGTGGCATATACAACAGACTATAGAAAAAAAACAGTCTAGAAGATAACAGCAATCCCATTAAGAACGCCACCAAAAATCAATAATCAAACAAAACTCGCATCCTCAGTTGCAATGTAGTTTCCCAAGGGTTTTTTTCGTTTGTTTCAAACATAAGCCCCAATTTAAAAAAGTGAAAAAAGGAATACCCGGGGAACTACAGGCCAGTCAGCCTCACATCTGTGCCCAGCACAATCATGGAGCAGATCCTCCTGGAAACTATGCTAAGGTATATGGAAAATAATGAAGTGACTGCTGACAGCCAACATGGCTTCACTAAGGGCAAATCATGCCTGACAAATTCAGTGGCCTTCTATGACAAGGTTATAGCGTTGGTGGGCAAGTGAAGAGTAACTGGCGTCATCTACCTGGACTTGTGCAAAACATTCGACACTGTCCCGCAAGGCATCCTTGTCGCTAAATTGGAGAGACGTGGACTTGACACATGGACCACTAGCTGGATAAAGAATTTGTCACACTCAGAGAGTTGTGGTCAATGGCTCAATGTCCAAGTGGAGACCAGCGATGAGTGGTGCTCCTCAGGGGTTGGTACTGGGACTGGTGCTGTTTAACATCTTTGTCAGTGACATGGACCGTGGAATTGACTGCACCCTCTGCAAGTTTGCCACTGACACCAAGCTGTGTGGTGTGGTCAGTTATTCCTCGTTTAAAACAGATCATTCGTCTTTCTAAAGCACAAGGATACTGCCTCACTTAATAGCAAGAACTTCTGAAGTATAGGAAGGATTTAAGCCTTCATATGCGAAAGGAGCTTTTACCCTGGGAAAGCAGCAGTAAGTTGAGAAATACAGAAGCTGATCTATTTTGTTTGCATCTATGTCCTTAAATTCATTCCTCAGGCTGCTTCAACTTATGTAAGGTGTGGTGCAGCATTAGGGTCAATTTCATGGTAGCTCTCAAGCGCAGACCTACTGGCTACCCACATTAAAAATACCTCAGCTTGACTCCCAGCAACAGCTCAGATAAAGATCACAAGCTCTGCTCAGCTACAGGGCCGGAAATGAGGTCTATCCGTCGGACATACCATGAAATTTACTGCAGATGTAAAGCACAGAAAGACTATAGCAATATTTGTCCTAAGTTCACTTTGTTCTCCAAGCAAGTGGTAAGACTGATGGTTAGAATAAGTTTTACTGAAGGAGGTAATAATAATAAAAACACCTGCACGTGCCCTGCTACAGGGTACAGGCTCCACAGGGTCTGAAAGCAGAAGCTGTAATGGCTCTGATAAGTAGAAAGAAGCTCTCAGGATTAGCCCTAAATGTCAGTACAAAAGTAGCTCAAAGGGCTTGCAAGAATGGAATTTTCAAAAATTAAGGAGGAAACTCTGCAGCACATGCACAGATAGGCATTAAATGGGAAATAACCTGACTGAACCAGAAGAGATCCTTGTGGAGCAGCAAAGACACCTTCCTAAACACAGACTACCCTCAACCCAGTTAAAAACTATTAGTACCTATAAGAATTTTGAATTTTCCAGCTAGATTTACTGTTCAAAATTTTTATTCTCCCCTTCCCCCACCAGTTCAACATGAAACAGATTTTAAAACATGAGTATTAGGATTACAGGCTGCCAAAACCAGATATTATTAGAGAGAATTATGATAGGAAGCAAAATGTAACCTTTATAAACCATCCTAGCCCTATATAATCAAATCAAATTTGTTTAAAAAACAGAACATACTAAGCTGCTCAAATAATAGGATATCTGCCAAGAAAAGTCCATTCAACGACTTTCATCCTAGCATTTGCTCTAGCTAGTCAAGTGTTTGTGAGTATTTGCTGAAGATTGTTTTTAAAAAAAAAAAAATCATGCATTAAAAGTTAAGCTTGCTGGCTCAGTTTGACCCAGCCTACGTAAAACATTCCGATATGTTTTCCTTTTCAAGTTTCATTCTGCTATCCACAAATCAATAAAAGGGTCAACACTTTGCAAGCATTCTGTCTCACCTCCTATGTCCCCGAAAGAAGATTCTAGGGATAGCCTCTGTACTCAACCATACTCTTGCACTCTTGTTTTATCAACACTGCCCCTCCTACCCTCTCATGCATAACACCATTACCGCACCCACATGAAGTCTGATGAGGTTTTCACCCCAATTAAAAATTGGGCAAGTGAGGAAAGAAACACTACCTGCTAAGTAAAGTTGGTAGAAAACAATAGGGGAGGTTTGATTCTTACATTAATGTTATTTTATGAGGCCACATCGTGAACCGCTTTTCAGCTGCACCAGTCTGATTAAACCTAGCTTGAGGTCTCCTCACTCACAAAGCATAGTCTCTGCTATGCCTTCAACTCTGCCTGATGTTCTTTTCCCAGATTGTCCTCCTTCCATTAGATTTCTAATATTTACCTATTTCCGCAATTTTGCAAGCAGCACAGAAGTTCAGTATAGTCAACTGCACATCTTCTTGACTGTTAACACCGTATCAAACTTCTGGAAAAGTTTACTTAGCTTCAAAACAGTACCTTCCAAGTACCTAAACAAGGAAAGGCTGTTCACGTCCCTGGACATACAGGAGTTACTATTTTATAATCTAGAAAGCCCCAAAAGCCAGACACTGACCTATGCTAACAGTTTCTCAGTAGATATCATATTGCAATAGAAGTTATCAAAAAAGATGCCTGATCTGGATATTCCTCATTAAGAATTTGGGAAGGGAAAGTCATCTAGCAGGCTGTTCTCCAAGAACACAGAAATCTTTCAACTTGCCCTTCATGAACACACAGGCCCTGTTAAATCAGATTTGGAGACTGCTAGCATATTTTTCCTACTGAGGAATGACTTTGAGCTACCTGGAATCCTACTAAAATTATTAGTATTACTATAGTATGAACAACTTCCATCATTCTAATGTAATACATCTGCATCTTACATTTATAAAAAAGTTGCAAAATACTTAATCCAACTGTTCATTAACAGTAAGTACACAATCTTTTAAAATATATTCCTATAAAATAGAAATAGAGTAGTTCTCATTTCATAGAAACAAAAAGCTTGTGAATGAAGATACCGTAGTAAGTTTTTAATGTGAATCTCATGACATTTGCAACATCTCAAAATCAATCCAAGGTGATTATATTCAAATCAGATTGGAATCAAATGCTTTCCCAAGGTCCGGGAGTTGTCGAAGATCATAAACAAAAGGAAGCGTTTGGGAAAAGAATCCTAAAGTGGGTAGGAAACATTTACTAAACAGATCCACATTCACGTACCCACCTTCAACAAGACTATGGCATGGGTTGAAAGCCTCCAGGAAGACAGCAGTTTGGAGATGACAGTGGCTGCCACCTTTCCAGAAAACACATTTCTATGCAATCTGCTCTTTGTTTGCCCAGCAAGAAGAGTCACTAGCAGGTAAGCAATGGCCAGATGAATTATCTGAGTAGGCCACATCTGGCCATAGCCTACAGAGCGAACATTGTTAATTGAGATTATCAACATGATCATCCTCTTTATATGATTTTTTCCCCTTATGAACACCAGTTTAGAAGTACTCTCATTCACTGCTACATACCCCTTCTTTTGTCACTCCAGTTGCTCCAGCGTCTTAACATGCTCTGTTTTTATATGTATACCCCTCTCCACCCTATCACTCAATCCCAGGTTACCCTCAAAATCAGTACTATTTACATTCCCTCTCAACATTCATATTCTTCCTCAAAAATAAGAAACTAAACTGCAATATAATAACTGATGGTGGGCAGGCTCAGGGAACTAAAACGTTACAGTATTTTTACAATTTACCCAATTGAATCAACTCACCATGACTGCTTTAGAGCAACCACAAAGACAAAAGCAGGACTGCATAGTGAGCAACAGCAGAGAACTACTCCAAAAGGCAACCATTGGATCGGCTAACTACAACACAAACCCACAACCTTACTCTCTCCCAACGGAATCAATACATTCACACAACCTCCAGTGTTTGACGAATTCCATACACCGCTTCTAACGTTCACTTGAGACACACTTGGTATTTTAATGAAGATTTCATATCATATTTACAGGTGTTAAGTTTTCATTAATGAAAAAAGTTCATAACAGTTCAAGAATCAATCAAGCAAATGTGATTTGAGCTTAGCAAAACCTGTCTTTTTGTGCCCAAGACAAAATCCTAACTTCCTTTAACCTGTCTGCCTCTGAAATGCAAGCAACGACACCGACCTTACGTTTATTTTAACCAGCTCATCCCCATACACCGAAGTCCACTAATGGCAGGTGATGGTATCAGTGATGAGAAAGTGCATTGCTATCATATATATATAAACCATACTTCCCACTAGCACAACTATGTTACGTCAGTGATACATGATAAATAATGGTCACCCTGATGACAGTTAAAAAGCTGGTGTTTTGAGCAATCAATGACGTCAGTTTGGAAGAGGCAAAGATGTGCATGAGATTGTGGTAGTGCTGTTCAGTACCAGGAACTGGCAGGACAGTAGGAGACAACACTCCTGGCAGTAGTAGGTAGGGAAATGTAACTGTCAAAGATCGCAGTGGCTCTCCATCTCGCATGTGCGAACAGAGAGAGTCAGAGAGGGTCATGTGCTTGGACACACAAGCTTCTGCGTCTCAGCTTAAGCCAGCTCTTTCACTCCTAAAGTAACTGGTGCTAATCTGGCGTTTAGCAAGCTGTTAAATCCTCAGGGAAAGACAAAAGTTTGATCTAATGGCATGGGATATGATTAATGATTCAGATACAGTTCTCACATGTGTGACTTAACAGTAAGCACTGTGCAAACAGAATAAATGTTTCTATTTTGACAGCACTCCCTGAAGATTACTGATGTACCAAAGGTTGTTACCATTTTAGTTGGCAGCAGTATCAGGATAGAACGGTCTTGCCAGATATATCCATCATATATGCACACATATACAAACACACACACACATATAGATTATTATGTGTATATACGATGCAAGCAGCCAAATGAAATAGCACATGGGCATGCTGGAGCTGTACTTTAGACAAACCAGTGCATAGGAAGTAGTCCCTGTTCAAGTACTCCACAATTTTGGTTGCCTTGGTTCAGCAGCCATGTTGGCATTTAAGGCAACATCTGACAGAAAGAACGACCTCGCTTGACAACTGAGTTAAATACGCTGTTGTACTTTGGGAGAAAGCTTTCACTGTGAATTCGTGTGTATGTAGCACAGAAACTATGCTCTTGGTCCACCCAGCTGTCAAATCAGCCAACAGATGAAACAAATTTCAGAAATGAAACCTGTTCACCCCAATGCACTATCGCCATCCATGTTTCAAGTTGTCGGCCTGATAATGAAATCCTGAAGTTAAATGCTGGAGGCCTGTCAATAGCACAGCTTAAAGTCAATGTCGACTCACTTCATGTACCGGCTCACCTGACCTAGGAGCTGACAAAAATTACATGCATTTTTCAAAGTCTCTGGACCAGCTCAAGTATGGAAAGTAAACAAGACATGAGAAATAAATCAAAATAAAGTGTCAATACTACACAAAAGAGGCATTCAGCGTGGTAAAAAACAGTAATCCTAGTAATGACTAACAGGTTACAAGTTTGTAACTGACAGTATGGTGACTTCAAAATACCAGTTTGTTTCTTCCTCACACAGGCATCGTATTATGATGGAGATCAAAAGCAAAAGCTGTCCTCTTTCTACTGCCTTGGCCTATTGTACCACGATTGGGTCATTTCTGGAAGAAATGCCAACTGGAATATGTCTCAGAGGCTAATTTTACAAAACAAGCAAACCTCCTGCGCCCGAATCAAAATCTAAATTTACTGTCAAGAAATGCAGATTGAAAGGGATGTTAGAAAAAAGTAGCATTTGATTCAATTAATATGCAGAAAACTCAAGGCAAATCTCCCTTTCTTCCCACCCCAGATCTCCTACATTTCTTATGTCCACACCAGAAAACTGGATTCCTAAGTAAATGAGAAAGCTTTCTATGCCTCAGAGGCAACAATATTTTCCCATTCAAAAAAATAATAGATTTGCCTCATGCTCCTCATTTAAGCAAATACACCTCAGCTTCCTCTCTTGATCACACAATGAATACTAGAGAATAGGTGACAGACATAGCAACACGTTGCAAGATACCCTCTGCAAGCTTGACAAAAAGAGCCAAAGGAATGGAGAAAACTACGGAACTGTTCCACCAGCAAAGACTAGGGCCACTGACCTGAAAAAAAAAATTCCAATTTACCTGAACAAGCTGCTAAAGAAGTGGTTTAAAAAAAGAAAAAAAAAAAGCACTGCTTCTAATCTCCTCTCATAAGCCCCTTTCCCACATTAGATTCAGACTTATAAGACCCTTACAACTGTGAAAAATCATTCCCACCTAGTTACTCAACAGCATTGAGGAGCGACATCATTTTTCACTCTTTCCACCAATACTGCTGCTGCAATAGAGAAAGCCCTTTGTTTTTCCTTAGTTTCTACCATTTTAGGTTCTCTTTCCTACTAATTAACTTAAGTGCTTTTGCTTCTACCATTTCTGGCATGCAGCAACATGACACTGGCATGATTCTTGACATTTCAACTGCTTCTCACAGACCTGCATTAAAATCAATGAGTTTTGTCAACTTCATCTACTCTCTAATTAGCAAAGGTACATAACAGCAGCACAGGCGGCAATGCCTTCTGTTTGTATACTCAGGAAGATGACTTTGCATCAACTTACACATTGCTTAAACCAGAAGTTTATCTTTACAACCATATCACAGCTATGAACTTAACTCCCGTAGCAGCTTTTTTAATGTCCTTCAAGGCTTAATAACAAAAGTTATGCAACCCAACACTCTAGTATTTCCATTATACCACAAGGATGAGCTTTGATTACAAAAATCAGATAAAGTTGCAAAAAAAAGTAGGTTGTATGCTTAATTAAAAAAGTTTCCTCCGTGATAGAAAGGAAGGTCTTTTTGCTTAAATTTAGATTAGAAGAATTGAGCACTTAAGTCCATAGGATACAACAGCCTTATTGCAGAGGTATTTAACTGTGCTCCCCACAGTGTTAACTTTATTAATGGAAAGTTTGCATTCCTTCCATTCATTTGTGTTTTCAGAAAAACACTTAAATTATGGGCAATTACTTGACGTTTTGAAGATATTTTGAGATATTTGGCTTTCACATCACAAAGCATGTATTACTTCAGACGGCATTTAAAAACAAAGCAATTCCTTGTTCCCTGCACACTATTCTGAGCCATGATTTGTGAT
>VZSC01006584.1:149545-161999 GCA_013398225.1 Steatornis caripensis | reverse complement strand
GGTCCGTAAGCAGGGGTGGTGCCCGCCATCCCCAGGGAGCCCTGGGGTCTCACCTCCCCGCCCTGAGGGGCCCTGGGCTGGCGTTAACCGCCGGTCAGCGGCCTCTTGGCCCTGGGGCCGGCTTCTGTTGGCCTTCCGTTTGTTGCCAGTGTTCGGTGACCTCAGTGGAAAGCATCGCGCTAGCTGCAGCAAGCTCTGTGCCGGAGGCTGACCCTCAGGCACCTGGGAGAAGTAGCTGGAGGCAAGGCCTGGCCAAGGTCTGGGAGACCTTGCTGCCCTTGCCCTGCCGCAGCCACCTGCCTGTGCTGGGAGCACTCCCAGTCAGCTGCAGAGAGCGGCAAGTGGAAACCTTGGCTTTGGTTTTGTTTGGGTTTTTTCTTTTTTTCTTAAGTGACTTCTGTTTTAGGAGTTTTCATAATAGCGTGCTGTTTGGGAGTTTTGTAACTTCCTCAAATATTTTATGAAACCTGCAGTTGTAATGAGAGCGTGAAGAAAACTGAAAGCTAGTGAAGTTTTGCAGTCACGCTTTTTGAATGGTCGCGCTGACCTTCGTTCTACTCTGAGGTGGCAGGAGACTGCCTGCTTTTGGAAGAAGTATGATAGGCACAGGCAAAATGAAAAATACGTGGTTGTTTGCACTGTTTACACCAACAGCTCATTTTGTGACTTCTATGTGGGGCTGTATTTTTCGAATCAAATAGCTTGGGTTTTGTTGCCTGAGCTCCAGGCATTCCCTTCGACACACAAACACGGCTCTTCAGAGGTCCTGAAGATTTGCAGTTCAATTTCACTAATATGGATGGGGACTACCCTGGGCCTTAGCTGTCTAATGTCATTCTAATTAGTCCTTGCTATTGTCTCTGGTTTTTATTTTATTTGCCGGAGGAAGAAACTGGTATGTTTCTTTGTAAGCAAAGTGGAAGTGTTTCTATCAAAGTTGTTCTTTTAGTGGAAAGCTCTGTTTAACAATTTGTAGAGAATGTAACTATTTTTCCTCAGGCCCTGCATTAGTCAATAGCTGTGACTTGGTCACTGGGTTTGAAAGCAGAGTTCCTGTGTTGTAAGGTGTGTGAATGTTTTAAGATGAGTGCTTTGATACACTTAGAATGAGGCTTAGAGGTTCAGTATTGCGGAATCTCGCTCTTAAAGGCTATGTTCTCTGTTTGCTGGTGGTTGGTTGGATTGTTTGTTTATTTGCTTTTTAACACTGTGTTCTTTCGTATTCTTGTTAAAATAGGCCAATAATATCTTCAAGATAAACGAAGTTAGATATTTGCCCCTTTTCGAATGTTGTCAGTGAGGCTTTTTTTAATGAGCTAACTGACTGGCATTTCAAGTGAAGGATTTTTGTTTAATTGGCTCATGAACAAAGAGCAAATGTGTCTAGAAATTTGCAACTATCACATGTTTTCTAAAACGCATTGACTGGTTTTACAACAGGGTTGGTCCTAGTCTACTTTTCTGAAATGATGATGCGGTATTTCCATTCTCACAGTTGGGATCTTGTCTTTTGGTAATAGCAGTTCAAGCTTAAGAATGTGGTAGAGGAGCTGCTTTAAATGGTAGTATTGTAAGTAGAATATCTGTCTTCTCCCCCCACCCCTCCCGCCCCGACCACTTTTCTAGATGTTAAGGAACCAAAACGGACTGATGATGCCTATCACCTGGAAAAAAATGTGCATGCAAAAACTTCTTTTTATGTAAAATTTAGTATCAATGTTAGCTATCCTTGATTTGGAATCTGGTTTATTTAAAAATTATTGCAGATCATGGTGTGGATAAGGTTATATGGTGTCTACTTTAAATTTCAGTGCTATAACTTTTACATCCAACAGCAAGGTTATATCATTCTGACTATACTGACAGAGTTAAATCAGACAAATTTTTGAGCATAGACAAACCCAGACAGAATGTGATTTATTTGAATGCTGACTAATGGTAAAGTGTTTCTTTTTCATTGGTAACAAATGATATTGTTGCCTATTAATTTTCAAACCATTCAAAAGCCTGTACTGTTGAATACCTCAGAGCTTGAGCAATGAAATTTAGTGGCAGCAAAATCACAGTTGTAGTAAAAGCTTTTATTAATGTTTCTGTAAATATATTGTTTGAATTTTTGTATGAAATAAGGTTTGGTAATCTTACAATAAAATTGATCAAACAAATGCACACAGATGGAGATTCATAGACTCCTGTAGTTAGATGGAATAATTCAGTGATTTTGATACTATACTGCCATGACAACAATGGAAACCACAGATCTGTAGAGGAGATACGAAACATGAATTCAACCCATACTAATAGCTTGATGGGGAAAAAGGTTTTTCATCTCTTCTTTTTTTTCTTTTTCTTTTTTTTTTTAATTTTTCCCCCTCCTGTTCACTTGTGTTCTTCCATTTATTTTAAGGTAATTTGGTTCGATTTGTTCCACTGTGTGTGGTGGTCTTTTATTTGAACCGAAAAAACCCACAAAAATGTCCACATTAGTGACTAAGAAGTTGACTTCGCATAGTGATTATGAACCATTTTGCATATAGACAACCAGTTTCCTATTCTGAGCGTGCAAAATGATAGCCAAATGCCTTAAGGAAAAAAAAAATCTTACTTTATTTTCAAGTTTCCTTAATAGTGAAATTATTCAGAGCATAATGCCAAGCGCAGAATTCATGTTATGATTGTACAAACCAGAGCATTTTTTAAGTTGTGGAGCTGCGTAAAGGGAAATGTCGGAGGAGAGCTCTTCATTCCTCAACACAGCTACCACGTGTCACTGATGTTTAGTCTGCTATTGAAAGACTGGCAAACAAAAATGTGCAGAAAAAACTGCACATGGACACATCCAAGTAATAAATTATTAATCAGAAGTCCAAACTCGTAGTTGGTGGGAACAATATATTTTTCACCAAACTTTATTGGCAACAGTTCAGCAGTGTTTATTAACAGGTGCAGGTACCTTGGTTTAGAAAGTCATTTGAAGAGCAGTTCGGTGAATAACCAAGTCTCTTAAACAGCCCTTCCAACTTTGTGGTCCTGCAGATAAAAAAGTTAATAAGTTTAAAGATTTTTTTTGAGCATGGCTTTGGAAATTAATGGTACAATACTGTCTGAATTGAAGGATATTACAGTGTAAGTAGCACAATTGAGCATAACTTGATGTGGTGGAGGATGCTTGATTTCAGCTATGTGCTCAGATGATCGTTGTTTAAAAGTATGACATTGTTTAAATGAGAGAAAACATAGTACTATTGCACATAATTATCCTTGAGAACCTGAAGTTTAATGCATTTAAAAAACAAGTGCTATTAGTCTCCATATAGAAAAAATGGCATGAGTTTAAAATAATGTTAAAATCAGTTTAATTAAGCAGGTGCAACCCTGTGTGGATATGTGTAAATCACTTAAGCCTGTTGTAAACTGATACAACATTGTCTGCAAAGAGCTTTGCACCTGTGTAACTATAATGAGTTTTTTTATTAATTTGAATTAAAACGGCACAACTGTTGTGTTTAGACAAGGCCTCCATCTAGTATTTAATTCAATAACAGTAGAAACTTGACTTACTCCTGACAGTGTTCTACTGGTGATTTCTCCTCTTCCTTTTCAATAATTTAAACACGTGTTGATGTTCCTCCTCTGCTCCTCCTGTCTTAATTATCCTACTTAATTTTCATTTTTCATGACCTGCAGACTCATAAAAATCACTCCAGTCTGCACTCACAGGCCTGCCAGGAATCGCAATGCTTTTTGCTCTCCCTAGACTACCCCTGGCATTGTCTTCTGCTGCCAACACCTTTTATATTTGTGAAGAAATGGGGCTTTTCCCTCTGGTGGGTTGGTACCAGCTCTGCAAAGTCCCCATCCCTTTTTAGAAAAACTGAGGGAGAGGCACACACTGGGCCTTTCTTCGAAGAAATTTTAAAATACCACACTCAACATCGTGCACCTATATATTCTTACCCACACGCGTAAGTGCTGTGCAACATTTATGACCTGTGGACCTCTGAAGTACCTTTCTTGAAGTGTTGTGTTTTGTCACCTCTAGTGTTTGCAAGTGCCTTAACCAGAGCTTGTTGGTTCTTGGCAAATGTTGCAGCCAAGTGTTTTTGCAAAACTTTCATTTTATTCCTTCTGGTAAGAAGGAATGTGCTGCCTTGGGGATGATCAGCAAAAAATAAAATTTAAAAAAAGGCCATTTTCTTCAGGCTCATCACTAAATGACCCATCAAATAGCTGAAGAGCGATGTTTAGCATGTAAATGCTAAGTCTCCAGAAGTTGTGGATACTGGGTCTTATTAAAATATTATGTTGGAACAGCAAAGCTGGGAAGCGAACCAGCTGGAGGGTAAAGCTAACCTCTGGAGAGTGGAGTGAGAGAGATATCCATTTAAAATATATGGGATCTGTTCCTGCTTAGTTGCAATTAAGGTGAACTTTGTCACTGGATTGAAGTGAGAGGGAAGAGAAGGATAAAGGAAAGAGGCATTCTGCTGTTAGCTGTAACACCAGCTGCATGTTACAGCATCAGAGTAAGACGTGTGGAAACAGCAAAGAGCAGAAGGACACAGCGGAGAGGAAAGGAAATTATTTTTGTGGTGTTGTATAAAGCGTGTTGAAATCGGTTGGGGATTTTTGTCGGTAGAATTTTGATCACCCTTGAGTTGTATTTTTCTTCATTGCCTCCCTCACCAGAACATTCCACGCAGTTTATCATAGCAGCTGAATGGAGGGGAAGGGGAAGAGGGTATTGTTTGCACATTGTCTGTAAACTATTACTATAGTTCATCAAAGCTTAACTCTTCTGATTTTAGTTTGGCTGATAAATTTGAGCAAGTTGTTTAAGTTGGGAAGTTCTACAGTATCAAAGATATTTAAGTGCATTAACTAATTCAGTAGGAAAAAATGTGAAGATTGTGTAGCATATTATCAGCAAAGAATCCCCCGTGCCCCAAAGTTTCTCTGTAAGTATTGTGCAGTATTTTCCCATAATTGGGTTTGCAGTCTAAATGTGCCTAGCCTTGAGCAAACTTTACAAAGGATTGTTTCTAGTGTTTTTCTGTTGCTAGCAATTCAGACCAATTGTCTCCTTGTTGTTTTCTAGACTACTTGCATATATTCTTCTAGTCAACTGCTGCATTAATAACTGCATTGGAATTGCAAAAGAATTTATGTCATTTTGCTGTGAAGTGAACTGTGCCAAAATGCACAACGCAATACAAACGAGAAGCTTATGGGTGTTTTGGGATAGTGTAATTTCAACCTGTCCTCACATGCAGATCTGAAGTGAGGACTCCATCATTGTTGAGAATTCAGCAATGACTACTTTAAGACTTTGAATTCTTTTGGCTGCTGCAGTGGCATCAAATGATTAGAGGCTTCATAATTGGAAAAACTGCTGTATTGCAGAAAAGTTGCTAAAGGATTTTAATGACTCCTGTCCACACATGAACCAAGACACTATGTTCTGTGATATCTAATCTGTAGGTCTTCAGTTCTTACCACAGGAATCTCTCTTTGTAAATGACTGTAGCAGTTGAATCCCAGATTTATTGTTATCCAGTTGAATTTCTGGCACGTGCTTTTCTTTTTTTTTTTTTAATCATAGATGTATCTGGAACAATGAATCTAAATGTTTAAAATCCTATCCTGAAGAAATCAATCCCGCAATAATTAATCCTTACTGCTAAACTCTCTTTCTATTCATCCCTCCTTTAAATATTTCTTCCACTTTTATAGGTCTTAGGACACGGAAATCCCTGTTGATACTTTCTGCCAGTTACCGATACGTGCTTCCAGTCATAAAGCCCTGTTAGTACTTCAAATTAATTTCCTAAAATACAATTTCTAATTGCTAAAGGAAAGCAGCCACATAAACCTGAGGCAAAAATAAAGATCCTTTTCTTATTTGACTATGTAAGAAGTGCTACTGCAAAAACAGGACCAGAGGATAGACTCTCCTTCCAAAGCACCCGAGCCACTGTTCAGACACTTGCAGGACTTATTGGGCAGGTTTTATGACTATTACGTGTCCTATTTTCCTTCCTTGATGTGACAATCAGCCAGAATAATATACCCTAACATAACACGCCATCTCGTAGCTCTAAAAAGCTTCTTTGTGGTTTTCTAGTGTGTATTCTGTCCTCTAGAACTTTTTCTTGTTTTGCCTCGTATGCTCTCTATACTTCTGCATCTAAAACCACTTTGGGGAGTTGCATGAAATTCTTCAACATGAAAGTGCCTTACAAATGGTGTTTTAATAACCCTACTCCCCTGGCATATGCATACAGCCTGCCTGCCCCCTTCCTTCCCCCACCTCGTTGATACTGTGCCTCATGTTTGCGTGGAACCAGTGTTGCTTGAGACCAGACAAAGTTCCCGAGACCTGTGTCATGACTCTAATCTAAATATTGCTCTTTTCTGAGTTAGAACAGATGCACATAGGTTTTGCACGAAGGCCTATGTTCAGTGTTGCTTTAGCTGCTTTGTGCTGTAGAGGTCACACGATAGGAATAGCCAAACTGTTGATCTTCGAAATTGTGCGGGTGAGAGATGGACAACTCTTCCAGCTGTTCCCTGCACTGATGCTTGAATTGTGGACCATTATGTATAGTGTTCAATATTCATCCCGAGAGCCTTTTCAGTCCCATAACCTACCATGTCAGACATGCATTGTTAATGAAGTGGGGAGAGGGACACGACATGACACACCAGGATAGCACCAGCATCCAAAATGTATGGCAGCTTACATGCCTGCTCTCGTCCTCTGTCATCTAACAGACACATAATGTCATAAAAAGCTCATCAACATTAAATTGAGAGATGTATTTTGCAAATGTAGTTGCAGTCTTTCAAGTGCATGGTGTAAAGCTAGTAGCTCACAGGCTGCAGGGAGTATCTGCCATGGAGCACTTCCTCCTTCCTCCTCCTTCTCCTCAGACCTTGGTGTTCCTTCTCTTGTTTTTAACTCTTGTTCCTTCCTCCTCTCTCTAGCTAATGTTTCCTTCTTTTAGATATGTTTTCATAAAAGTGCCACCAACTTGCCTGATGGGCTCGACCTGCGGCAAATCCATTGCGGAGACATCTGGAACCATTTGTATCTGGCATAGGGCGGCCCCGACCTCTTCCCAGAGAGGCTGCCTCTGCAATCTCCCCACTACCAAAATCTTGCTACATACACCCAATACACGTTTCCAAGTCCACACAGGCAAGTTGGGTAGGGAGTGTGACCAAGATACCTGCATCATGATATCTTTTTGCTGGTTACCAGGAATTTTTTACTTTACTCAAAGGTCTTTTTATTCCATACTATTCTTGTTTATACAATACCACACATTTGATTATATGCTTGGAGGCTGTACGTATTTATGGTTTCACACAACTTTTTACTTGGAGAGGATCTTACTTATTAGTATTGAGAATAAATTCAGGAATTTTTAAAGTAACTAGCCTCTTTTTTAGAGGAAATAGCCCCATTATCTTGACATACAAGAGTCTTTAATTTGCTGAATCGGTGCTACTTACATCTCCTTCATGTGACTTCCACTTGAAACAGAGATACACTCCATGGTTTTTATTGCAGGCAGATGGTAAGATTTGTATGGAAACCCTAGGCAGTTTTTATTGGGCTGTTAATTACTGGCATTTGAATTATTAGGCATGGCAATATTTTCTTATTTCTGTAACGATTGTCCTTTTTCTGGGGAGAAACGTGACTTGTATTAGTCTGTGACTTTCTTGTTTTCTTTATTTTCTTCAACTGGGAGAAGGCAGTGTTCAAATGCTGTTTTAAGAACATTAGAGTGATTCTGTCAGGCTTGGGAAAAAGGCAATGTCATTGCCTTGTGGTCCCTCCACCCTACTGTGGCCTGTAGCTTAGTGTGCACTGTCCTAACCTGAACTGTCATGTAAAAGTTTTATGTGGTTTCTTCTAATATGATGGGGAAAATTTTTATTAGTACAGTCACCACTGGTTCTCGCAGTCAGAAACTAGGAAAGCTGTGAATATTAAGTACGAAGACTGACCATCTTTTACTTAATTCTATATTTCAGTTGAGACAGAGATATGCTTCTGAAGATCAGTCAGATCCTCCAGAGTATTATAAGGACTGTCTGTCAGCATAATACAATTATGTTTTGGAGTACTAGAGAGACTCCTAAAAATTTGGAAGTGCAAGGTCAAACCCTGGGTGGTTTTAGGTGTGCAATCCTCAGTCATATTCATTTATGATGGCAAAGAATTTTCTCTGTCTGTCACATAGTACGACAATCTGAAGAATGGCAGATCCCCAGTAAGTTTAAAAAAAAAGAAATACCGATATTTAAGTTCCGCTGCCTCCATATGGTATTATTATGTTTTTACTCATACAGCCGACATCATATCACCTAGTTTCTTGATAAGGAAGCAGAAGCATTTAGTTTTGCAAGCACTAGTGCAAGCTAGGTCCATAAGAAATGTGTAATGTAAGCTTTGCTTTCCTCCAGGATGAGCGATATAATTGTAACTTGTTCTACCCATCCTCACTTAAGAAATTAGTACCTCTCAATACAGGTTTTTAATCTGGTAATTAGACATTCTTGTGCTTTATCGTAGGTTCATTTTAGAAGCAGTACTCTCATCATTCCTAACCATCGCATTTTATTAACTGTTGGGAAGCCACCCTTTTGTATATTGGAAGATTAACTGTAATTAGATTCCATCTCACTAAAGCACTGCTATGTAAACCACTTCACCTCTTATTTAATAGAGAAACTGAACGTGGAAAGGATTTATGTTAACAAGGAAAGAATGAATATTTAAATTGGCCAGAACGGTATTATGGCTCTTCTAAGCCTTTTAGTTATTGGCATTGCATCCTTTCCTATGCTTCTGTCATCCTTATTTTCAGGCATCTGCAAGGCTTGAGAAATGCTCTGGAGTTACAAATAATACACTGGTAGTAGAGTTGAGATATTAGGTGTTCAAGTTCATCAGTGTAGACATGTCATGAGCAAACAAACACCGTGTGTTTCTTCATGTATCTAGTCAACTGAATTTTTGGAAAAATACAGTTTCTTAGGCCTAACTTACATGTGGCAGAGCCTTTTCCACTGGAGGAATAGAGTCACGGGGGCCAGTTGTTTTGGTAACAGTGCTGTTTACAGATTTCAAACTGTGATCAGTGGATCACCATCACAGCTGCCTACAAGGAGTTTCCAAACAGAAGCCCAATACCAATGACCTTAGATTGTCTATGGAGAAATACATCTTCACTGGAAAACTTTTTGCAGTGTAAAAATTGAAAAGGCCTGAAAACAGCTATTCTGTTGCAGTGTTTATGCTTTTGATCTAGTGCAGGGTCTCATACTCTGAGCAAGGAGCTGCCCCAGTCCTGTCTGCTGATGAATAGAGTTTACACATAGAATGAAAGAACTGTAAGAATGTCATAGTGGATTTTACTTTTTAGACTGTTTTGAATGTCTGTCCCTAAAACTTACAAAATCTAAATTTCTTAGGGCTCTGAAGAAGAGTACTGCAGATTGACAGATGTCTTGGTTTTATGGGAGATGAACTTTTATCCTTAAACAATTAATACTAAATAGTCCTACATTTTCTGCACTTCAGCTGCGTTGCAAGGGTACTGACTGTGATGCCTGATGCAGAAAGGAAGAAAACTATGATGATAGTTGTGGAATACTTTACATCAGTTGTAGAGAAATACAAGAAGTATTTTAAATCGTAAACTTTTATCCTGTGGCAGTGGTGGGGGGAAAAGAAAAATGCCTGCGCCTCAAGGAGCACATACGAAATCCTAATCAGCAGGAGCATTCTTGGTGTTTAGCTGCCTGGTTAATCTAAGCAACTTGCCTACAGTAATAGGAGTTAAGCATTTATTGCTGTGAGTTTTCAAGTTCTTTTGAAGATAGAGCTGCTTGGATTCTGACTGGGCGGAATCTGTGACAGAAGAATGGGCATTCTGAGAGGAGAAAAATCTGTAGATTTGCCTGTGAAGATTTCCATCTAAGTGAGGTGAAGTGCTGCCACAGCACACTTACGATGACGTATGTGTTAGACTTGTGTCTTTTATGTCCTGTCCTTCCTAGAAGCCAGGAAGATGCTGCTGCTACTGACTATTAATTGGGATCAGTGTGGTAGCTTCTTGCAGAAGCACTTTAGTTTAGGTTTTGGTTCAAGAAAGCATCTTCCTTGACAGTTTTCTAGGTATACTGTTTCAACAATTTCCTAGGTATATAGTTTTAAATATCATTTTTAATAGGAAAATTAGCAGCAGAGTGGTGATTTTAAAAATAAAAAATTACTGTGCTCCCTCTAGAGATCAGGTTGCCTTGGACATTTGCAGTTTGGTTATATTTCCAGACATAACCGGAGACAGATTTGAGGATTCTCTCTAGCAACGGATGAAGTGAGGGCAGCCCTGCAGATTCTGGATGATGGGAGAAAAGTTGCTTGCAAGTTGGGAGTATTTTTACAAGATCCATTTTTATAAAATCTGTTTTGGCATGTTTTATTTGAAGACTGTAATTTTTAAATTGTTGAAATGTCTAAGCCTTAAGTTGAGCACTTAAGCTAGTATTTTTCTGTAAGCACACGAATAGCCCTATTAAAGTGCATAGAGCTAATGTTATGCTGAAGTGTTTTGCTGAATTGAGCCCCTAGAGAATTTAATACATGCAAAGAAAAATATATCTAAACATATGGCCATTGTTCCCAGGTTTGCTGAAAGTATTTTTGCTTTTCTATATGGACTTCTTAGTATACATTTCCCTTGAATGCAGTTTTAATATAATTCTGCTGTTCAGCAACCCAGATGCAAGAAGCATGCCATAAATCTCTTTCCCTCTGTTCCCTCCCTCCCCTCCCCAGAGTTGCATTTGGTATGTGTATCACGCTAGGTATTAATGTTACTATTTTATTAAGAATTTATTAAATGCTGGACAGTCATAAATACTTTTCTTTTCAACATCTTAAGGGCTGGATTTCTGCACTGCTCCGTACTGTTACGTAAGCACAGAGAAAGTATAAGACATCACCTGCCCTCCTACTCCAATCTGGTATAATACTAGCCATTGTGCTCGAGAAACTATCACGCTGCAAACAGAATTAAGCCACTGTTGTCAGTAAAGAGTTATTCATAATTTGTTTTGGAAGACTCAGCCCACAGAAGTGGATCTCAGATTTTTATTTTTGGTTACGGGGGTGTACGTGCTCTCAGGAAGGTGCATGGGTTGTATCCTGAGGGACGTGAGCATGTGAGGAACCCAAAGTTACTCAAAGCTCATGCAACTGTAACTAAGAGTAGCTGATAGGCATAGCTTGTGCACCGCCCAGTTACTACTCTTTCTATCCTATAGGAAACTCTGCACTGTTCCAGTATCATGACCCTTCTATTCCCTGCGGAGAGGAGAAAGAAATAGCTGGGGCTGTGTATCGCTACAGGGTCAGCTGCAGACCTTTGCTGTAATAGGTGAGTAGCTGGGGTCGTGCAGAACATTATCTGCAAACGTTTCCAAGGAAGGATTTGCAGTTGGGCTCCAAGCAGTGCCTCAGACTGCACTCCCTGTTGGGGCAGGGATCGATAACTGAGGCTCCCTGCTGGGTCTCTTTTCGTTGGATTGCAGGTGTCCTGAATTGCATGGCAGAGCAGCTTTCTCCTAAGTGGCTGTAGGTGGAGCTCAAGTTAGGCTGGGAAGACTCCAAGCCACTGTGTCTTTTCAGGAATTCTCACTGGTGTGGTTAATCATTTATTGCTCTAGCTTGATTACTAGATTTACAGCTCAATTTCAGCTTAAATACCTGTGGTGTACCCTTTGTTTACCTGTATGACTTTGCTGTTTCACTTTGCTCTGGGCATATAGCAAGTTGTGCTGGACCACGATCAAATGTAAACATGTCAGTGTAATATTTTAGAAGTGCGGACTTCTCAGACTTCTCAACCTTATTATCTCTCAGAATAATGAAGGACAGAGTTTTTGCAAGATGTGGTGGTTGTCAAGAAATATTTGTTTTACTGTCAAAAAAAATTCATCTTCATGTGCTATCTGAATCACAGAATCTAGAGATAGGAAAGACCTATTAGGTTATGTAGTCCATCACCTTGCCACTGCATAATGGTTCTCTACCATAAACTTTTTCAGTGCTTTATGCAATTTAGTTTTAAATATCTCTGCAAATAACAGACTGCTTCCCTAGGGAAGTTATTGAAGAACTTATTCAAAACTATTCCATTATATTTTACTTTGTATTTAGCATACATATATAGATACGTAGATGGATATGGATATATTTTAAAGGACAGCAATTCGTTATCTGATCTTTTCTGGGCTAGGTAGAGAGAAAAAATACTAAAGTATTTTCCAGTCCAATGCTATATATATCCAAGTGCCTTAGCAATTGTTAAAGTTTTGCAATTATGTTTTTGTGTATATTTTGGTGTGGTTAGCCACCACCCCCCCCCCCCCC
>VZSC01006584.1:136836-149410 GCA_013398225.1 Steatornis caripensis | reverse complement strand
CCCCCCCCCCCCCCGCCCCGCCGAAGAGTGAGAGAAGATATACTATTGAAAATACATCCTGATTATTTTTTTTAAGTCTTCTCCTATTACCATGAATTCTTATCATAGCCATTTAATGTACTGCTAATTGCAATGACAGGTAAACAAAAAAGTAAGGAAAATGACATTTGTAAATTATATATATCTTATTTTAAATTCATGACTACATGTCTTTGCTACTGTCCGTAATAATTCTTGCTGCCAAGCGCTGCAGATCTTTATAGGCGTTCCTTCTGAACAAACAATGTTATCATTGAAACAAATTGCACAGGTCTTGTTCTTTTAATCTCTCTGAAAGATTAAAGATCAAGTAAAGAAGAACCTTATAGAGGCACAAACCTAACATTCACTTCCATTTTGTTTCACCCTTTAATGAAACTGTTACTGTTCCTCCTCAAAGATGCAACTGAAATAATTTTTAGTTTTTTAAAAGATTGTAGCACATCTGTTGGCCCATAAATGCAATGATTCGTCACCTATCCAGAACAACTTAGTGATAACAAGGACTTGCTTTGTAAGAGTGCACAATGAGAGGATGATCAGTAGAAATCTCAGAACTGAAAACAGGTCAGTTTAAGTAAATAAGCCTAAAAAGTTTGTATCAAACTAAAGATAATGTTCTAATTTTAAAAAGTCATATATGTATCTTTAATATTTAAAGTTTTATTAAAAAACTTTTATTCATTTTCTGAATAGCTAGAATCCCAATAGATAAAGGACTTCCAATATTTCTGTTCTTGGTAATAGAATGATTCATGGTTGCAATTTGGTGGGCTTGAGTTCCTTAACGAGTTATGCGTTAACGAAACAACATGTTTGCCTATGTGGCTGTAGATTAGTTTATGACCAAATTAAAGGGATTTTGAACTCCTATGGCCTTCACTCCGTAATTACACACAGTAGGTTCCTGATGTTTTCCCTGTGTAATGATAAAGGCCTTAAGAAACAGACTTGCTCTCTGCCAAAAATATTGATGGGACCTATGCCCATGCTGAAATGTTTTAAGTACTTAACAACTTTTAAAATAAGTTGGATTTGTCTACGTTCTTTTCTAAGGTCATTAGTTTTATACGTAGGATGCCTGTGGGTATATTTTACTTAAAGTAAAAACATGAAGTGAGGTAAGAATGAACCTATAAGAAAGTAGTGCTCCCATCCAAGGAGCCTTTTACTACTTTTGCTTGTTGAAGCTGCTGAGCAAGATAAGCAAATGAGCAAAATGAACAAGCTTGTTGCCCAGGAAGCTAAAAATAGAAATCTTCAAAATTTGTGTGGCATTCCTGGGAAGAACCTCTTTGACTGGGATCAGTTTCTTGTGAGAGATCTTCTCACCAAAGCTTCAGATGACTGAGGAAATGTCATGTATCTCGCTGGTTAGGAATTTACTGTATAACCAGCACTGGTGGGAGCCAAAACCATCCTGATCAAATGTGATTAGACGCTAAAACATTACTAAGTTGTTGTTAATCAGGCTGTATGTCCAAATGGCAATTTCCAGAAACTAAAATCTTATTTCCTTTCAAACTTTGTCTTTGTCTCCTTCCTGCTCTCATCTTGAGCATTTTTTAATTTTTAAAGCTGATGAATATCTACAGTCATCTCTCACATTTCCACTGCAACTAGCAATGCAGCTATAGCTCCTTGTGATACACCTCAGCTGGCTTTAAAACAGCTAGCTTGGGTACCAAGCATAGCATAGCCAGACAGGGGCCTGGAGCTGCATTTAGGCTGTTTGACGTATTTAGGCTTTAACAGCCTTTACGGAGACTCATCCTGCTTTGGGATGTACTTTTGTCAGTCACCAAAAAGACTAGTTACGTCAGCTTGGATATGTATGCTGCCTTGTGGCAAACCAGAATATTCTTTATTCCATTCAACGTTGCACAGGGTAAAGAAAGGTCAGCGTGTCCAGACTCCTGTGGATGGAATGAAGAGATTTGCAACATCTAAGCAGTCTGTGGTGGCTTCAAACTTAAAAAAAATTACAATGTGGAAGTTACATCACTGCCTTGAGAGTTTATAATATTTGATTTCTCTCCCCAACAGACGCACAAATGATCAAAGTCTGACAGCGCAATGACTTTGGACAAATCAACCTTAACAGAGAATCTTGCGACAGTCTAGAGTATTCAGTCCAATCCCCAAGTCACTTAGCATAAAAGCAATCAAGGAAACCAATGCCAATGTCTTATGTAAGTCACACCCTCCTTAGATTACTTATCTAAGATGTATCTTTACAAGTTTCCATTTTTATAGTATATTTTTATTATCCTTGGCAGAAAAAGGTATTTTTTCAAGCAGGATGTAATAATATTACAGCCCTTTGTTCAATACTATATTTTATTGGTTTTTTCTTAGTAGTAGTAACAATAATAATATTTAACACTTTTAAGGTACTCAATGTATTGAAAAGAGCTTTGCTGCCAACAACTTGCTATCTTCTGTAAGCTAGCTAGATATCGCGTCTCCATTTTAGAGATAAGCTGAGACAGAAGATCTTTAACAGCTAGCCTTTGGAAAGTATCCGTAATTGTTGGTCTTATGGGAGAACAATTGTTGGTCTTATGGGACAACAGTTCTCTGTTGTCCAACACTAATTTCCAAAGGTTCCTGGCACACCTGCCTCTTCTGTTACTTTCAACAGGGGAATCGATTATTACTCTGAAAATAGGAACTGAGGAGAATAATTAACAGGGTGCCTACATTTGACTAAGATGGCATTTCCTCATATGTGCATTTTCTCCTTCGGTCTCCAGCTGTTTCATACCATACCCAGTGTGCACTCCACCCCTCTTGCAGCCACACTCCCACTGCTGCAGAGCTCAGCAGGCCAACCTCAGTCTCTAGAGATTCTCTAGCCACTTTACTTTTCCTTCTCACTTTTAGTCCATCAATTGTCTCTCTGTCCCTGCTTGTTATCTGCTGTTTTATCCATGCATTCTCTCTAATTGTAGTTCCTGCCACTCTTCTATTCTTACATTCCTATGCTTGCTTGCAAATGGCTCAAGAATCTTAGTGGTATAAGTGCAATTAATTCACCAGCCCAAAAGAATGTTGAAATTAAGAATAGTGTTCCATCATATGTTGCACCCCCTACTTGCTATCACGGTCTTTTGTATGCAGGACTTCACATTTGGTTCTGCTTTTCTTCCCTCCTACACTTACATTTCCTCCACACACACACATCTGTTTTCCTTTCTCCAATCAATGGTTAGATTTAGCTGCTTAAATAAAACCAGAATAAAAATCTACTGGTGTATTTGTGGATATGTAGATGTAATATTCAGAATGAAAATGCCATAGATTTTATCTATTTATGATTAATTTTGTAAAAGAACCTGTCATGAGAGTATTTCTAGTCCAGAAAAAGAGCAGAAGGCAGCATGAAAGACTGTGGTACATTGTGGTACCTGTACTTGTATTATTTCACAGTGGAAAGCTGATGAGTTTGGTGTGAGATATTTAATATGCATTGAAAGATGCTTGTATTTTTAGGATTTCTGTAGATGCTGCTTATATATCAATTAATTACATAGGATAGCATATGAGGGGTTTTATCACTGAGTTTTAATCAAAACTGGGTAGAAAATGAAATTAGATAATCCTCTTTTTCATTTGGGGGGATTTTTTTTTATAATAGTTCGTATCTTCCAATGTTGGTTTAAACAAAAAAATTCTGATCTGAAATGGGCTTTTGAACAAAGATCTAATTTAAAAATAGATAGAAAAGGGCAACATTTTTTCTTTACTGTGTTTTAGAGCATTCCAGCAAAGTATGCCGGTGCATGTTGATAATTATTTACAGAAAAATCCAGATTAATTTCTTTACCTCTCCCTCCAAATATTTCACAGTGCATCTGGAGATTATAGTCTTCCAGTAGCAGTTTCACAGTTCAAGTTGATGTTGACTTTCATAGAAGAAAACTTTTCTCTTTTAAATTTCAGTGTGACGTGTAGTCGAAAGAAGGCACTTAGAAAGGACTCGAGTTTAACTGCACAAGCTGTTTTTTGAGAGGATGGAAACTGAAAAGAAATTGTTTTAATTTTTACAGCAAAAACACTTTGCTTTTTGAAAAGCCATATAAAAATGTCTTGTCTGGAGTCTTAATACCCTTGACTGGCATGAGAAAGCATCAAGGTTGTTATTAAGTAGGTAGGACTCTCCCTTGTAAGACTATGTTCAATGCACCGGAGCTACTAGAAATACTTGACCATCAATTTAAAAAATAAAAAGTTTTTGCTAAATCTTGCAAGATTTGACAGCTCTTTTTACACATTTAGCAGAACTGTGCCCCTGGGAAGCAAGGGAAGAGAAAAACGCAGAGAGGCTTGCTTGTTTTCAGATGTCATACTTGGGGCTGTAAACCTGCAAAGAGATGACATCTCTGAGCTTATTTAATAGTTTGCTACGGCTGAAAGGAGGATTTCAGGTTCTGTTCTCCCCTGCTTCCTCTTCTGCCCCCCTCCTTACTTCTGTCCCTGCTTTACTTCTGCCCTGCAGTCCAACCTCTTTTTTATAGGCACTGGTACTTGTTCAACCACTCGTGAGCTGATTCAGCTCATTAAGTCAGCAGAAAGCAGGGTGGTTTTTTTGCTGAACCAGGCAGGCTTTTGCAAATTATTTGTTATATTTGTCATGGAAGAGTCTGTGCGAACACATAACAAAAACACAATCACAGTGCTGAAAAACATACAGTATTTTAGAAATCAGAAGGATTTAGATATGTGCTTAAGCTGTAATTAGTTTAGAGCCCAAAAAAGAAATAATTGATTTTATCTTTTCCAGTGGAAAATAAAATCAGGATATTCTGATGGGCAACAGCATACCAGAATCACAGAACCATGCTCTCTGATGTTCTGCAGTCTCTGTCACCCCAGAATAATTGAGAAGCAGGCTTGGGGTTTTTTTTTCATTTAAAGGTCTGCTTAGATGTTAGCATTTCAGTCACTGGGGAAGTCCAGGTTAAATTGGCTTCCTCTTCATTTTTAAGCTGGCACACTTTACTCCCCTTAAGCTCTCTAGTTTTAGCCCCTTGTGTTTTCCAGAAAGTTCAGAGACAGGTTGCATTCCCTACCTTGTAACTCCCCTGCTTTTTTTGGTTTGTTCATTGCTCTGAAATAGGCACTTTGCGTTTCCTTTCTACTGAAGGTGATGATGTAAATGGTAAAACATCAGGAATTATTAATCTAAATGCTGAAATCTTATTTCCATAATAGAAAAAGGTAAAGGTGCTAAGTTAATCTTTACTACAACTCCGTTACAAGTTTTTGGGTTTTGTGCTCCTTCAACAGGTCTGGTAGTATGAATGTTGTTTCAGACTGTAATTAAGGACAATAATGGAATGGCTTTGTTTTTTAGTGCAAAGTAGATTTTTCTTTTACCCTTTCAAGTGAGGAGAGAATGCCATATCAATCTTGATTTTTTTGAAACATAGTTACTACTGAATCAACATGTTGCACTGTATTTCTGCAACTACACTGAGATATCAGTAAAATATGATTGAAAATAGTAAGCGTCCCAGAAGGCCTGAATTAGACGTAACATCCTTGTAAGTGCATGTGTTCAAAAGTAGGATATTTTAAGACCTACATTTCAATCTAAACATGTGTTTGCTATTAGCTACAGAGGTCAGGCCATCACAGATTGTGCTGTGCACAAAGAAAATCTTTGTTTGCCTCTTGAAGGCTTAACATGGATGCTTTTACCCTTAGCTACTGATAGTGGTGAAGACAAAAGGACTTGAACCAAAGATTCAGCATCATTTAGCCTAATTCCAGCCTTTTTTTCACCTGTAAATACAGATATACCCTCTGAACAGCAGTAACTACAACACATCTACAGTGATATGGTGCTCATTACTGCACATGTCATGAGAGACACTCTGTCACAGGGAGAGTGATTAAGGTCTTAAGGGTTGCTTAAAGAATCACCATCAAAGATATTAGGAAAAGTATTTTTAATATGAATTTGTAGAAAATGCGCCTTTACAGAATTCTATGTAAAGGTTCGCTCTGCTACTTACTACATGAGGGGAATATGCAGAGGAGATTGGGTCAGAGTAGAGCTTAGGAGTGATTTACACAGTGATTGGGGAAAGTGATTTACATGGAGATCAGGGAAATGGTGTCAGAATTGGGTTGGACTGATGTGCATAGAGATTAGGGAAAAAGTGTAAGGAATGCCGCCCCTTGAGTTATAAGGT
Organism: Steatornis caripensis; assembly: GCA_013398225.1. Lineage (NCBI taxonomy): Eukaryota > Metazoa > Chordata > Aves > Caprimulgiformes > Steatornithidae > Steatornis > Steatornis caripensis. Next base: position 143,168 of record VZSC01006584.1, on the reverse strand, counting down.
TCAGAATGAACCCCTTGCTTTCTAAACTCCTCAGAGGGGAGCCTAGGTGCAGCTGGATCCACTCCTAGTCCCAGATTTGGTCAGTGGTTTATTGTCTAAAGGAGTGTGATACTGGGATTTTAGTGAAAGTGATTCAACGTGTGGTTATGGGTCCTGTATAACTTTGAGGTAGCAGCAACTTAAGGTTTGTTGACACTATTACATTAACTCACAAAGTTAGATTGTATGATTTTCTAACAATACTCAATCACATTAATCAAAGTAATTTGATTAGAATTGTTATAATCAACACAACAATTTAACTAAAGATTTAACAAAGTTTTCTTAATTAAATCACATGCATGTGTGTACACACATACAGAGATATAGAGGTTAACCTATGATTAAGATGTTTCTTTCTCTGCAGATTACACTAAATTTTGGTACCCAATGATCTTTGAAAACCTCACAAAATCAAATTATAGTGAATTACTCACTTTTTTCCCTTGTCGGCATCTGTCAGTGGATGATCTGAATCACATTGTTAAAACTACCTCAAACATCGTGAACGTCTGCCCTAAGAGGCATCCCAACTCAGGGAGAGATACATGGTCACAGCCTGCTGCAATCCTTGAGAGCTCAAAGGCCCGTGCTTGGGACCACTATTTATAGGATCTCAAGATGATTGACTTTGGTCGGTACTTTTTCATTGCAGCCATAATTCTTGTCAGGTAATCTTGGCGCCTCNGCCCTAAGAGGCATCCCAACTCAGGGAGAGATACATGGTCACAGCCTGCTGCAATCCTTGAGAGCTCAAAGGCCCTTGCTTGGGACCACTATTTATAGGATCTCAAGATGATTGACTTTGGTCGGTACTTTTTCATTGCAGCCATAATTCTTGTCAGGTAATCTTGGCGCCTCTTAGAGCGAGCTATGATTCAGGCAGGAGGAGTTTTGGGTACATTTCCCAGGCAACAGGAGTTCCAGGTGTGCTTAGGGAGTGCCTGATCGTACTAACTCACTGTGCTTGTCGCAGGACAGCAAGGTACCAAATAGTCTCATGTCTCAACTCACTGCACTGGCATGCAGGATCAGAGAGTGCCAGGTTGCCCCAGCCCACTGCACTTGTACGATGTTGGCTGGCCCTGACATCGCAACGCAGCCCAAGGAGAAGGGTCTGCACCACCACAGACTTGAGGAACTATCTCTTTGTAAGGAAAAAGTATTTATAATGCTTGGTATTAAAATGTAAATGTGTATTCTTATATTACACCTCTTAAGGAAAAGGAAACCTTGTGTGAGGGAATGAAGTGCTATGCACATCCCAAATGTAAGTATCTGTAATAGCATTTGTTCTATAGACACTAAAAGCACAGAAGGAAGTCTGGAGGCACAATAGAAAGACGATGATGGTAAATTAGCTGAATTTACAACAAAATAACTGGTGCATAATTTGACTCAAATATGAATAACATTATAGAGCCATGTATTTCCTTCCCCTCTGGAAATAGGATATTGAACATCCATAAAGCACAATGGTCAGTAATGCCATTTGTTCCACTGGCTTTCTAATACCATACAAGAAATAGATTGTGTAGAAATTGTCAGCCATGAATTACATAGGTTACAGAAATGGAGAAGAAGAAAGGAGAGTTTTGAGTTTTGTTTTGTTCTTTTTACTTCCAGCAGGTGAACTTGGAATGAAAAAAAGAGAAAAGAAGTTGCTTTCTTGACATGTCAATAGTGTACAGCTCTTTAATTATAAATCTTAACCTTGGCCTAAATACCTTCCAAAATGATTGGAGTTTCCTACCATTTAAAATCTTGGTGTAAGACTAGCTAAACCACAATTACAGGGCAAGCAGTTTTCAATGCGAGAAGTACAGAAGGAGCCTCACATGGGTGTGGTCATAAGCAGACTTATTTGAGAGCCTGTTACTAAACCTTGTCCTTCAGCATGCGGATCCGGAGTAATTGTGATTACTTACTGTTGCCTTTGCAGATGAACAAGTTGTATTGCAACTGTTAGGAAAGTTTTGTTGCCATTAATTTAGCAGTCACTTTTCTTTTTGAGGGGTTTCCTCATTTCAGAACTTGAGACTTATCTACACGGCGCAATTAATGAAAATTAATGAGTCAACTAAAGATGTGACTTAGAAATAGATCAGTTAAACGTCATTAAAACCCCTAAGGACCTTCTTATTCAGAATTCAAGTGGTCTTAATTTAATTTAATTTACTTCTACAGTGAAGTTAGATCATTCAAATGTAATTCTAAAGGAGAATATCCACATTAGGGTTTAATGCAGTTTTACAGCTTCTCTTTAAAGTAACATTTTTAGTTAATTCTCTTGCCTGATTGTCCCTATATAAATAAATCCCTAATCTCACAAGTGTGTTTAGTTCTGGCTAATCCTTGACATTTTTTAATAACGGACTGCAGAATCCAGATAACTTCTATACCAATTGCTGGGCTGGAAGACATCCAATNTTAGTTCTGGCTAATCCTTGACATTTTTTAATAACGGACTGCAGAATCCAGATAACTTCTATACCAATTGCTGGGCTGGAAAACATCCAATTTCCAGTCTCTGCTGCATCTGGTAAGACTTGGTCTGACTATTCAGCTTTACCAGCAAACTACAGGGCAGTTGTAAGACAGGCTAAACCTAAGACGATGGGCTTTTGTGCCCCAAATCAATTAGCTGATACTAATACAATCACACCCTCGTCTATTAACCAAGCCAAAAACCTTTTAAGCTGATCTGCAGGGGGTATCTTTAGCATCTTCATCCAAACTTTCCCTGAGACGTGCACCATTTTCAGTTAAATGTCACGTGTGAGAGGATGTTTGAACCTGGCTGTAATGCTGAGATGTAATTATTGGATAGAGAGCTTGAGAAGTCTGCATAGTGGAAGATTTAAATTCCATACTGAATTTCTTAGGTGTCAGTCAGCAAAGGCTGCCTAGAGGATGTACAGGATCAGTATATGTTTCAGCAGGCAGCTCAGTAGCTCAGGCTTTTGGGTAATTTCAGGTGCTTCGTGGAGATTATGCCATTACATGTTTCTCCAAAAGGACTTAATGCTGATAGATTGTACCATTTGAGCTGTGGTGTTAAACCAAACCTGAATTGTTATGCTTCTGTTTTGTTTGCTTTTAAGTGGAGCTTTGAAGTAAAGACACAGAGATGAAGCACAGATAGTGACAACACTGTGGAAGCAGAGTGACTCTCATGGTGTGTAGAGATGTACGTTTCAGCCTTGTGACAAAACTGTATGATTGATCTTGCTATGTATGGGTCCTTCGTCCTTTGAGTTCAGGAGTTGAAAGTAATGAATTGATAGACGCGCCATTCATTTGTATAAAATTGGCCACAGAAACAGTGCTCTTAACCATGCTGGCCTTATGAGCTGCCAAATTCAGAGCAGACTTTTGAGTTGAATTGCTTTTGGATTCTATCAATTCTTTTGATCAGATCTCCTCTAACTACAGTGGGAGTGAGAACATCGAGTTCACACGCAGGACCCTATGTTTAGATGTCTTAATCTAGAGATAAGTCCCATCTTTATAACTTTTTATCGAGCTTCAAATGGTATTTTTTCATCTATGGATCTGTCTACAAGCTATAACATGATGATACAGTCAATCCGACATTAGAGCTCTTAGTGTTGGGTGGAAACCACCCTGACCACAGGACAAAACAACCCTACTCACATGGCTAGGTTAGACTTCTCCAAAATTTTTTTGTGGGATAGCTTTGCTCCTGCTGACTTTATGCCACGTGGGTGCGGATGATCTGCATCACTCAGAATTTTAGGGGGGAGCAGGTGTTTCTCTAGTGACAGTTGTCACAAAAGCATGAAGCCAGTATAAGCTCCAAGTTGTGTCATCTAGAACATTCAATAGAACTATGGTTACGTGCCCACAGTTAAACCAGAGGAAAGGTTTACTGCTATGTGACCTGGCAGTGCGCAGAACTACGGCCTCACATCCCACTGAAACAGGAGTACAGGCATTTCCTCTTGTGGGGGAAAAAATAAATCTTTTGAAAGACTTCTGCTAATTACACTTCTATTTTTGATCGCAGTCAAAAGAAGCCAATTTCAGTGGCTAGGTACCTACTACGCTTGTTCTGAGTTTATAGTGGTGCAATAGCATCATTATCACTTCTTACTTGAACACCAAGTTTTCCAAAAAGGTTTCCCATCCATATATTTAGAAAGGCCCTCAAACCTTAGCTTCTGAGCTCTGATAAGTCATAGCCTGAGGTGGTCTGGTTGGAAAATGAGAAGCCACTGAATAAAGAAAATGATGAAATTTCACTCTCCATAGGGATTACCAGTTTCATTAGCCTCAGTGAAAACCACATTTCACTAAATTTAGAGCTGCAGCAGAGCTCAATACAGATAATGCATTTAATGTATGCTCTGGGCAGTGAAGTTGAAACTATTTTCAAGTAATTTTCTTCAGTGTTGGATGCAGCCATCCTGTAAGTTTCCTAATAACTTAGATTTTTTTCTTTCTCAGAACAGCAAGTGATACTGTTCCAAAGCAGCCAAAATTCTCCATGACAAAGGTGTATCATCATTTCACTTAGCGTCATGTTTTATCACCATCTGGTAATATAATGTCACAGTATGACAGCACATGCGCTTCAAAGATAAGTTTTTTCCCAGTTCTGTACTCATGTCAAACACTGTTGAATAATGTAGAGGTTTTTCATTTTTTTTCCGCATGCATCTTTACCAAACTAAAGACAATTCAAACGTAATGGGAAGGCAAAAAACCCAAATGTATTCTCCTTAGAAAAATGAAGATATAGATATTATTTATTTATAAAAAGCAACAGAAGTGTGCAAACAAGACAAGAAGTGAAGATATGGGATACGAAACAAAATTCTATGGTTTTCTTTATAGTAGCGTTAACTGCAGAAGTGTGGCACTGAATTATGGGCAGACACTAGACATTTATCTCACTTTTGATGACATCAAGTGTTCAGTTTTCTGCCCTGAAACCTTTGACAATTACCTTTGACAATGTACAAGTAAGCTCAATTACATAGTAAATATTAATTTTTCAATAGTTAAGGTGATGTGACTTCATGGTCCATGACTATGGCTCTTGGTGACAAGAGTGATCAACCAATAGTAAAAGTAAACATAAGCTTACTTGAATGTTTTTGTATGCTCTGGAAAAACTGTTTTTAGCAATGTGTTTTAGACTTCTTCCAGATGAAATCTGCAGTCTGCTTGGACAAAAATATTTGTCTTCAAGTAGGTTTTTGGCTATACATTTGAATCTATTTGTCTATGTCGTAGTATATCCCTGTTTAAGAATTTTGATATTTTAAAAAATTCTTTAATACAGAGCACCTTGTGCTATTACAAAGAGGATGTTATATGTCCCATCACTAGTGGATGGCCACCTTACCTACTCTGTATTTTAAATTAGAATAAGCATAAATGATTGCACAGGGATAAGACATAGGGGAGTCTGGCCAAACAGAGTTAAATATCTGGTGATAGAATTAATGGGAGGTGATAGAATTAATGTCTGGTGAAAGATGACTGTTTTCAATGTTGTGTGCTACACTCCACGTGGCTAAGCAGTAACTAAACACTTAAAGCCTCTTGTACACTATTTCTCTAAATGTCATATTTGTTATGGGGATTTTCACCAGAGACTTGTGTTTCTTAGCAGGCACTTGCGTTCCTTGGGATTGATACAACAGGAAATTGCAGTCCTTCCCACATTACTAAACAGATGGGAGCATTGCACAGGATAGAGATCTGCTATAGAAAAGATAAACTGATCTACAATATTTTGCCTTCTTCTAGGGTGCAATTGATTTTGCAAGCTTCAAGAGTGGCTAGAATTAAAGATCTTAGAAATAAATGTTTTTAGCATTGCTGTTCATTTGAACACTGAGATTGTCTGGAAATTACACTGCCGAGGTCCCTATTAGTGTTTTCAACGTTTTGGGTTTTTTCCCCCCTTGGTGTGAAGGATACGGTAGCCAAGAAATTAAATTATAATAGAAGGGTTCCCATAAAACTTATCATAAGAGCAGTATGGAAGTCTGTGATCAAACTAGGAATCAGATGATACAGATAATTCTGAGGATAGGACAGGAGAGGTGCCTGAGGATTGGAGGAAAGCCAATGTCACTCCAGTCTTCAAAAAGGGCAAGAAGGAGGACCCGGGAAACTACAGGCCAGTCAGTCTCACCTCCATCCCTGGAAAGGTGATGGAACGGCTCATTCTGGAAATCATTTCTAAGCACATGGAGGAGGAGAAGACTATCCGGAGTAGTCAACATGGATTCACCAAGGGAAAATCCTGCTTGACC